>PVIA01002940.1:0-187359 GCA_004024845.1 Tonatia bakeri | reverse complement strand
CTTATTTCACAGACATAGAACAAACACTTCAAAAATTTATATGGAACTATAAACGACCCCGAATATCTACTGCAATATTGAAAAAGAAGAGTAAAGTAGGAGGGATCACAATACCTGACACTAAACTATACTACAAGGCCACGGTAATCAAAACAGCCTGGTACTGGCATAAGAACAGGCACATGGACCAATGGAACAGGACAGAGAGTCCAGAAATAAACTCAAGTCTCTACAGTCAATTGATATTTGATAAAGGAGGCAGCAACATAAAATGGAGTAAAAATAGCCTCTTCAACAAATGGTGCTGGGAGAACTGGACAGCAACATGCAAAAAAATGGAACTAGAACACCAACTTACACCTTACAGAAAAATAAACTCAAGATGGATAAAAGACTTAAATATAAATCGTGACACCATTAAAGTACTAGAGGAGAACATAGGTAGGAAAATCTCAGATATATCATGCAAAAACTTTTTTTACAGACATGTCCCCTAGAGAAAGAGAAATAAAGGAAAGAATAAACAAATGGGACCTCATCAAAATAAAAAGCTTCTGCATAGCTAAAGAAAACAGTATCAAAATAAAAAGAGAATCAACGGTATGGGAAAACATATTTGCCAATGATACCTCAGATAAAGGCTTAATCTCCAAAATATATAAAGAACTTACACAATTATACTCTAAGAAGACAAGCAACCCAATTAAAAAATGGGCAAAGGACTTGAACACACACTTCTCCAAGGAGGACATACAGAAGATCCAAAATCACATGAAACGATGTTCAATATCACTAGCTATAAGAGAGATGCAGATTAAAACCACAATGAGGTACCACTTCACACCAGTCAGAATGGCCAACATAAGCAAAACAACAAACAACAAGTGTTGGAGAGGTTGTAGAGAAAAGGGGACACTAGTGCACTGTTGGTGGGACTGCAGACTGGTACAACCACTGTGGAAAACAGTATGGAACTTCCTCAGAAAATTAAAAATGGATCTACCTTTCGACCCAGCAACTCCACTGTTGGGACTATATCCTAAGAATCCTAAAACACCAATCCAAAAGAACCTTTGCACCCCCATGTTCATAGCAGCACAATTTACAATAGCTAAGTGCTGGAAGCAACCTAGATGCCCATCAGTAAATGAATGGATCAAAAAACTGTGGTACATTTACACAATGGAATTCTATGCAGCAGAAAGAAAGAAGGACCTCCTACCCTACGCAACATCATGGATGCAACTGGAAAGCATTATGCTAAGTGAAATAAGCCAGTCAGTGAAAGATAAATACCATATGATTTCACCTTTAACAGGAACCTAAACAACAAAACAAAGAAAGAAGCAGGGTATAGTCAAAGACACTGCATTAGAGGACAGGTGGAGAGTGACCAGAGGAGAGAGAAGAGGGATTTCGGGGGAGAGGGGGAGGGGTTTATAGGATCAAAGTTAAAGGACACATGAATAAAAGGTAGGGGGAGGGTGGTAATGGGAGGGAGAGAGAGGGGGGGAGGGCTTGATTGGGAGTAAAGGGGAGAAAACTGTACTTGAACATTCATTTAAATAAAAAAAAGTTAAAATAAAAAAAAAGAAACATTTTGTTCACACTTTCTGATAAATGAATTGTAATTGTTTGAGTCATGATTTAATTAAACAATTAAACAAAATGTAGCCCACTCAGTGAAACACAATTCACAGCCAAATTTAGAGAACAGAAGAAATAGTTTGTTTTATAAGTAATTTAATTTACATAATTACTAATAACTTTGAGTTTGATCATTTAATAATTATCAACAGTATTAATAATAAACTATATATTAATACTAAAGTGAAATTGAAAACATAATAACTCATAGAATAGTTTAAAAACATAACGTACAAATCTTCCTGGACCTGTGTTCTGAAAGGTGAAGAGAAGCAGACTTCTCAAGTGGAAGTTACAAACATGTATTCTTGATTTTGATCATATAGTTCTTTAGAGTCTTAGTTTAAAAAAAAATAGCAGGTACTACAGTAAATATATTTTTTTTACTATAAGTATATTTTCACTGGTAGGCATGTGAGAAGTCATTTGGTAATATTTTATACCATTATGAAAAAGAAATACTTCACTGCTAACAGAGATCTCATAGAATTGCCACAGAATGAGACCCAAACCCTGATGTTTGGAAATATTCTTTCTTATATTAAAGACCATCATTTTATAAAAAATTCTTATTGAGAAATACATGAATTTCTGAAGATTTTTATTCTATTTGTAAGAAACATTCTATAATTCAATAATATAACAAGTGACAGTTCATAATCCAAACCCTGAGGCTAATAATGTACCAAACAGTTACTAAATCAGCATTTGTGACCTATTATGTTGCTTGTGATTACTTGATGGATAAGAATGACTGTAACTGATTTCTAGGTCTTGGATATTAGTAACTCTAGTGTATATACATATACCTATGTACGTATATAAAGGTATATGTATATGCATGTGTATTATATATAAACATATTATGCACATAAGAGAACATATTTACATCAAGAAAAAACCCTGCATTTGAATTAATTTTATCTTCAAACTTTAGAGTTTGGGGCTTCTTATAACTCCCAACATGTTACAAAAACAACTACATTGAATTTTCTTAGTCTTTCTCTTGTTATTAATGTGGTATCAAGGAAGGAGGAAAAAAATAGAAAACCTCTAAATTTATGCTAGAAAGATAAAAATTAAAGAGTAAAATTCACAAGTTTTAAAGTTTATATTTTCCTTAATAATTAACAATATATCTTTTAGAACTCTTTTTTGATAATTTGAGAGAATTCTTGATAGTCTATCCAGAGAATTCACAGAGTGGATGATAAATCCATTGTGTTAAGGCACACACAAACAAAAACCCTAATATATTCAAGAGAAGAATTCAATAAGCCCCCGAATGAAAGCATTACAAATGTGAATTATGCATGTGAAATAGGCTTAGATTCTTCTCAGCGAAGTTCTCATCATTTGGATTCACCTGATGTATGAACCTACAGGGTCCTGAAAAAACCCAGCTTTGGAGTGTAATCTGAAAGGCAGAACGAAGCAGCCTAAGGCCAGTGATGAGAACTGTCACTCGATCTGCCATGGGATGAAACTGGCAGGTTTTGCTTGGCTATGGCCCCAGGTGGAACATAATCTTGATGGCTTTATCTACAACTCTCTTGAGAATTTTTTTTCCACATCATGGGAATCTGGTTCAACTCAGTTCAACAGATGGATATCCGATTTGCAGAAATGTGGAAGACTCTGTAACTCAGAACCGAGAGAGACGACGTGGCCACCAGTCTTCCAGGAAAGGAACACCTGTTGCGTGGTTTTCTCTTCATGCCCCATGGCTTGCAATCAGCAAATAGTGATATATGAATCACTGCCTGTACATAATCCCGTTATACATCTTAAGCTTATATATGGATGAAAGTACCAGATGAGTGAGTTATAGCAATAAATTCTGGATTTCCATAGTTAGAATTTTAAGTCATTCTGTGCAATATATACAGTGTGACCCAGCTACAAAGGTTCACTCTCACTGAGATATCATCAGGTCGTGGCTCTGTTCTCCAGGATCAGTTAAAAGGCCCAATGTTCTGAAAATGGTGTTTGAGAGTTACTTTTGAGGTATGTGCAGTTTTTATTCAGAAATTGAATTTTATTCATAATTTGACACTGGGAATATTCAATCACAAATATTACAAAATGCTATGGTTTTCCCCTTTCATGTTGCTTCACCTTCCTGTAGATCGTGTTATCCCTTCATACATTTGGAAATGCAAGGTCTGAAAGGCTGCTTAGAGAGATATAATGGCATCTTGGGAAGTGAATTATCTTTTAATAAAGTTTATTTTAAAAACAAATTTAGCCGTATATTTAAGACTGGCAATCAATACAAACATATGTGAGTGGCAAGTTTCTCACATTTCTTTCTCTTATCACCTATATGATGTGCATGATCCCACAGAAGAAAACCAGCCCTGTGTCCAGTCTTTACTGAAGGATTTGTGTGCTCTCTGCTTGGAAAATTCCTTTCCCATGTAGCTTCAAGGTTTGGTCCCTCTTTTGATTCAAATTTCTGCTTGAAAGTTACTTTATCAGACTTCCTTTCCTTACCCATTCCAGTGAATCACTTTCTATATACCCTTTTTTTCTTCATAAGACATCACTATTGATACATTTATTTTTGTACTGTATGCCTCTCATACTGGAATATAAGCTGCATCAGAAGAAGTACATCAGCTGTTTTTTTCTCTGTTGTATACCAGTACCTGCAAAAATGCCTAGCGCATAGTATTTTCTCAATAAATATCTGATAAAATATTAAATTAACTAAGATGAATTAGCTCCAGAAAAAGAAACAAATAAATCTGATATGAATATACTCTTCCCTTTGTGACTTTCCTGTCCTTATTTTCTCTTACCCTATTTTCAGTCAAACCAAGGAGGGTTGTAATATCTGTCCTGGTTTAAAAGTTTTATTTTACTATTTCTACCTCTGGTTTTCATTTTTCTTTTACCATCTTTGCCTCTGTATACAGGAAGATAAGTTCAGGGCAGGGTCAGATGCAGCTGCTGTGGATCTATTTCTGGACCACCCTGGAACAACCCTTTGAGAGGTTCCATCCATCACCCTTTCCCACTGGTTTCTCTAAGTGACACTTGGTGTGGGTGGGGTGGAGTCAGAGGAGAGAGCTCCCCTTCCTCTTTTCCACAGCATTGCCTCCTATTTCCTGCACTTACAAACCCTCAGATTTCCCAATACTATTTACTTCATTTTGTTTAGTATATAAAGATATCTTAAAATATAAAACTTATATTCATGCTCAGCTTTCGAGCCCCTGAATCAAGTCCTATTTCTCTGGTATTTTTCTATCAGTGATTGTAACTTCATATTAAAATTAAAAATTTTCACTTATCAGATTAAAAGTCGGAGTTGCTTCCTTAGATCTACTAATAAAAATGTGACCTCTCTATCTCCTGCCTTTTAATGGCCAGATTACAAAAGCTTCTCTGTTCCAGAGGATAGTAAAAACCATGGGAGAGAAACTTGGGTGAGAGAGAGATATGCATCGGAGTCTGTTGAAGCCATTAGGACTTTGTCCCAAATGTATATGATTCAGTCTTTTCTATCATCCTTAGTAAGCAACCAGAAGAATCCCCAAAGAAATGTAGAGAGGTGCCTCCACAGAAGAAAAGAAGTACATGGATTTGAGTATCAGGCACTTTTTGACAGTGGAAAGATTACATAATTGAAAGTAAGAGGTTAGACTTCCTGGGTGAGGCCAGAACTGGAGACACATGTTAGTATCCTAAAGGTAGTCCTGTGGAGCAAAACTGAAAACATTGAATTTGTTTTTTTTTTAAATAAATACTTTGGCAACCTAGTTTTGTCTGGTTCTCAGATTAATTCTGCTATTAAATCTATTACCATTTAGTAAAACTTTTTTTTTGGCCTAACAATCTGTACCTAAATTCATTACTTTAATTCAATGTACTATGGAAAACTTCACTCAATAAACTTTACCTAAATATATTAACTTGTTTTTTTCCAATAACCTAATTTATAAGTTCCAGAATCTTTTATTTTTCCTTATTTAAGACAAAAGCTAAATTCCCATCTATTTACTGAATTTAAATGATGAAGTTTGATCAATCACAGGTACATCATTTAAAAATAATATGAGGAGGGGGCAGAGAAGCATTAATTTTTTTATAGCTTTTTCAGCAGCAAACACTTATGAAATCAAGAAGATCTCTAATCAGAACAAATAAAGATTTCACTTCAAGGAGTACAATCTCCAAAATGCAACAAAATTTGTTCCAAAAATGCAAGTAATATGGTAAGCCAACAAAAAGCCACAGCACTAAGGTGTTAGTGGCAGCTTACTATTAGCAATAAGGAGCAGCAGTGGCAGAAACAAGTTGTCAGTGAAAACAACTAGAATGCTTGTGGAACTGACCGTTTCTGAACTGCTAACCCTGACTTTGCTCTATACCAGGAGGCCTTCAGGTAGGATGTTAGGATCCACTTCGACTTCAGTAAACATCTAGACATCGATCAGTTTCATCTGTTTTCTACCTAGCTTCCAAAGAATTTTTAAAAAGTGAGAAAAAATACTAGATGAAAGAAAAAATAAAGTAGAAAAAATGAAACCAGCAATGCAGTTAGAACATGAAATGCATGCCCTAAGATCTGGTGAATTTTATTTAGGTGCACTACAGTTTTGCCGCTAAAAGCCCTCTAGAAGCCAAGTAAAGTGGGAAACATAATAAAATACTTGATTTAATTGTCCACAAGATAAAATCAAACTGGTTGTTCAGTCATTTTCCAGGTACTGAGAAAAATGTTTCACGTAAATTAGACTTATATAATGTCATAAATAATGTTCTGTCACAAACAGAATTCATAATAAATATAAAACGTTTTACAGGGATGTTACTTATAATATGGTAATGATGTAATGAATCGTTGAAAAGAAATCTGCAAATAATCCCAACAAGGATCTTCTTTTGGGCATGAGTACTAGATAGTATATTTTTCCCCTTTAAGCTTTTGGAAATATTGAACAGCTTTACCTCAACCTGAAGTTGAGAAGTTTCAGAAATGCACATATTCCATACTGCTAGTTATGTGCACACCTTTGTATTTTAACATTCAGTGCACTGCAGGAAAATGTGACGATTACTCTTTTCCCTACACTTTTTAATGTCAAGGCTACTAATGAGAAAACATGCCTTTATTAGACATATTTTTTTGTGTCAAGTACTTTATTTGAAACTGTAAAACAAATGAGATTTGCTTAAAAGTGACTTAATTATATACTAAAGATAAACCATTAACTGACTTTATTGAATAGTTAAAGCAAGTATGATTTAGCTTTAGATATGAAGCCTACTTTACAATGAGAGTTATAACTGTTTTCTAACCATAGGCACCTCTATCAACATGCCATTTCAGCTCTTGAGAAACTGTCTTCTGCTCTCCTTTTCTATTGAATCTGTGTGTATGTGCCCAGAGAATTGAGAATCCCCTGTACTCACTCAATATCCAGTGATGATATTACGAGGGTTCCGTAGTTTGGCAGGTGGACTCAGATAAGCTGTCTTTCCTTTGTCATGCTTTTCTTCTCTTGTTCTCTCTGTTTGCAGCTGTACATTCTGGACAGAGCAATGCATTTATGCTGAGGCTGTGTCTCTCTTTTCAGCTTTTCTTGCCACATATTTGATGTCTCTCACAATCTCATCATTTTCCCTTGCCCTCCTGGTACCACCTGTCCTGCACTCATGCCTAACTCTTTGTGGCCAGGTGTCCCCAAGGGGCAAGTCAAAAGGCATTGTTCCCACTCAATGACTGACCTTTCTCACACAGTTCTCCCCACTTCCATGTTAGACTTTCCTCATGCTTTGCATTGTAGGAGGTTCTCAACCTCAGGAAACTCAGTGTTCTTGGAAAGAAGCCTCTGAATTCTTAGTGAAAGCCACCAAGAAGACAAGCGCCTTCTCCCTGGGAATCCAAACGGATCTCTGCACTTGATACTTTCCTTCTTCGTTCCTGTGAAGTGCTCATGTCACAGCTGCAAGAGAAAATCAAAGTGACTTTCTACCCCACAGGGCTGTGCAGACATCAGAAACACTTTGATACTTAATATTGCCTTGATGTGTGTTATACATGCATCGTTTTCTTTTGAGAAGTGAATACTCAAAAACACACAGGGGGAAATGCTTCACAAGGAATTTTCTCAAGGAAGCACCTATCTCCCACTACCCTAGGGGGTGAATTAACAGCAGCAATAGGAAACATCACACTTCTGATGTCACCCAGAAGCTATTCCCCCCAAAAATAGCCATGATAATAAATTTCATGATCTCAGAAACTTCTTTCTCCGTCAATATGGGTATATGTCTTTTTGTTTTAAGGAGAAGGCAGTCTTTGAAGTAAATAGTTTCATCAAACAATATTTTTAAAAAGTTAATATGATATTCTCCCTCAGATATAGGAAAATTTTGTTCTATTTTTACTGTTATCACTAATCACATATAGAGTTTATCCACTGCACAGAACATTCTACTGCTATACACTGTCAGAGAGAGAAAAAAGAGAAATGATCACTATCTCTCTCATTATTTCAATTCTGAGCAAAATTCTCATTAGGGATGCTACTCTTTGAGACCTAGTCTGGTATGTTGGGATGATGCATTCATATGTTCAAATCATGTGGATACTAATTTGTTTACTGACAGCAAAGTTATTCCACAAATGGAACTCTTTTGACTTGGATAATTAATGGCAGCTCCCAAAACTAATTGGCACCCAGTGAACACCTCACAGGCTTGGCACAGCTGGATTCCATAATCCGGGTAGAGCCCATAAAACAATCCAGAGAAGTATGGTACCATCATCTCATCAAATATGTACTTCAACCCATTATTTCCTTTGATGAATGACATCTATGACCAGTAGATAAGTCAAAAACTGCAGGCAAAGAATGGACTTCTTAAACAAGGACTATGGTTAACAAGAACTAACTCATATGTCAGAGAGAGAAAAAAGAGAAAAATAAATGCTTTTTAAAAAAATAAGTGCTTTACAAATACTAATTTATTCTTATAAATCTCCATGTGGTTGGTGCATAATTAGTATCCCCATTTTAAAGATAAAGAGAATAAGGCAGAGAAAGGTTAAATAAGTTGTCTAGTAAATTGTCTAAGGATACACCAGTACTGAACGGAAAATCTAGGTTTGAACTTGGCAGGCTGAATCCAGAATCCATGCTTTTAATTACTACAGTGTAATTCTTACTTAAAAACAGAAAATTGGATATACACCCTGATGGATATAAACTTCACATAATCCTGTAAAAATTTGGGTTCTAATGTATTTTAATGTTTACAGAGAGTACAAGTCACTCATAATAATAATTTAATTTACTATGGACTTAGCATTTTGCATACATCACATTTAATAGTGACGTTTCAAAGCTATTAGGTGAGCCGTGCACCCTGTATACAAATAAAGAACCTAAAAAAGTTGAGTCACTTTCTTAAGTTTTCATAGTAAGTGGCATCACTAGAGTTAAATCCAGGTCTCTCTGGGTTCAAAAAATCATACATATTCTATGATTTGCTTGGGATTACTTGATAAAACAATAATTGTGGTTCATGGTACATCTAAGTCTTAGTAGACTGCCACCAATATATGTTTGTCAACAGATTTGGAAATAAACATGATGTAACAAGAAGAAGGAAGAGAATGGAAAACAAGATTAAGGTTTTAGTTTAAGTAGCAGTAACCTTTAGTCAGCATGGACCAGAGAAATGGGTAAATACAAATTGACCCACAATTCCAATTTTAGCTAATGCCATATTTCTTTAAAGATAACTTCTAGATGCTGGTTTGGGTGTCTGTTCTGTTATTTCCAGCATAGAAAACCCTTTTGCATTTTGGTAGTCTGAAAGAGCAAATCAGTTAATCATTGCCAGCCATAATTAGTTCTTCCAGCATAAAAACACAAGACTTTTCCTTGGAATGCTTTTGGTTATAACCATCCTTTTCTCCATTTCTGCCCACAAGGATGCACATTTGTATTTCTACTAGGAACTGTGTCAGAACTTAGTGTTAGTCTGTTAATTTAGTGGATTAATTATCATAAACCAGGGAAGTCCTTGGGGAGCACAAATAGTCCTTCTAAAGCAATGATTCTCAAACTTTGGTATTTATTAGAAGAACCTAGAATGTTAAAAAAAATAACATAGAGTCTAGTCTTACTGCAGTCACACAAGGTCTGGGGTTTGCATTTTTACCAAGTTACCATGGCTCCATGGTGCATATAAGCCCTTTTCTAGTTCTCAAAACTGAGTCAGTGGAGCTTCCCAGATTCATGTCTCCTTTCTCTACCCTTTTCTGGAACTGAAGCAATAGAGCTTAGTAGAAGTTTCCCTTGCAGATCCCAATGACCTCTAATCTAGCTTCTGAGTCACAACTTCTCCCAGTTCCCAGACCTGAGCTTAGATTCTAATCATCTTGGTGCTCCTGTAGACATCTGAACATGCGGGCCCTTCCTTACAACATCAGCTCTCTGACCAACGTTACTCTTTGTTCTGGCCAGTCCCGCTGCCTGGGTCCTGAAATATGCCCACCAAAATCTATTTCCATATAAAAAATTTCTTTAAAAAAATCCAGAAGTCCAGACCACACTCAATATGAAGGAAGTGCACAAAGGTGTGAATTCTAGAAGGAATCATTGGGGCCATTTTGAAGGCTGCAAAAAACACAAACCAAAGTCTGAGAATACTGTGTGTTAGGTGGCATTCAAAAATTAAGTGAATCGAGTAAATTGCTTATTAATGACTAGAAATTTGCACAGGTGATGGGAAGTCACTTCTGAGATGAAGTTATGAAAACATTGTGGCTTCTACCTTGGCAGTGTTCCTCCCCCACTCTCTCTGGGATTGCTCACCCTGGAAGCCCACAGCTGCCATGCCGTGAGGCAGCCTGCGAGAAGGCCCACCTGGAGAGGGACCCACTGCCATAAAACAAGTTGTTGGAAGAAACATGATATGCCTTGGGCAGCATGAAAATCGCATTGGACAGGTTAAGCCAGGAATCAGCATTAACAGGCTGGATGAGAGATTGCGCGCCTCTAGTTCTCATTTTAAGAAAGGAGACGTCCAAGAGAACAGGCTGTATGAAACGTACAGCGACTGTCCACAAAACAAACTGTTGGAAGAAATAAGATAAACCTCATGTGAGCATAAAAGTCTGTTCTATGTATCTGCTGAGACCGCTTCTGGCTTGTTCTAAAATATATCTAGCCAACTTCTGGACTTTACACAAAGGGCTTCATTAGGTAACAGAAAGGAATGGAGAATAAGAAGAGTGAAACACTGTCTTCTTAGGAATTATTGAAGTTCGTTCGGTACTCGTGTCTTGGAACAAGAGAGCGATGTTAAAACCGTGACCACACAGCAAGGGCTGTAGAATAAAAATAAAGTATAACATATTGGAAATTATAATAATTGAGCCACAAATTTAACGGAGCAGAAAAAGAAACTTCAACATTGCGATGATATTGTGCAGAACCCAACTTGTGGTTATTTCTAAGAAAAATACCCTAACATTTTTCATGCGTAACCAACTTTTTAATCAAGTAAGTGATCTCTAAACCCAAAAATCTTTTAGGCCAACATATTTTAAATGTATATATTTTTACATTGTTACAGCTTTTATTTATTTTTAAAATATCCTTTTCTAGCTTTAAAGTATTTAGCAATCAAGCAATTCTTTATGATAGCTGCCAGAATTGTATTACTATTTATTTTTATATATGTGTAAAACTAAATAGTAAACCTGACTGAATCACATGTGGCTTCTAGAGAACAGCACAAAATAAGTTTTTCCAGTTCCTCCCACTTCTGAATATCAACGTATTTCTGGTATTTACCTACTTTGATACTAGAAACTTACCCAACATAAAAATTGTGAAAAAATCCTTCTTGAATCAGTGAATGTATTCGAAAAAGTAAATGATATGCTTTTGAAAGCCATTTGAATTATTTCACCATACACGCAACATGCAGTTCCTACAACCTCACTGCACTTCCTATTTAATGTATAAGCTCGCAGTCCCTGCTACACTCAAAAATTGACTTCAAATTCATACAAATGAGACATTTTGTAAATTTTTTGTAATTCTACTTATTTTTTCAAAATGTATATCTCACATCTTCCCCTGTCATGAAATACACATTACTGTATTAACTGGATGTCTTTTTCCTTAGCTAACTTATTTTCTTCTATTGAATATTTATATTGTTTATAATTTTTAATACAACTAATTCCAGGATAAATTTTTGTGCATATCAAAGATTGTGGATAAATTTTTGTGCATATTGAAGATTGCTTAAAAAATCCTATAAGTGGAACTGGTAAACCAAAGGTGAGAATATTTCTGAGACACTGATGTGCATTACCAATGGCCTTCCATGAATCCTTCCCAGCATTTTACATCCCCATCACAGTGTAGGAGAATGTTTATTTCTTCATTCATTCTCCAATGGTGCTTTGTTCTTCATGCTGCACGTTTACTTATTTTCTCTGATTTTGGGCTTTTATAGTAGAAAATACATTTTACCTGCTATATATTAGTATTTCTTGTATTATCTGGGATTATGAATATTTAAAAACTATAAATGTCATTTTTAGTGATTTCATACTATTCTATCCTAGATAGATATCAAAAATTCTTAGTAAGTTTCCAATTTTTACTTTTAGATTCCTTCTAAATAATTTCTTTTATAATGCCACAAATAATATTTTGCATATAACTATAATTTCTATTTTTTATTCTCAGTGTGGATTCCTATGAGAAATTAGTAGAAGAAAAAGTATAATGAAGGTGTTTTACGGAAAGGCTTTATTAATTTATCAACATAGCATAGTGTTTGTTGTGGGTTAAATCATGTCTCTCAAAAAAATAGGCTTAAGTCCTACCTTCTTAGACTTATGAATGTGACCTTATTTGAAATCATGGTTAGATGTTATCAAGTTGAGATTAGGTCATACTGAATTAGGTTTCACCCTAATTCAATATGATTTGTGTCTTTTTAAAATATATTTTATTGATTATGCTATTACAGTTGTCCCATTTCTTTTCTCCCCTTTATTCTCCTCTGCCCTGCACTCCCTTTCCCACCAACATCCCCCCTTAGTTCATGTCCATGGGTCATACATATAAATTCTTTGGCTTTTCCATTTCCTATATTATTCTTAACTTCCCCCTGTCTATTTTGTACCTACCATTTATGTGTCTTATTCCCTGTGCCTTTTCCCCATTCTCCTCCTCCTTCTCCTCCACGTGATCTCCATTTCTGTGATTCTCTTCCTGTCCTAATTGTTTGCTTAGTTTGCTTTTGTTTTTGTTTCTTTTTATAAATTCGGTTCTTGATAGTTGTGAGTTTGTTGTCATTTTAGTGTTCATATTTTTGATCATCTTGTTTTTCTTAGATAAGTCCCTTTAACGTTACATATACTAAGAGTTTAGTGATGATGAACTCCTTTAACTTGACCTTATCTGGGAAGCTCTTTATCTGCCCTTCCATTCTAAATGAAAGCTTTGCTGGATAGAGTAATCTTGGATGTAGGTCCTTGTCTTTCATGACTTTAAATACTTCTTTCCAGCCCCTTCTTGCCTGCAAGTTTTCTTTTGAGAAATCAGCTAATAGTCTTATGGGAACTTCTTTGTATCTTTTTTTATTGAATTTATTGGTGTGATATTGCTTAATAAAATTACAGAGATTTCAGGTGTACCATTCTATAGTATATCATCTCTATTCTACATGTGTTCCCCACCCCAAAGCAAGTCTCCTTCTGTCACCATTTATCACCACTTTACCCTCTTCTACCTTCCCCCACCGGCTTTCCTTCTGGTAATCATCATGCTGTTGTCAGTGTCTATGCATTTTTGTTTGTTTGTTGGTTTGCTTAATACCTTTAACTTTTCATCCAGCCCCGCAATCCCCCACCCTTCTGATAGCTGTCAATTTGCTCTCTATATATATGAGTCTGTTTCTGTTTTTTTTCTTAGTTTATTTTTTAATTAGATTCCACATATGAGTAACATTATATAATACATTTACACAGTGGAGTGCTACCTGGCCATAAAAAAGAAGAAAACCTTACCCTTTGTAATAACATGCATGGACCTGGAGGGCATTATGCTAAGTGAAATATGACTAATATCTTTATAAGAGGAGAAGAGACAGACACAGAGGAAAGACAGTTATGTGGAGATAGAGGCAGAGACTGGAGTTACCCTGCCACCAGCCGAGGAAGGCCTGGGATGACCAGAAGCTGGAAGAGTCAAAGGATTCTCCTTTCAAGGAAGCTTGGCCCTCCCTGTTGGTGCCTTGACTTCAGACTTCTAGCCTCCAGAACTGTGAGATAATATATTTATGATTTTTAAGCTATCTAGTTTGTAGTACTTTGTTATAGTGTCCCTTAGTGACTAACACGGCATGATTTTCAAAATATCTACTATTTGGAACACTAATATTTACCTGTTCTGGTTTTCAAGAGTATTTGCTAATTTAAAATGTCAGAATGATGTTGACTTGTACTGATTGTCATTGAAGTTAAACATTTGTGATATGGACTAGACACTTATGTTCTCTCCTATAAATTGTCTCTCAAAATTTTTACCCTTTTTTCTCTTATATAACTTCAGTGTTATTTTTAATCAATATATTAAGATTATTATTTGTTTTCTGTCCTATTTTTTATAAATGTTTTCCTCTAGATTTTGATTTGCTATTTAACTCACTGCTTAAGTGTGTAAAATAAACAGGAATTATTTTATAATATTTGTAAAATGTTTTTACTTTATTACAATAAGTTGTCAAACTACAACAAACAACAAAAAAATATTTCTTGGTTTTCCTTATTTGATGTTTCTGGCATGAACTTCTTTAAAAATTAGATATAAACTATATCAAAAGTCTAAAAGAGACAGTCTTTTAGAGGGGGAAAAGAGAACAAAAGGTCTACATATTTAGTTTTGTTCTTGGAAAGGGTAGATTAGAGATAGAGGATATTTTTCTTCATCAAAAATCATCACCTTTATATCAAGAGTATTTATTACTCTCAAATGAGTAATATAGGGGCAAAGTTCCATTAAACCCAACAGACTAGAAAGCAGTGTGATTATGAATAAGGTGAAGAAAAATTAACATTAATTTTTTAAAGAAATAACATATATTTTTATATCTAGAATGTAGAAGGGAATGATGGAAGAGAAGGAAGAAAGAGAAAGAGAAAAAAAAGATCAGGAAAACACTGAGGAAACAAAAGCAATCAGAACATTTTTAGATAAAGAAATAATGGTGACTTGTGATGAAGAGATGAAACTAAAGGTAAGTCACCAAGATCTGCAGGAGTTATGACTCTGTCGGAATCCCCTCTCAATGATAAAAGCAAGAGGCTATGACAATAACCAATGTGGGAACTTCTAAGAAAAGGATTTATTTTCAAGAATAGCAATAAAAAGCTGACAAGTACAATTTAATTATGATAGAGTAGGTCTTGTACAACTGTAAATCTAACACTGGGGTGTGTATAAAAATTAAGATGCAGGAGTATATGTTTTAATTTATAGGATTCTTCCTTGGACTACGTATAAATCAAAAGAATAGCAAAAATTTCAAGGACAAAACACACCCTTTGATCATTTTCTGAGGGCTTCTTGAATGGGTTAGGTTTTTCATCTGATTCTGTGAAGTCGCCGAGCCAGGATTCTCATGCTGATGCTTTCCCATGCCTTGCTGTGTTCTCATTCACAAGCCTTGATGCACAGACACATGCCATGTCATGGCACAGACTTCCAAGATTTAATTGCAATACTTGTGAACAAGAAATCAAGTAGAATCTTGCAAACTTACTTAATGAATAAATTCTAACATGTAAAATAAGCTTTAGATTGATTAGTTAGTTATGAATAACCACACAGATATTTTTTCTGTGAAACATTCAAAATTATTTACTTAACCTTCACAATTATAAGAAGTAGGCTTTTTATGCTCCCCTTTTATAATCAATGACAAATTATTTTGCCTTGATATAATAAAAATAAAAAAACAATAAATAATTCATTCTCCCCCTTATCAAAGGGGATATTTTTATAAACCCAATTATGGTTATTGATTTTTCTTATGTTATATTTGAGATAAATTGCTTTAATATGCATGGTATGTTTCAGCATGACTAGACAGTGTGAAAATGTTTGCCCAGTCCTAATTCTTATTCCTCCATCCAAACCTTTTAAATAACCTTTCGCACTGTGAACAGTAATGAAATAATCATGTAACAACAAAGACTAAGGAATATCTTAGTGCAGGAGCTTAGACAGAGCCAAAAGATAAAGGCAGGGCTGGAAGACTTGAGATATGCAAAAGACCCAAATTGGGTGGCTGCCTAGTTCATAATAAATCAAGGATTTAATCTTCCCTCCCAATTCCATTTTACCACTCTGCTCTAATGTGATCCTATATTTCCGACCACAGTGATTAAGGTAATAGTTCTCAATTAGGGGGCAATTCTGTCCATCAGGATACATTTGGCAATTTTAGGGAAATTTTTGGTTCCACAAATAGTGTGGGAGGAGGTGTTACTGGCACCTAATGGGTGAGGACCAGAGGTGTTGCTGAGCCCTACAGCATACTAATCAGCCAATCACAATACACAGCTGGCTCAGAATGTCAATGCATATGTGATAGACCCTCACCTAAGAAGAAATCAAGCAAGGTCAATCAGAGCTCTTCTTCTTTAAAAGTTTTGATTTTCTTTTTTAATCTTAAAGATGGAAAAACAAAATTCAGTTTCCTGTGTGGCAAAGCTCAGAAAATGGAGTTTAAAAACTGCTTCATGGAGGTAGCCACCTGTGAACTGAAGCCACCACACAAAAGAAGTAGAGCTGGAGGCAGAAACGTCAGAACCTGGGGCCTTCCAGTTCCATGTCTGCTTTCATTGCCCCAGTTACAATCCAGCTTTTCCTGGGTAGCGTGTGTGCTACATGCTGTTGAGTTGGCTCTGACTCCTGGTGACCCTCTAAAAGAGTGACGTCCACGGTGTCTTGTCCTCAGCAGCCCTGCTCAGCTCCTGTAGACTCACGCCTATGGCTTCTTTTATGGAGTCACTCCATCTCATATTTGGTCTTCCTTTTTTCCTGTTACCCTTTTTTCCCCAACATTATTGTCCTTTCTAAAGAACCCTGTCTTCTCACCATGTGCTGAAGTAGGACAACTTCAGTTTTGTAATTTTGTCTCCAGAAATGTTTCAGGTTTGATTTTATCTAGGTCCCACTTGTTTATTTTCTGGCATTCCAGGGTATCTGCAGAGCTCTCCTCCAAAACCATATTGTGAATGAATTATTTTCCTAACAGCTTTCTTCACTGTCCAGTTTTAGCATCCATACATAATAATTGATAATATGAAAGTGTAGATGATCTTAGTCTTGGTCTCTGATGACACATCTTTGCTCTTGGTGATCTTTCCTTATTTTTTTATTAACAGGTTAGCCAAATGGATATGCATTTCCTGAATTTTGTGTTTAAAGTATCACACACTCTTCTTTATAACCTGTTTCCAGAGAGGCAAGGGTGAGGTGCTAGGCCCAAAGTCACAACACCTTGCATGGATGTGCATGCTCCCTATGTTTACTCCCAGTGAGGAGAGCTCTCCTGCTGACTGGCTAGAGACCTCCAAGCTTTCTATTCCACCACCTGAACCTGTGTGATGTAAGGCTGAATCAGAGGGCAGGGTAATGGCGTTGTCAGGCTGCAGCAGCGGTTAAAGAAACTAATGTGTGTGAAGTATGCTCTGTCAAGCTGACTCCAGACCCCTACAGTCAAGAGTAGGATTTTTTATCTCCTAAAGCCTTTGTGATTATTAGTCCTTGCCCCTTCTGGACTGCAAGGTGTTTGCCGAGGAGTTCCACCTGGATGCAGAATCTTGCCCATACTTCTTTCTCTTCCAACTTGGTACTAGTGTCAAATCACAAGTTCCATCTCCCTCCACCATCCTGGGGCATTCGTGTGTCTGTGGTTGGGGGTGGAGTGTGGAGGGAAGGGGGTTGGCATCGAAGGGGAAAGGGGGTGGGTCTCAAGAAGGATCTGTCTCCAGGTTTCTAACACCTACTGAAAGGCCTCATCCACAGAGCTTTGAATGCCTTGGTTCCAGGTTGTTTTGATAAGGCAAACAAAAGACCCTTTTATACCTTGTGTCTAGGGCAAGTTTGTCTGGTCTAGGAGGACATAATAATTAAGGACCATAATAATCTGCTCAGGTGAAGGATCTGGGCTCAAGCAGATGACAGTTTCTTTCTGTGAAGAAGAGCAAATCAGTTACTTCCTAATGGCACATCCCATTGGTAAGATGCTCTCACAATAAAAGTTCCTATCGCAATACAGTTTCACATCACACACTTGAAGGGAAGTCATGCATTACACAACCCTCTCAACTGCTCTTTACTCAAAGTTGGTTTTTATCAACTTGGTGATGCAAAAAGAGTCCTTTCAATAGTGTGTTTAAAATAGTGTAAGATCACACTGTTAGTCCTGGAGATTTATGCCTTAGGGAAAACAATTCTCCAGGGAAGATACTTCGAAGCTGGCACACTCACCAGGTACCCATCTCCTATCCACCCCTCTCACTCTTTCCTGTCTCCGCCTTTCTTTTCCAAGTGATAACCTAATGAGCTGTGCTACTCAAGTCCATCTGCTCTTCTGAGCTCAATTGTAGAATCCTCCTAATAAATTAAATAAAAATCCTCTTAACATTTCCAGATTAATTACATTTATGCACAGTTACAACTAAAACATCTATTAATGGTTAATAAATGAGTTATAATTTTTTGTCTACTTTCTAAAACTTTCCCTACCCAAAAAAGAAAAAAAAAAATAGAAAATGAAAGGGGAAGATTTAATTTCACGTAGGCCTACTCACTTCTTTGTTTTGACTACTGCCCCCCTTCCATTATTTTTATTTTATTTTTTCTAATTGTTATTATAGATGTAAAGTTGACATTATAGTTAAATTGTATCTTTAAAATGCACTACTCTTGGAAATTCTTTAGTATGTCAGAAACCTCTAAATTTAAGTCCATTGGTTGCAAGAAGATTCTATATACTGTAAGTGCCATTTATTTAAAAAAAATTGATTCTCATCCATTAGTTCAGAAGCCTTATATTTTTATTCAGCCGATATTTTTAAATGCTGTTATGAAAGCATTGTTAAACAGTTTCTAGGGCAAGGCAAAATTTACAACACAGAGTTATTTCTGTGTTGTTCAAATAAAAATTTATGACAAAATTGTTTTTTACATTTCCTTTCTGAATCCATGTTCACAGCAGTTCGCTACCTGTGGAAGTTAAAGTTCAAACTGTAGATGAATTGTGCTTGAGATCCAGAGGTCCTTAGTGGCATGAGCGACATCTTCATAGAATTGATATTGATAACAGTTATGTGGGTAAAGTTTCTTGCCTCAGTTTCCTTATACCTGCTAAGTTAAGATGTGAAGTGTTTTTTTTAAACTAGAAGTTAAATATTTAACAGCATCTTTTATTTTTGCCTATATATACATACATATAAGGCTTTAGAGCTATATATTTATGCACAGAGAATTTTTTCTAATATTGTCATATACTTCAATCCTAAATGTGTTTTAGAGCATCCTCTTCACTGAAATTCATTTTAACTTTCTGGATCTGGACAGTAAATCTCCTTTTTTTCTGTATTGACAGGCAATCTCATATTCTAAAGCACAAGCCTAACACTAAAAAAAAAAAAAAGCTAAAAGTAGATTCTAGTAAATATATGAAATTTTAGAATGGGGTGAGCAGAATTAGCCTCACACATATGAGAGATCATCCAGGTTTGCTTTTGGGGGTCCTTTCTTCTTCAATGTCCACCCTTTCCCCTTGGGAGCCCCCTTCCCTGAGTCTTATTGACACGTGCTCACTGGCCTGCAGTGATCGCAGAATCCCATGGATGGCTCATCGAAACATGAGAAAAACATACACAGAGACAACCAGGTCCTGTGGGGAAGTAGGGACAGAACAGCCACTCTCTCTAGTGAGGAGCACCCTGTTTCCATTTCCAAGCAGATTTTTATTAAGAATGCAGATTCAGTTTGTGGATTCACAGTCTGGCAGAAAAGATCAAAAGAAATAGATGACTTACAAAGGTGCTGACAGAACTCCCACTGTGATTCTGGGCAGAGATTGAAGTTTTATCATTTGAAAGGATTACAGGGCCCAAAGGGCTGTTTTTAGTTCCTGCCCATGCCTTTAAATTCTAATTCAATAACATCCTCCAGCAAACAGATCTCACAGGATCTTGCATATCCTATGTCCCAGGCCTGATTACCCTGGGGGTCCACCATCTCTGGTCTGGGCTGCACCCCTTTGCTATTTCCGCAGGCTTGAGTTGGGCAGGAGACAGAGGCAGCCAGGAGACTTGGATTTCTCACATCTAAGAACAAAGACTCAGACTTTGACAAAGCCGAGGGAGCAGGGGTTGATGTCGATCACCCCTTCATTTCCACAGTTCTGTGAGTCTCTTCCCTGAGGCCTCGTGATTATGCCTGTCTTAGGTAATTCCCTCTGTGGGAAATCTTACCTGTTATTGGCTAATTGATCAAGCTTAGGAGGCCAGCACAGAACAAGCAGCGTTCATGCCAGGGGAATAAGTTTTGTCTCCTTATGGCTCCTGGTCCAGAGGTCTTTCACTCAGCCTAAGTCACGGGGGGTTGACTTAGGCTGAGTGAAAGACCTCTTGAGACCAAGCAGGGCGGTACCCAACATCTTATACCCTTGCACTGCCTCCTGGCTTCCTGATGCCAGAAAGATCTCAAAAGTGTTGATCGTCATTCCCTAAAGAAAAGTAAAAATCCCAAAGATCTGCCTACCCCATGTGTTTTTATTTTCCAGTAAAAAAAAATAGTTACAATAAACTTGTTCCTAAGAATTTATTTTAATGGGGTTCTTAATATGTAATTATTTGCTCAATTATTAGTTAATTTACAAGGGAAGAATTTGGGCTTACACACATGATTTTATACTATAAAACAATGTCATATAAAATTTTAAATAACTCAAGAATTTTATGTTGTAGTTATATTTGTAGTATATTTTAAGTGGCTCAGCTTCACAGAGGTAAGGTGGGGAGTGTGTGTGTGTGTATGAATGATTCATATTTTAACTACAATGTATATCTTAAATTTTAAGTAGTATAAAACCCAAAATATGCAGCTTTTATCCTCATTGCTAACTAAAACAAACCACAATAAAGTATAATTTTGCACACACATGCAAAATACTATAAAAATTAAGACCTTAACCAACTGAAGTTCAAGATGACTCACAAAACAAAGTGTACTTCCAGAAAACTGATAACTCCAAGGATCTGTGAGTATCTATAATAGGAACTTTCCAAAATAGTTTGGTAACCTTACACTGAATACAGAATGATCCTTCTGAGTTGAACGAGTCTCCTTTAATTGCCCTTAAGAGTGAGTATTTTGCCTTTAGCAGTACAAAGTAAATTCTATAAAATTTATCTTTACTAGTCTACATGAAACAAATAAAAGAATGTTAGAGTCAAGAAAAATATTTCAAGAATCAAAGATCTGAAGTCTTCACATTGGTCTGTTCCACGTCTGCTCTACAGACATGTTTTGGCTCCTCCTCTCAATTAGACTGATCTGTCCTAGAAATCATTTCTCTAAGGTCTCACATTTTTGTATAAAAATAAATTCTTTTGAGAATATTGATTAATTACTGGTTTATTTTGTTACCCTTCCCAGGTAATAGACACATAAGAAACAAGCAACACTTTTGAGGGCATTATTTTCTTGGAGGAAAATTCGCTGCCATAGTCAAAAGCAATAAACTGAATGGTAGGATTTTAGGAATAAGGATAGGATTGTAGAAAGATATTTTTTGTTGAAGAAACTTTTTTTTAGATTCTTATGTATTTATTTATTTTTAGAGAGGGAAGGGAGGGAGAAAGAGAGGGAGAGAGAAACATTAATGTGCAGTTGCTGGTGGCCATGGCCTGCAACCCAGGCATGTGCCCCAACAGGGACTCGAACCTGCGATTCTTTGGTTCGCAGCCTGCACTGAATCCACTGAGCTACACCAGCCAGGGCAAAACTTTTTTTTCTTAAATTACCTTAGTAGACTGTAGTTTATACTTATTTCTTGGCTTGGTCACAACATCAATAAGACAATACACAATAAATGTCTGATATCTTTTATAGAAGGATCTTCATACAGATACACTTTTTAGAGGAGGATGCTTATATCTAAATTTATTTATCAGTTTCTGATTTATTCTTTGTAATTTTCTGAATTAAAAGCAACAAATTTAGAAGTAAAAGTGTTTATTCTTTTTTCTATATACATAAAAGCATTGTTTTTTAGTATCTAGCAATTTTATATGTTAGTGGAAAGAGGATTCCCACATTTGTTTGTTTGTTTGTTAGTTTTTGTTCTTAATCTTAGCCAGAAGTCAACTGTGTTTCTCAATAAAGTGCTTTAGATTTCTGAATGCATTTAATGAACAAATAAACTCTTCTTTATGGGTCACCTAACCTCACCATAGAAGAAAATAGGAGAGTAAGGTTTTGTGTGGAGGAATAAAAAAAAAAGACTTTTGTGAAGATGTGTATTTAGGGTAACCTGTAAGGAAACAGCCAAGTTCAGTCTGCTGGATCATGTCACAGATGTCAAACACCAAGTCTTGAAGAGTTATTCCAATACAAGTCTGCTGTCTAAGCACCCAGTGTGTGAGTCCAGTGGCCTCTAGTGATAACTGATAATAATTGACATTTCTACCCCCATCTATTCACCACCCAGTCCTCAGATGTGTAGGGACTTTAGACTGTCTATTCCCAGAGCTCTTGACCACCCGCTTTCTAACTGTGAAGTGAGAAGTGGCAGCACACTACCATGATTCTATTCAGGACACAGTGTTTGCCAACCCCAGCAGAATGCCTCAGGAAAATCTGAAAGTAGACATTCTGGAAAATCAGCAAGGTCTTGCTTGGCAAGAGTTCTCTTCCTTGGACTTCACAGAGAAACAAAGCATAATAGAGCACTGAGAACTCCGCAGCTGGAGGGCTCACCCACATTACAAGTGCAGAGATTTTAGGCACAGATGAGATATAAGGTGAGAATCTTAAGAAAACAATCTAGTCCAGCGGATCCAGTTCTAAAGGGGAAATCGGGATTTTAACAAAGCTAGTCTCCAATGCATTTTATCTGCCCTTCCCTTGACACCTACTCAAAGGGAATTATTTTTAGACTTCTGCCTGAAAGCATCCTTTCAAATGCAGACTGATGAGGGTTCATAAGTACACAACCACTACACATCCCCGCAGTCCAGTTGCATTCCCACCCCAACACGAAGTCCTCCCTGTCAACTCCAGCCCATTCAGACCTCACCTTTCCTCTGACCTCCAATTTATCGTTTACTCCATTTGCTCGCTGGTCACCTCACACATACCTTCTTTTCTGTCATTGTCTCAAATTGTTATTTATCTCTAAAATTCTTTGTAAACTTAAGTATGTTGAGGTTTGATCTCTCTAATCAGATCACAGGATTTTTAAATCCAGGAATGTACATTGCACATCTTCATTTTAACAATGTATAACACTCACCATAGGTTGAGTATTAAACAAGGGCTGTATAAATATTAATAAATGATCACTAATTTGTTCACTGCTCTTACTTGAAAGTTTACCTGATATATTACCTATGCAGAAACAAGGCTGCTCTGAAACACAAAGAACCCTTGAAGAAGTAATGCAGTCTCACCCTGCTTCAGTTTCTACCTGCAATATAATAAGGTGGTAGTACTGCTGGCCTGCACTATGCTGCTAGATGAGAGGCTTGTTATGTGATATAAATGTCTTTAAAGAGAAGCTTACTTTAAAATAGAAAATAATCTTCATTTTTTTCTAAGCAAAATATATGGACAAAATTTCTTGGGATTAAATGTCAGTTCTTTTCTTTTTGGGCTTCGGACCAAAAAGATTTTCCAGTGTTCTAAGTAAAACAATCTATATGACTTCCAGAGTTGTAAAAATCAAAATGAGATTCTGTATGTGAATACATTTATAAATAAATGATGAAGACCAAGAGTCATTATTTTTAATATTATAATTAAGAGTTCAATATTATGTCTTGCATATCACTATTCTGTTTTTGTTGTTGGTTTTCTGCCTATTCTTTTTTATTAAGAAAAAAATTGACCTTTCTTGGTTTAATACCATTTTTTCTTTCTGATTTTTTAAATAATTTTTTAAATTTTGAAATAATTATAGAGTTACATGGAGTTATAAGAAATAATACAGGAAGATCCTGTGTAACATTTACTCAGTTTTTCCCAATAGTAACATCTTGTGACACATTACAACGTAGTACATCAGAACAGATGCTGGCTTTGACACAATACACCAGACTTACCAGATTTCCCCAGTGTTACCTGTCCTGTCCTTGCATGAGTGTGTGTACGTGTGTGTATTTAGTTCTGTGAAATTTTGTCACATCCATAGCATCATGTATCCATCATACATGTCATTCCATATACTGTGCACAGAACAGTCCCATTGCCTCTGGGATCCCTCCTGTTGTTCCTTTACAACCAGGTCTCGCTTCTACCTGTCCCACGTCCTCCCCTCCTTCTAGTCCTAGCCTTTTGGAACCATTAATTTGTTTTCCATTTCTAAAATGTTGTCTTTTTAAAGCTGTTATGTAAATGGATCATACATTTTGTAACTTTTTGAGATTTGGCTTTGGCACAGCATTATTCTCTGGGCATCAGTCAGGTTGCTATGTATATCACCATACAATTCCTTGCAATTGCAGAGTCATAATTCATCATATGGATGTACCACACAGCTTGTTGAACCAGTCATCCACTGAAGAAAATCTGATTGTTTCCAATTTTGGCAAATCATTACTAAGGTGACTGTGAACATTTATGTGCAGATTTTAGTGTGAATGTAAGTTTCATTTCTCTAGGATAAATGCATAAGGGTGTACTGGATAAGCTGTGTAGACATTACAGGTTTAGTTTTACAAGAAAAAGCCAAAATATTTTCCAGAGTGACTGTACTACTTTGTATGCTCACATGTACGTGTGAAAATATATGACTGGCATCCCCACCAACATTTGGTATTTCCATTATTTGTTATTTTATCTCAGTAATTATGGACACACACACACTCATTCAAATGTATAGACATTGTATTCCAGCCATTCTGTTAGGTATGCAGTAAATGTCATGTTATAGTTTTAATTTGCATTTTCTTAATGGCTAATATTGAACATCTTTTCATGTGTGTATTTGCCATCTACATATCCTATTTTGTGGAATGCCTATGCATTGATTTTTGTCTTTGTTCTTATGAGATTGTTTTTGTTTTCACTGCTGAATGTTGAATATATTTTGCATGCTAACCCTTTGTCAGGTATATGGTTTGCAAGATTTTTCTTTATAATCTTGTTTGTCTTTTCATCCTCTTAATAATGTCTTTTACAGAACAAAAGTTTTTAATTTCAAAGGAATCAAATGTATCAGCCTCTTCTTTAATGGTTAATGTTTGGATATCAAGTATAAGACCTCTCTGCTTAGGCAGGATCCTATAGATCTTCACCTATTTTTTAAAAATGTTTTATAGTTTTCAAATTTACATTTGAGTCCATGGCCCATTTTGATTTATGTTTTGGTATAAGGTGTGAGTTTTAGGTTGAGGTTAATTTATTTGACTAAGGATGTTCAATTATTCCAGCATCTTGTGTTGGAAAAACTATTCTTCTTCCATTGAATTGTGTTGTACATTTGCCAAAAATTAGTTTGACATATTTTTGTAGAACTATTTCTGGGTTTTCTATCCTTTTCAAATGATATTAAAAGGGATATCAAGGAAACTCTCAGGGAGATTTTATTTGTCTCTCCCTCCCTCAATTCAACACAATTTTAAGACCTGTAACTATATAGCAGGTCTTAATACTACATTTTTTTCACCAAGATTGGCTTAACTATACAAACATCCATATAAATTTTAGAATAAGTTTATCTCCTTCTACCAATCCTTGTTGTAATTTTTATAAGTATTGTATCAAATCTATAAATCAGCATTGGGACAGTTGACATTGTAGTACACTGAACTGTCCACTCCATGAATATGGTATGTTTCTCCATTTATTTAGGTCTTCTTCAATTTTCTGTGCTGCATTTTGTAATTATCATGCGATTTTTTTAAAATGTATACCTAATATTTCACTTTCTTTGAGGCAATTACAAATACTGTTGTATTTTAAATTTTGGTTTCCATATAACTTTTTTTTAAGAAAACCTCTTCTCTCTTTTTCTTTTCTTTTCTTTTTTTTTTTTTGTTTTTAGATTTTACTCATTTACTTTTAGAGAAAGGGGAAGGGAGGGAAAAAATTAATGTGCAAGAAATACATTAATTGGTTGCCTCTCATGTGCCCCCAACTGGGGACCTGGCCTGCAACCAATGCATGTGCCCTAACTGGGAATCGAACTGGCAGACTTTTGGTTTGCAGGCCAGTGCTCAATTCCCTGAGCCATACCAGCCAGGGCTCCACATACTTATTGTTATGTAAAGAAATGTGTGTTGATCTTGTATCCTGTAACTTTCCTCAATTCACTTGTTAGTTATAGGAGTAATTTAATAGATCCCTGGGGATTTTCTATATAGACAATCATAGCATCTGAAAATAGACACAATTTTATTTTTTCTTACTTAATCAGTAAACCTCTTTTCCTTGCCTTTTTTACAGCAGTTATAACTTCTAAGACTATGTTGAGTGAGTGCTGAGAAGTGAGGACATCCTTGCCTTGTTCACAATCTTTGGTGAAAGTATGCAGTTTTCCATTAATCAATTTTAAAATATTCAAAGGGTATGAATATAAGAGTTTTTGTGTTGCTACTTGAATTTCTGAATTAAATGTCTAAAAACAAAAGTGACCCCCAAATCAGAGGAATCAAACGAAGCCAACAAAAACTTTCTAACCCTGAGCTCGAGCTAAGAGTTATAGCAGGTATCCAGGAAAGAAGGTATCAGATAAATTATAAAGTTAATTTGATTACTTATGGGAGAGAATAAGATGAATTTAAACATACTAATGATATTCTGAGTTTAAATTTAAGGTGAGCATCTAAATTACATTGCTCAGAGCCATGAGGTACATTAATGGTAGCTGTTAAGAAGAAAACAGTTATACATATTTAAATACTTATAATCCTGGAATATTAGGCAAATTATATACTTTTTTGATATATGCTCTCTTATAGACACTGAGAATCAAGAGATTTTCCCTATATCTCCTAACTTAAATTCCATAAAAAGATATTAAAATATAATTGTGCCAATTATTAGATAGAGCAATACTGAGCAGGATTTAGTAGATGCACGTCATGTAAAAATTCACTAACTAAAGTAATAAGTATTTTCAGAGTCACTATGGATAGAAACACATTGGATATCTTTGACGTGCACAACGGTATAACTCTAAAAATTGAATTTTGATCGAGATTGGTGAAATGATTTACTCTGGCTCATTTGCAAACACATGTAATTTTTAAAAATCTGAGTTTTCCTTTTAATTTATAGAAATACATTTTTAATGTAGCCAAAATATCCAGATGCATAAAATAAAAAAATTATGCATATTGGAAATGAGACAGTCATGGTCTCCTAGTTTTCCATTTAAATTAGGCAAATATGGATTTGGTAGGTAGTATGTCTCCAGAAAATAGGGTTACATTTTATGAGAGTGATTAAGTGGCCCAGTGCTCAAAGAATGAGATAACGTTTTGAAGTCAGCCAAGAAC
The DNA here is from genome assembly GCA_004024845.1 of Tonatia bakeri. NCBI lineage: Eukaryota > Metazoa > Chordata > Mammalia > Chiroptera > Phyllostomidae > Tonatia > Tonatia bakeri. The sequence continues at coordinate 159,911 of PVIA01002940.1, read as the reverse complement.
TCAACCCAGAGAAATTTGATGAGTGTTCTTAGAAGGATCTTATGAGCAGGTTAGTTTCAATTTTCTGAGTATTCCAACAGGGAAAAAGAAACCGCTACTGCCATCTGTTGTTCAAATGAAACATCATCAGCTCTGGTCAATGGATTGTTTTGCTGCCAGACAAAATCTGCCTAAAAAATACAAAGTATTCTTGCTAACACTGACTGCACTACTTCTGGATAAATCTAATATTCAGTAGAATACAAAACAAAAGACTATATTTAAAGCAAACTTCTCTTTTCTGCTCTGTGCATTTTCCTTCCAGGTGTTTTCTGTTTAAAAGACGAGCAATGTTTGCATCCTGACATAAATCAAGAGATCTGCAGAAAAAGTTTAGTGGAGAACTGAAGTAGCAGTAGTTCAGTGTGTGTGTGTGTGTGTGTGTGTGTGAATAATAAAGAGAGAGAAAAATGGAGAGATGAGTGATGGAAAGAGAGGGAAGACAAGGAGAGAAGGTGCAAACCAGCAGATACTCCTAGTATTGGGCACCAGTGGTTTAAAAATATATGTTTTTAACCATTGAGAAAAAACTGTCAGAATTGAGGTCCTTGTTACTCAATGTGTGGACTCCACATCACCTGCATCAGCATCACCTGGTTGCTTGTTAAATAAACAGAATCTCAGGCTCAATCCCAGAGTCAGAAATTAATTTTTCTGAATTCAGAAAATTAATTTCAGAGATTAAGTTTTTGAATTATACTCTGCATGTTGGAAAGACTCTTAGGGGATGGAGGGATTGGGCAAAAAAGAAAAAAGATGCAGGAACATAGACAACAGTGTGGTGATTGCTGGGGCTGATTATACTGCTTCTTATGATTAAGTATAAAATGCATGCACTAAGCAAAATATGTGGTATGTAACAAGAGCTCAGGAGATATTACTTATTTTTATTAATAACTGCTATATGCTTCACCCCACAAGACTTTTTTCTGATTAACAAAGTGACACCTACATAATTCACATAATCAAAGTTTCCATCAATTTGAAGATGTATAATTTTATACGTAGCAGCGAAATGAAAAAGACTACTGCTAGCAAAGACTCTCTTTTTCTGTATCAATGGGAGCAAACCATAATATCATTTCTTAAACTTTGACATGCATAACAATCATCTAAGAATCTTTCCAAAATTTTTATTGTATTTTTTCCATTACCATTTAGTCTCTTTATATCCTCCTCTCCAACCAAGTGCACCAACCAAGAAGAATAAAAGAAGCGCAATTTCAAAATAATTATGGCAAAAAGCCATTTCTTATTCCACTAAGTGTCTTAAAGGTTTTTATAACATAACAGAAAAGCATGCCCTAGCTATTTGTTGTTTCATCATATATATTTTTTCACAACTGGAAAATTTATTAGATATACAGTTCATCATCTTAATTGGCATGAAAGCATGGCCGAGCCCTGAGCAGAATGAACTCCCTCAGGTGTGCTTAGAAGATGTGCTCAGCTTCAGAGCTGCTTTCATGCTGGGTGGGTGCCTGGGTCTCTGTTCCAACTTGTTTACTTCTGTAAGGCTAGAAACACTTCCTGTATTTTCATATATTCCCCCATGTTATTTGAATGCATAGTGAAGGAATATAGTTACCAAGTGACCTTCTCAAAATGTGTACATCAGTGGAATGATATTTCAAAGCATACAAATAGAGAATTACAAGCACAATTAAAAGTGAAAAAATAGAAGAAAAAAATTCAAAATTATCTTTTTTTCATCTTGACAGAAGAGTTTATATTTTGAATGTTTTGCTTATACAATTTTGATTCTGAAACTGTGAATAAGGACCTTAGATTTTGTGGCTTTAATTTTATTTTGAGGAAGCATATTGCAAACCTAAACATCTTTAGTCAATACTGGTGATTTAAAACACTTCATCCTTTCTTCTCGATTTTGCTTCACTTCTCAAAGAAATGTTTTCATGCATTACTTATATAACCATCATCTCAATCTCTGCCTTTTTTTTAGCTTGAAAAATTGGAAAAGAATTTTATACCAGTAGAAAAATCAAAGAGGAAAAATGTGCCTGATGTTTCTGGATTATTTAATTTGTATAATATAAAAACTGGGTTTCTCAATTCCTAAGTGAATTCTTCTAGAACTTGTTGATTCCCTACTCTTTCTATTTTCACCACTTAACTTTCTCTCCCTTTTTGGCTTTTGTTAATAGGATTATATGCTGGGCGATTTGCTGTTGAATTGTTGACAATCGACTGTATTCCAGGTGCTATTAATATTTTTGTCTTCATTGCTGCTGTAAAAACTGAAATTAGTGATGATGAGTTATTTTCCCAAGATCATATATAAACAAGTACTTGCAGCATAGGTCTCTCTCATTAAAAGGCCATAATAAGAATTATCAGTTATTTAGGCCCACCATATGTCAGGCAATTATAAATTATCTCAACAAAGGTGTGAATTAGTATCATCATTTTATAAATTAAAAGCATTAAGATGCAAGAAATGAAGTGGTATGTGGAAGACTACAGCATGGAGTTTGGATTTGAACTCTTATCTGTGTGGTACAAAGCTTGTATTTTTCTCATTACACCAATTGTACAGCAAACTTATCTGTTACATGAAAACGCCAACATTAGCTGTACTGTTTCTGGCCTTAGAAAAAATAAGGTGTGAAGACCAGTTACCACTAAAAGTAAAGTGGTGTTTCTTTAAGGTAGAAAAGATTGAAATATGAGGACTATTTTAGGCAGATAATAACCACAGAGATAACTGTGCATGGTCCAACTACATATACATTTTGTAGAAAAAAGGTAATTTTGCTTTAGAGAAATTGCATATATAATTTTGAATTTCTTCCTGATGGAAAGGAGTTCATTCACTCCCTTATAGAAAATCAAACTCAAAAATACCAGTTGATATCCTTACTGTATTAGGAAGCCATATTTAATGCCTATGACTCATCCCTCAGTTTATTTCATTTTATTTCTAATTTATTTTTAGGAAAAATATTCATAGTGATTTAAAAAACATAACTTTAAAATTTAAAATTCATCTTTACATGGAGATATTTGTTTCTTTATTATTTTATTCTACTGTATTTACACATTTTTCTACTAAGACAATTAAAAGAGTCTAGTGATATATTTATAGAATAGAAATGAAATGAAAAGTTTAAGTAATTATTCTTAATATACAAATTCCCTCTACATAGAAGTTCAGGGCAAAGAAGAGAATCCGGGTTTTATAATGAGTTAACTTAATTGACTTCAGTATCAATTAAAAGCACTATATAATTGCTCATTTTTTTCTTCTTGCATGTAGCTATAATAAGATAGAAAAAGTTAATTTACTAGTAAATACTCATGCCTTGCCTAATTTTGAATTGTACAAAATTCAATAGTTTTAGCACATGGTAGAAATAATGTATATTTCATTTCTTAGCCCCTGAGATGCTTTTCCTAGCACATGGTAAACAGAGACCCTTATTTATGCACTTAGGCCATGTTTTTATTTATGCTTCAATATTAAAAAAAAACAACAGATCAAACTGTAAGCCCATGCCTAATGCCTTCTGCATAGCTGTGTAGGAGTTAAACCACAAATATTATCTATATTTATGTTGGGCTAGTCCCACCCATTGGCTGTCTCCATAACCCTCTATGAAGTGTAATAGGAGGGACATTCCTGGGTGCAGTGGCACCACAACATTGGCATAGCTGTCTACACAGGACCTTCCTTTCTATTGTCTTCATTTGGCACAAGCCAATACATGAAGTCATGCAGAAATGTGTGTCTGGTCATTAGAGATGCCTGGGACTACAGTAAGAGAAACTGCTAATCTGGCAGTGTGTCCTGTGGCTTCTGAATTATTTCCTCTCTCTCCTGGTTTTTGGCTGACCTAGCCAATGTGTGCCAAGCAGTGCACTCAGGAACAGAGTACACTCCATGAAGTAGTGTACTGGGTTGGAGAGAGTCACCTCAGTCTTCCGGCTGTTTGGCCAATTGTCAATGAGCTATCAAAGTAGCCCTTTAGTTTGGGTTTTATGCAGGCATGTTTTCTTGGAGTTATAGAGTATACTCTATGGTTCTATATACACTCCTGTTAAGTTCCAGGTATATTGATAACCCATTTTTATCACAGCACACCTCCTTAATATAAGTCTACAGATTAGTAGCCTAGAAAAAGATACGGATGGTTTCAGAGGAGTTACCAGTCAATCATGAATACTTACTTTAAGTGCTTATTGTGTGCCCAGAATGTTGAAGAGAGAGAGAGAGTAAGAGAGAGGGAGAGAGAGAGAGGTTTATAGTCTAATTATGGTGACAAGAGAGGGAGAAACTGGCTAAAAGTATGAAAAAACTTTCAGGGAACATAAACATTTCTCAGGCTTCATAATCCGTCAAGGTCTGGTGCAGCAGGCAGGTTGGAGCTGTGCATGGGCAGTTGACCTGGAGTTGCATAGATGTCGAAGTTCAAACATTAATAACATCATCAACAAACAGTGGAAGACTGTGATGTGCAATGAATTATGCAATGTGATTGTACAAAATGTGGGAAAACAAAGTGATATAAGACATAATCTTTTTACTCAGAATCTCATAATCTATTCAAAAACACATCTCAATAGAAAAACAAATAGTAATTCACACCAAAAAATTGCAATGCTAAATAAAAGATTCTGACAGTAAATTAACATAAAGTCAAAAGAGTGGGACAAGGTAGCCAGAAAAAAAGTGCATGAATGAAGTGGAATTTAAAATGGCCCTCAATAAGTAAGCTGGTTCTGAATATGTTAAAAACACACCCCAAATATTTTTGTAGATTTAATGAGCATAGTAATTAAACAGAAATAAAGTTTTTGTCAGGAATAAATAGAAATTAAGAATAAAGAATTATGAATTATAAGGTAATAAATTTGAAAGGGATTAGAATGTCACCCAGCTAAAATCAATTACTTTCACAGCCATGAAGCCTCTACAAAGACACTTTGCAGTGACAAGGAGTGGAGTGGTAGGTAAATTATGCCTGAGTTGTGTAGAACAATTCATGGCAGCCTTAAAAATTTATGCATTAAATTTGCCCTTTAAGAGGCAAAAAATCACTGCATCACTGAAAATATTTGAACAAAGCAAGATGTATGTTAAAATGCATATGCCAATGTTATGTATTGAAACGTATCAATCAGTATACCAGTGTGCTGATCCAACTGGAATATGAGCAGGCATTTCAGTGAGTAGACCACTGAATTTGTCAAAGTATAAGGTGATGCAAATTAGATGAACTGCAGTGGCAGCAGAAGTAGTGAGGTGATGGGTCCATTGTTAGAATTAAGAGAAATTGGAGAAAATGCTGATTTCGTAGGAATAAACAATGATTTCAATTTAGGCATGTTCATTTTGAGCTAACAGTGGGGAAAAACATATATTTAGCCTACAGGTTGACATATAAGAACAATACCTTCCAGAGTACCTTCAAGTATACAGAGATAGAAGACTGGCATGTTTGGGTCACCTTTGCTTGATCAATGTGCATGGGATGAGGTCTTCATCATGCACCATAATGGAAGTTAAGATTGGAAGTTTAAAAAGAAGTCATAGTTATCATAAAGTTGAAAATATTTGACACCTTTCTATTTATAATACTAACAAATTAAGATTTAAAACCATTCTTCCCCACACATTCGAAGTGATTTCAGGTTCGTGTTATATCCAACTGTGTGGCAAAATGCAACATTGAGCTGGAACTGAGTCCTTCTGCTGGCCTACCATTTACTAACAAGTCTCAGATACAGCAATGCTCCTGCTTTAAGTAAAGGGGAGCAACAGAAGCATTCACATATAGTATATGTTTTTTCCTTGCAAAACAAAAGGGCCTTAAATTCTGTTTCTCCCCTCCTACTTCCTGCCTCCCAAACACCAGGCAAAAAAAGAAAAAAGAAAAAAAAAAACATCAAGAGTAAGATTTCCTTATATATTTAATTTCTGATGAATACCAAAAAACTTGCTGTGATAGTTGGCTAACAGTGAACATAAAGCCAGTAAGTAGAGAGATCAGTAAACAATATGATCAAATCTATTCCACAGAATACTTTTATTGGACCATATTGAATTAATACAAATGCCTTTGGTACAAAAGCAAAATTATTTATGAAACAATAGAAAAATCTGCTCTTAAGTAAAAAATTTAAAAAAATACTGCACATGGTTTCAGTGAAAAAAAGAACCATATGTTCCACATACTTAAGAAAAAAAACAATCCCATATGCAGTTACCCATGAAATATTCAACACATACATAAGTTTAGGGCTTATTGGCTTGATTTCTTTCCTCCCTCTCACCTTCATACTAATCTTCCACATGTCAGCATTTCTTTGAAATCAGGGTGTGTTACTAAAGTGGAGTATAGAGAGCCAATTGAGGATTGATTCCAGTTGAAATTTTTGTAGTGTGCCCAGGGATGTCCTCATCCATGGAAAGAAGAGGGTGCAGTCACTACGTGTCAAGAATGCAGGCATTCAGGCCTCACTGTACCATTTGCTATCTGTAAAACCAGAAGTGGATTGACCTGTGCAAGTAAAATTAATAATTGAGCAACGCATGTGAAAGAAAAGTGGTTATGTAAAGAGTCCAGATTCCTACAATGAAGATGAAAAAGTAGACATAGGTATCTGGCACAGTGTGAGGTTTACATACATTTTCCCCCCACTCCTGACACTCCTTAAGGTAGACATTATTAATTTCATTACATTGATAAAGGAATTAAAAACAAAAAAGGGGCTACTGGTCATGATGGTGGTATAGGGAAATGTGGTATTCAAATCATCCTACAACATCAAAATTATAACCAACTACAGAGCAATCATCATTTAGAGTGGCCTGAAATCTAGCTGAACAGAAGTCCTACAACTAAGGATATAAAGAAGCCACATCAGGACTGGTAGGAGAAGCAGACAAGGAATGTGCTGGTCCCACAACCATGTGTGGTGGATTAAAATTGGGAGGGAAATCTCAAGTACAGAAGTCCCCACTGAGGAGTGATGAGTGCCAGCCCCACTCTAAAACCCTGGGTTCCAATGCCCAGCAGAGAAGTCCCCATACTTTCTGGCTGTAAAAACCAACTCAGATTGTGGTGAGTGAGATGAAGGGCTTCTAGAGTTGCAGGCATTCCTCTTAAAGAGCCTGCAAGGATTTATTCAGACTCACTTGCTCTGAGTTCCAGTGTGGGGTCACTAGGGACAAATGGGGAAGAACTGAGTTGCCTAGCATTATGGCAAGAGCTGAAGAGGCAGCTTTCTCCTAGATGGAATTGCTGCAGAGGCCATTGTTCCTTTACTGAATCCTTCCCACACAGGGCAAGCAGGTGGGCACCATATGAAGTCTTCATCAACCTGGCTAATACTGTTTGCCCACCCTGGTGATTCCCTGAGACCTGACTCCACCCGACTTGCAGGCCCAACCCAAATCATTTCCAGTGGCTTTCCCATACAAACAACCTGTGTTGACTAATGATGATTCAGACTTTCCTAAAATCTCTCAAATAAGCAACATCTGGCCTTGGCATGTACATACCTCTCCCTAACTGGTCCCAGGCCCAACACAAGTGGCGGTAGACCTTTGTTTATAGCTTGGCCTCTCCTGGGCACCTCCAAGCCCAGCACACATAGCAGTCATCTTCAGATTGCTTTGTAGCACATTCGGGGTGGCCCTGGCTGGGGCACAGGTTGAGAATGGTCAACCTTAGTCTGCACCTCTCTGGAGGCTGCAGAGCCAATGAGCCCAGAGGACACCTTCAGACCACATTTAAGCATCACCCAACCTTCTCTACAAAAGACACACTTAAGGGGTGGGGTGGTGGATGAAAAAGGTGAAGGGATTAAGAATTACAAATTGGTATTTGTGAGATAGTTGTGGGGACCTAAAGTCTAGCATAAGAAATATAGTCAATAATATTGTAATAACTGTGTATGGTGTCAGATGGGTACTAGATTTATCTGGTTGATCACTTATTAAGCTATATAAAATCTAATCACTGGGTGGTATATCTGAAACTAATATGCTGCATATCAACTGTAATTGATAAATAAAAATTACTTAAAGTTAATATTTTTTAAAAATTTTCCAACCCCGGCTGGTGTGGCTTAGTGGCTTGAGTGCTGGCCTGCAAACCAAAGGGCTACTGGTTCAATTCCCAGTAAGGGCACATGCCTGGGTTGAGGGTCAGGTCCCCAGTAGTGGGTGCATGAGAGGCAACCAACCACACATTGATGTTTCTCTCACAGTCCTTCTCCCTCCCTTTCCTCTGTATAAAAATAAATAAATAAAACCTTTAATTTTTTTCCCAGAATTCCAGGAACGAATTTAGTACCTACCATTTCAATTCATTAGTTTTAAATAAAGATAATGCAGATTGTAGAGTATCCTGCCAGAGTCAAATAGTTTAACCTTGATAATTTTTCATTATAATGAACTCACTATTCACTGTGAACAGCCCTCTCATCTACTGTGATATTTCTACATTTGGCCCCAGTTTTATACTGTGGAGATATTAATAACAAGATGGAGGCAGTGGAGGGCAGGAAGAAATAAATTTGGTATAGAAGGGTCTAAATTTAAAAAATGGGTGTTTTAGTAAAACCAGCTATCTTTGTTATTGCTTATTTCTGCTGGTTGGCAATTTTAAAAAATATGTTATTGAATTCTCAAACTTATGGTCATGTTGCTTTCTTTAAACAACAAAAAACTCTACTAATAAGAAATATATTCATTTAAGTTATCAAAATAGCCTTTTTAAAGAATTGAACTTAAAAAAAGAGACCTCAGGAATGTTGGTTAACACAAGAAAGTTGGTTACTTATACAAGACATGTAAGTATTCTTATATTTTAAAACCACTAATATTGTTATTTTACAAAGGACAAAGTTTTATATAGAATAATATAAAATTACGACAATAGTCCATTTTTAAAGTTTCATTCTAAGGATATCAGACATAATTGAGTCACATTAACTCACAGGAAATAGGATCCAGAGGTGACGTCTTGATTATCATTCACAATTAACACTGCTACATTTTTTAATGCCTATGTTTAATGTCAAAGCATTAAAAGTCTTCCAGGATAAGAAATCTATTAGTATTTCAAAAACATTTTCCAAACCAAAGAGACTAGAAACAGAATGAAACCACATGTCATTTGCAGTAAGGTGATAATTTCAGCAATGTGACTTAATCAAGTTTCTCAAGGGAAGGCTAAAATTTAAAAAGTGGTAAAGAAACTCAATGTTGAACACTAGATTGAATCAGCATGTTTAAGTCACAAAACAACAAATCTGAAAAGATAAGAGAAGTCTAACACACAAGGGAGAGAACCTTTCCATATTCCTAGATGCTGAATATGCTTGTTTATTCAAATCAAATTATAATTTTCCCATTTGCTCTTATCACTGGTGAAGCTCACAAGTACTGGAAACAAGAATGCCCTCAATAAATGGTTTTTGAATGGAGGAACAGATAAAAGAAAAAATCAGAGAAAAATAATACTCATAATTTAAGACTATAAAAAATAAGGATTATAGTGGAAGGAAGATTAGAGCAATGCAATGTAGCTCTGGATTCCAGTCCTGACTTTGACATGAGCTATTTTTACAACTGTGAGCAAACTATTTGACGTCCAATTATTGCATCTCTAAATTTGGATTACAAGGTCTTTAAAATCCTTCCCAATTTTTCAATCTGTCACAAAGTTATGGCTTAGCTTAAAAAAAATATTAAGCAATAAAATATTCTAGAATTTGAGACAAAGAAAAGGAAATATGGAAAGTGGCCAAAAAATTAGTAACGGTAGATGATTTGAAAGATTGTGTTTGTTTTTAAAATTGGGACCATCTGAATAAAATTAGATGAAAATAATCCCTTAGGGTCTGAATATATTAAAAGAGAAAAAACACTCTAAAATACAAAGAATGCATCCTTGAAGAAAATAAAATGCCAAACTTCCAAGCAGAAGAGATTAATATTTAGAAGTTATTCATTCATACATTCAGTCAACAAACATGTATTAAATGTGTCCTCCAGGACAACTACCGTGCTAGGCACAGTTAAAAATAAATGAGAGAATTTCTGTTCTCTAGGAAGGACTAGTCTGTCAATGAGTTCACGTCTAGTGTAGAAATGTAATTGTGAGATTTAAAAAAACAGATGCCACCAAAAAGAAATTCCCACAATAATAGTATAGACTTTAGCTTGAACTTGATGTATTTTTTAAAACACACAGAACTAAAATATAATTATAATTTTTATTTTGAATTTACTAGGGAAGTCAAATTAATTGACTTCAATATTAATTTAAAATAATGACAAGTTAAATTAGTAAAAGAGGCTAAAACAGTCTATTCTCTTGCCATTTGACCTAGGAAAATGCAAAAGTTCTCTAAAACATCTTTAATTAAGGGCTTCTTTAATTTTTAATTTTATTTTTAAAATTACTTTTATTTTATCATTTATTTTTACATTATTTTTATTATATTTCTTCTATTACTATGTATCTCCCTATCCCCTCTTCAACCTCCACCCACCGTTTACCCCCAGCAATCACCACACTGTTGTCTGTGTCCATGAGTCCTTTCTCTCTCTCTTTTCTTTTTTTCCTGCTCAATCCCTCCACCTACATAACCTCCCACCCCAGAGCTATTAGCCTGTTCTTTATCTATGGGTCTGTCTCTATTTTTCTTGTTAGTTCAATTTGTTCATTTGATTCCACATATGAGTGAAATCATATAGTAATTGTCCTTCTCTGACTGGCTTATTTCACTTGGTTAAATGTTCTCCAGATCCACCTATGCTGTCACAAAGGGTAAATTTTTCTTCTTCTTCATGGCAGAATAGTATTTCATTGTGTAAATGTATCAGAGCTGTTTTACCTAGTCATCTACTGATAGACACTTGGGTTGCTTCCAGATCTTGCCTATAGTAAATAACACTGTAAAGAACATAGGGGTACATATTTTCTTTTGAATTAGTGTTTCTGTTTTCTTCAGATAAATTCCCAGAAGTAGAATCTCTGGGTCAAACAGTTCCATTTTTTATTTTTTTAGGTGACTCCGTACTTCTTTCCACAGTGGCTGCACCAATCTGTATTCCCACCTACAGTGCACTAGGGTTCCGATTTCTCCACTTCCTTGCCAGCACTGTTGTTTGTTGACGTATTGACAATAGCCATTTTCACTGATGACTATGGCATCTTTCATAGATCTGTATGTACTCTTTAGAGAAGTGTCTATTCAGGTTCTTTGCTCATTTTTTAAAATTGGGTTGATTGTTTTCTTGGTGCTGAATTTTAAAAGTTCTTGATAAATTTTGGATATCAATTACTTATCAAATGTATCTGCAAATACGTGCTACCATTCACTGAATTGTCTTTTTGATTTGTTCACAGTTTCCTCTGCTGAGCAAGAACTTTTTAGTTTGGTGTAGACCCATTTGTTTACTTTTTCTTCTGTTTCCCTTGCCTGAGGAGATATATAAGAAAAAAATTTTGCTAAGCATTTGCCAAGCATCTTGGAGAAATGTCCAAGATTTTGCTGCCTTTGTTTTCTTCTAGGATTTTTATGGTTTTGAGTCTAACATTTAAGTTTAATCCATTTTGAGTTTATTCTTGTGTGTTGTATAAGAAGGTCGTCTAGCTTCATTTGTTTTTGCATGTATTTGTCCAAATTTCACAACGCCATTCATTAAATAAACTACCTTTAGCCAATGGTATATTTTGCCTCTTTCATCAAACATTAATTGACTATAAAAGTGTGGGTTTATTTTGTGGCCCTCTATTCTGTCCCATTGATCTATATGTCTTGATTACTATGGTCTTGTAGTGCAGTTTGATATTAGGTAGTGTGATTCCTCCAGCTTTGTTCTTCTTTCTCAAGACCACTGTTGCTATTTGGTGTCTTTTGTGGTTCCATATAAATTTTTGGAGTATTTGTTCTAGTTCTGTGAAATATGCCATTGGCATTTTGATAGGGATTGTATTGAATCTGTAGATTGCTTTGGGTAGTAGAAATATTTTAATGACGTTAATTCTTCCTATCCATTAACACATTTATTTGCATCTTTTTCAATTTTTCTTCAGTGTCATAATTTTCTGAGTACAGGTCTTTTACATTCTTGATTAAATTTATTCCTAGGTATTTTATTCTTTTTGAAGCATTATTATTTGGATTGCTTTCTTAATTTCCCTTCTTATAGTTCATTATTGACATATAAAATCCAACTGATTTCTGGATATTAATTTTGTATCCTGTTTATTAAGGTCTTAATGTATACTGAGAATCATTTTTATTCTCTTGTAAGACATTTATGAAGATTGGAATTATTAAGTAAAGAAAGTAAACTCTTAAAAATTTTTTAAACAGAAACTAAATTGCTTTGCCAAAATGTTTCATTAATTTAAAGTGTGTTAGTTAAAAATGTCCATCTATTCTCATGAACAAAGAGCATATTCATTATTTTATTTATTTAAGGTATTACCAAAAATGTATTCATTTTGTTTAAATACTGTTTCTTTTATCACTAGTGAGGTTTAACATACTCCAGTATGTTTACTAATAAAATTTCTCTTATGCAAAGTGTTTGTGATGGTGTAAGGTAAATTGAGGCAGTCTGGCTTCCTCACCCATTTGTCTGGGTAACTAAGGGAAGCAATGTTCCCATAACTTGGAATAGGCCTGATAAGTAGTGTTCTCACAGCCTTGAGACTGGGTCTGATAATCGGTTCCCGTAACTCGAGGTGGGCTTGCATGCACAATCATGCTAAGTTATATAATTTTCTGGCTTGAAGCCAGGCTTGTTTAACTCTAGTACTTAAGCAGGCAGGGACTCCCTGCTGGGTACTCCAACATGAGCCACGCAAGGGGACAGGCGACATGCAGTGTGTCATGCAGAGGCATGCAGGGGGACATGCAGCTTGCAGCATACGTGGCTCACCCACCTATGAATAAAGGTCTGTCAAGAATCCCCACAACTCCACACATTTTCCTCCATCTCCCCGAACCTAGAGTGGACCTGCCAGGCTGTAACAGGCTATAAAACAGATGGGGTTCTACCATTTATTAGGGGCTTGCTGTTCTGTATCCTTCTAAATTTTATGTGCTTTCAAAATTGAATCTATTAAATCTTCCTGATATCTTCTACAAATATTACTTTCCTATTTAGAAGTTGCCTCTTTGCTATAGGCCTCTTTACAATTCAATTTGTATGCATTTAAAGTTTAATTTATAAAATATTGTTTTACAACTATATAATGAGATATTTACTTAATGCCATTTATAAAATGTAACATTTTTAATTACAAAGTTCATGGTTCTTAAAAATAACATAGTTCAATTTCTAGCATTGCAGTATATTCAATGCATACATTATTTATATATAAAATATGTAGTTCAAACGTTAGAGTCAAAAACAATTCTCGATAGTTAAACCAAGATTTATGAACAAAATTATAGTTAGTGGGACTACCAACAGAGTTTATAGTAAAATAGAGTAATACTAGTAAAAGTGAAATAAACAACATGGTCTACTGAGTCTTTCCTGCATGCCAGAGACTGTTCTAAGTGCTTTATTACAAGTATTCACTCCTCAAAACCCTTTAAGAAGAGGGTTTGGCATCCCTCTAGAATAAAGACTATTGGAGGTGGAGGGTGGGGGGTGGAACGTGCAGGCAGGGGTAAGCTCTTGTTGCGAGTATCCTGAGAAAGTTCTGGAAATCTATAAGCCATTGCCAGTATTGAGGCCAAAGAAAATTTTGCTGCTATTGTTCAGAACAATAGTTCCATGAAATATGCATAGGTACTATTTTAATTTTATTTATTTCTGAGTTAGAAGGGAAATCTATGGTAAATGATTTATGCAAAGGATCTATGATCATTTTATAATTCTAATATAAAAATCAGGAAACTGCATAGTCTTTGAGATAAATTGACATATTCATGGTAGTTTTATTTTTGTGTATATTTATTCACATCATAAAAGTAATGCATGCTTACATTAAAACATTTAAGAATATCATTGCTGTGGTATTTGAGAGTATTTCCTTTCAAGCTCTTTTTCTAAGTATATGAAGGGGGCAGTGAGTAAGTCTGCATGTTTATGACTATGCATGGTGGAGATTCAATTTTCATACCATTCAACTGCCTGGGTTTCTATTTACTATGATATCATGAATGTTTTTCTATCCCTCTTAGCCTGTTTGGTCTACCAGAACAAAAATTCCATAGCCTGGTGGCCTAAACAACAAGCACTTACTTCTTAAGAGTTCTAGACACTGGGAAGTCCAAAATCTAGGTGTTGGCAGATTCAATGCCTGGTGAGAGCTGGCTTTTTGGTTCTCTCCCCACTCTATCTTCTGCTTGGTATAAATTTACACAGCTCTCTTCTCACTCTGCCCTTACCAAGTAGAAGGGGTGATGGAATTCTCTAATAAAGTAACTCTCCACTTCTTAATAACATCACATTGAGGGTTAATATTTCAACATATGAATTTGAGAGACAACAACATTCAGTCTATAACACCATCATTATTCTTCAGTTTTTTTATAAACTTTATTTTTAATGGCTGTATTATGTTTTGTCCTGCAACTGTGTTATAATTAACTTTTCCCTCTTTTTTGATATTTAGGTTGTTTCTTACCTTTCTCTTTTTTTCCCATTTAGAAGTCAGTACCCTAATAAATATCTTTTACTTAAGAGTTTTCAGGTTTTTCTGATAATGTACTTCTCATGTATTACTAAAAGTGGAATTGCTTTGTCAGAAGGTATAAACATTTCTAATATTTTATGAATATTGAAATTATTTTTCAGGAACCATGAAACATCATACTACTTATTTAATTAATCATTAACCATATGACTTTGTTTGGTATATTTAACCTATCCCTGAACTCTATTTTCCAGTTATCATACAATATTTAAATCCCACTGATTTTATATTTGAAAACAATTACTCCAAGATTAGATTATTGTTATTCATAGTTTCTTAGAGTATGCATTTTTTGTTCTTCCTAAATAAACCACATGATTTCTTCACAGATTTAGGCTTTTCTACATTTTTAAAAAATACAAAAATTGATCAAGAACAAAAGTTATTTACCTCTTATATGTTTAACATATGTTTCTAGTTTCTGCTAAAATTAGTGTTGTGTATGGTAGAAAATTTAGAAAAAATGTGAGAATATCTACAGGAAAAATATTATAACCCTATCATCTAAAAAGAACCATTGCTAATGTGCATCTCACAATGGTAGTTTGGGATCTTTTGTTCTTGTTGTTCAGGAGTCTGACCCAAGTGCCTAGAACAGTCCATACTACATGGCTGGTGTTTAACAAACATTTGTTAAATTAATAGATATTTTTAGTTTAATTTCCAGTATTTTACATCACTATTTACAATAGCTTATGTGTATTAAATTCTATGCCAAGCCTTCTCATGCTCAATGCTACATGCAACATCTCATTTAATACAGCAACCCTGTAAGGTCGGAACCACGAGAGTGCTCAACTGGCAGATGTAGAGTCTGAGCTTTAAAATTATCAAGGTGCCCATAAAATGTCACCTGATAGCCAACAATTTAGGCTGTGGCAGGTTCCCAGGCACCCTGACAATGGAGGACATGCTTGTAACCACTACACAATTCTCACAATTCTCCCCCCTTCATAGGCAGATAAGTGATCATTTTGTTAGGGTTTATTATTTTAAAACAACTATTGTTTGTAAACCATTTCTTAAATCCCTGAACATTTGATTCCTTGGATTTATTTTTTAATTTAATTTTTTTTACTTTAGACACATGGAAAGGGAGGAAGAAAGAGAGGAAGAGAAACATTGATATGTGAGAGATACATCGAATGGTTGCCTCTCACATGCCCCCAACTGAGGACCTGGCCTACAACTTAAGCATGTACCCTGACTGGGAATCGAACCAGCAACTTTTTGGTTAGCAGGCCGGCACTCAATCCACTGAGCCCACACCAGCCGGGCTGATTCCTTGAATTTAGTAGCACTTTGGCTAGAAATTAAAACATTTTCCATTTTTTTGCTAATTCCAATATTTTCCTATTTTAATATTGTGATGTTTATTATAAATAATATTTAGTCTGCTTTCTGATGATTACTTGAGATTTGATTGCTATTAGTGAAAGAACTAGTTCAAGAAAATGATTATTTTTAAAGTTGCTGATTCAAACTAAGTGATTTACATCCTGTGAAATATTGTTGATGTGCTGACTACAATTATACAAACAGGCCTCAATTATTTTGTTCTCAGAACTCCTTTAGATTCTAAAACATTATTGAGGACCCTCAGAAGCTTTTGTTTATGTGAGTCAGTGTTATCTATATTTATAATGTTAGAAATTAAAACCAGAAAAAATGTAAACACATAAGCACACATTCCCTTAGTTATCACAATGATGACTGATAATACATTAGGTGACCTCTAGAAACCTCCACACTACACTTATGTAAGAATGAGAGTGAAGAGGGCAAATTGATGTCATGATGTTATTATAAAAATACTTTGTGTGGTTTCTATAAAGGTTCTTGGGGATTCCCAGAGGTCCCAAATTCCTCTTTGAGGACAACTGCATTCCACCATACTTAGTATTTTAATTTACCATGTAAAAAACTCTTTCCATGTTCAACATTGTATTATCCTTGTTTTTAATTTGCATTATTTGTATCATTATTCTTGTGTCTCCTCTTTTATGATTGTCTCTCATATTGATTTGTCTCTCACTTTTCCTAATTGTCTGATTCAAAATCTCTTCCCATTTTCACTCGGAATGTAGAGAATAATACACCTTTGCTTTTCATTTTCTTTCTGCTTTGCAGAAGCAAATTTACACTTGTTATTGATGGTTCTAGCGGACCTTCAGTGCATAAGCCCTCAGAATAAGTCATCCTGCCTTCCTACATGCCATGGCTGATCCCTGTGTGCCCACAGATACTTCCAGGAAAAAACAGCTCTGTCTCAAAACACCCATAACCTGTTTTTCTTCTCCCTGAATGTATATGATATATAATCTCCCTAAAGTTTACCTAAAGGTGAACTTCTCACTCTTTCCTCTTTATTTTGTCCTTAGAAGTACACGTCAGAAGAAAAATGTTACAAAAAGGCATGTACAGAATGTACAGAACAGGCATGCACACCTCCGCTGACAGCTGCTGTCTCACCCAAATTTGTTTCTGAATAATGTTCTTCCCTTTTAGGTCATCAAACATTTATTATCAGAATACCTGATATTTTACAACACTGATTCTTTTACTGTTTAATTTCTCGTGTCGACTTTACAAATAATTATTTTCTAAATGATGCCTATATTTAAATTTCTAGCTATCATCTGTCAATATTTTCCAGTTTAATATATAAAAATTTGAATGCATTTTAACAGAATATTGCAGGAATCAAATTGTTTCAACTGAAATTGTCTAGATCTTTATCATATTTCCTTCAATTAAACATAATTTCCCATGTTTGAAAAGCTAATTTGATTTTACTACAATATGACTGAGTTTATCTCAAATGCTTGCAGCATTTAGGTTTACAGAAATTATGTTCTGTCAAAATATTTTATAATGGCAGCATTAAGTATTGCCCCAAGGAAAAATATTGCTAAAAGTTGACTGAGAAATAATATCTTGGTGCTATGCCACATTAGAATAATTTTTTATTTCCTGGAGATAATATATTATGGTCATGTTTTTGAAACAGAACCTATATTTGTCCACAAAGTAGAATATTTAAATGGGAAAGTTAAGGATTCATGATGCATTACTCAATTATGAATTCAACTGTCACCTCCATACATTTCAACTCATAAAAGCCCCCTTTCCACTTTAGACTAAATGAAGTGGTTAATAGTTTGGGCAGAGTACTTAGCTTCTGAAAATAGCCTGCAGATAACGGATGACATTGATGATAAATATGATATACAACTGACAATTTACATACAGTACCAGTGCCTACAGTAGTACATGACAATTAGCAAGCACCCCTGGCGACTCTCTGTACCCTCCCCTCCATCTGTTGCTTCACTTTGAGTTCTAAGCCATTAGAATATTGGTATTTGGAATTATTTTTAGTGCTGTGAAATTTAGTTTAAACATATGTATACATATTTAATAAAATTACATGCACATGTATAATATAATACAGTGAATAAATAATATTGACTCAAGTACTCAAGAACTTTTCTGTGTCTAACATTGTTTAGGTTAAATATTCAAATATCAGCTTTTCTTTATCTGGATATCTAGCATCTCTTTAATTCCATAAAGATGGTAAAATGAACTCTGAGTATTGTGAGTGCAATATCATAGAAAAGATTACATAGAATGGCCAACAATAGCCCACACCAGGGAAATTATCTCATGGTTTGAGAAGAGAAATATTGTCCCTTTTATGGGCTATAAAACCAAATATTTAATGATATCTATAATGTGATGAACTCAGAAAGCAAACTTACTTTATAGTATAGTTATTAAAATATGGACAATAAGAATCAGACTTCCTGAGTTAAAATTTATATTCTACCATTTATTAGCTACATAATCTTGGTCAGATTTCTTTGTCTAAATTTTCCCTTTGTTTCAATTTTTGCATTTGTAAAATGAATATAGTAGTATCTCTAATGTTGCTATGAGGATTAAAGGAGCTAATATTTCCAAACATTAACAGTTTCTGCCAGAGTAAATTATACAAATGATTGTGAAGGGAATAAAAATACTATGTTTATCTTATCTCTACTAATTTTAGCTTTGAAATTGTGCTAAGATGCCCAAAATGTGATCATGCTAGTTAATTACAAAATTCTTGTTGCTCTCATATTCTTCTCTTAAAAATAATTTTATTGTATAATAATATTATTGGTGAATTCAGTTGATTCCTATTTGCATTTTATCATCAATAAAACAATGTGTTCATTTGAAAGATAGGATATCTATTTCCATACTGACTATTGCTTTTTGGAGACGATTCAAATGAGACTTAGGTCAATTAATATCATAACTAACTCTGTTCATTAGCCAATTTACCAGAAATTCTTTTTGAAAGGTACAACAAAATTTACATTGCATGTGAATTTTTTCTAATTGAACAAAAGACCATAACTAAAACCCTGGAGGTATAGCTTAGACAATTAGTCACAGTGTGCTCTTTGCAGATCCCAGTAGAAATTAGCTATACTACTCATGATGGACAATATAACAGGAGAGTAAATGGGGGCCATATTATTCTCTATTTGCTGATTATTTTCTTTTTAAAATGTGTTTTACATATATAATTGTTCTATATCTTGGCCTGAATATCTTTAATTTTTGTATGGAAGATTTTATCACATAGTTATAATTAACAGTAAAACAGTAATGCAAAACACACAAACAATTGTTTAACCCTTTTCTTTTTTGATATAAACTCTAAAATAAAATAATTTTTGTTTTCTATCTTAAAACATCAATACCACTAATATTCCTTAGTATTTAAATAATCAAAGATTCTAAAATTAAAAAATAATACTTCAATTGATCAGTGTTGTATCTGCATACTTTAAAATGAATATAAAACAATACAAATAAAAACCTATAGTTGTGGTCAAAATCGGAATGTTTTGTTTATGTGGTAATTTGTATTTTGTATCTATTCTGATAATTGGTTCTTATGGCTGTCATTAAGTACCTACAGTCTCAAAAAGTAGGAGATTTGAGCAGATTAAGCTTGTCAATATCTTGTTGGGAATAGCTTCTTTATCAGTCAGCTTTTGTTACATTACAACCATCCAAAATTTAATGGCTTAATATACCATTTACCATCATCAATAAGTCTACAAGATGGCTAGGTGCAACAGCTGGTCTGGGTCAGACCTGGCTGATTTTAGCTGCATTCATACATGTATCTGCCATGATCTGGTGGGATGGCAGGTTCTGGCCATGTGGGGAGCCCAGCACTCATGTCTGGATGTTGGTCAGCTGACATCTGGAGTAAACAAGGATAACTGGACTATTCTGTCATCATGCAGCAGTCTAGCCCCGGCTTATCCACAAGGCAGTCAAGAAAGAAAAAAGCAGAGAAGCACACAGGTCTCCTGATGTGAGGGCTCAGACCAGTTCTTCTGCTGTGTTCTACTGGTCAAAGCAAGTTACACGGCCAGCCAGATTCATGGAATGGAAGAATAGATTCCACCTCTTGAAGGCAGTAGCAGAAAAGAATTATGGCCATTTCTACGATCAACAACAGCCACTCTGGGTAATTTAGAAATAAATCATATTGCTTTACTGGGCTGAGCCCCATAATTAAGAAAATGACTTTTTTCCCCTCTGCATCTTCCTCTATATAATATCAACAAGAAGATGGAAGCATGAAAAAAACAGCCAGTCTATTTGGCTTCAGAAAGCCCTGAAATATTTTAGTCATGGTTTAGTTAAACTATTTAATTGTTGATTTATAAGCAAAGATGTCCAAGCCAAAACCTGTTGATTCCATGTCATTAAGAAAAATATCTACCCTTTCTTTACACTAAATTAACTATGTGAATGTAGCCATTTCAGTGGTGAAAAATGTTTTATTTGTTTAAAAATCTTTTTTGGAGCTCCAGTTCAATTAGCTTCCCAAACTCCAGTATAATGACGTAGTACAAAGTTAGTGTTCCAGCTACACACCTGTGATCTCTAGCTAGACATGTGTATAGGTAACAACCCAGAGGGTTCTAGTCACTTCTGTGGAAATGTACAAACAATGCTTACAGCTTTGTCTTTTTGTTCCAAGCATCAGAATCTTGCTTATAGTTTGCCATAGAGGCAACCTCATTTGAGGGCTTCTTTGTGCAAGTTTTTCCACTAGGACCCTAATAAAAGTGACAGTTGAGAAGAATTTACACAGTATACATCAATGTTAGCATAGATTACATGCTTACATGTATGAACACTTATCTATCTTTGCTGCATAACTGACAGGATCTTTGACCACCACCTTTCATCCAAGCTTGTTTTTCCTTTTATACCTCCATCTCAATTAATGGCACTACTCCCTCCTTTCTTAAGCCAGAAACCTGGAAATCTTCTTTGACATACCTTCTCTTTTATTCCCGGTCTATAATAATTACCATGTCACACAGATGCTAATCCCTTCATATCTCTGCCATCTGACATCATCTCACTCTTCTTCACAGTCATTGCTTAACTTTAAACCTGACTGTCTTACTTAGGTTACTGCAATTTTGTCCTGATGCTTCTTATATTCAGCCTCATTTCCTCCAGCCTATTGCCTATGCTGCTACAGGAATGAATCTCCTAAAGCACAATTCAATTTGTTTCATTCACCTACCTAAAATTAACCAAAGGTTCTTTGTTCAGGGTGAAATCCAAACTCACATCTACCATACATGAAAAACAATTCTAAAGCACAGTTCCTTCTGTATCTGTTACAACAAGGTCTATAACAAAACAATTGGCGCTATATATTTCTACATTCCAAAAATGAGGCAGTGTGCTCTCTATGTAGAGTTAGTAAGAGAGTGGCAAAACCTGTTTTGCAACCCTCACCTACCTCCTACTCACAGGCTGAGGCTATAGAGATTTCAGTGTGCTTTAGCGTCCACCCTCCCTCCACACCCAGACAGACGTACAGGGAGAGCATGCTTGCACACAGTCTCCCAAGAATTGGGTAGGAAAAGGTTGTTCTTCCCTCTCTACCCGATCCCAATAGCAAGGTGTTTAAAAGAAATACTTGTCCCTTAAAATTTGCTGGGTAAAGAAACTGGTACCAACTCTACAGCTTAAAAGGTCCACAGAGGACAGAATGGATGTCAGAGAAAAGAGGCAGTAAAGAGAACAAATTTCAGTAAAGGCAGAAGAGAAGTATGTGATGCTCTCTGACTTGTGAGCCAGAATGCACCATGTGCAGCTTGAAGCCCTTTGAATGTCACGTAGATGACTCTCTGGTAAGTTGATGTCACCCTAACAGAGGGATGTATCTCTGGATGCCCAGGGCCCTGAAAGAGGGATCATAAGTAGAATGGACTGTTTGAGCCAGCATTGCCCATTCAAAGACACTGCAAATGGAGGTCCCCAGCAAGGTGTGTACCTGAAGAACCCAGGAAAGCATCCCTCAGGGAGTATCAGTATTAACAAATGACCACATTCACAGGACCTTGGCACTAGATTCCCCTGTGTCAGTCAGTAGGCTTTTTTTTTTCTTCTATTTCTTACATCCCTCCAGTTCTAGTCACTAACCCTGCAGAGGGCCAGAGCAGCTCAGGGATGAACTTGGGGTGGGGAGAGAACAGCAAAGTGACCCTCTCCTTGGGTAAACTCTCCGTACCATGCCAGGTAACTTGATTTAGTACTGTAACAAGTGAGAATGAGAAATGAAGCCAAGCTTGGAGATCAAGTAAACATGACACAATAAGTTTTTTTTAATGCAAACTTTCTTTTTGCAGACATTTATTAGAAAGCATTATAGAGAATGTAGTTACATATGATATTGTGATATATAAAAATCTAATAGGCTCTGGTTGGTGTGGCTCAGTGGATTGAGGTGCCAGCCTTCAAACCAAAGGGTCACTGGTTCAATTCCCAGTTAGGACACATGCCTGGATTGCAGGTCGGGTCCCCAGATGGAGGTGTGTGAGAGGCAACCATACATTGTTTCTCTCCCTCTCTTTCTCCATTCCCCTCTCTCTAACAATAAATAAGTAAAATCTTTTAAAAATATAAATAAAAATCTAACTATATCTTTGCAGTGTTTGGTTCTTTCCTTTGTCAAAGCGAGAAATGTCTAAACCTGTAGTGTATTTTTAGGAGTTTATCTGAGCCAAATTGATGACAACTGCTAGAAAGTAAAGTCACAATGGATTCAGAAAATGGGTTAAGAAAAACTTCAGAGCATGGCAGTTTTGGAGGTTATTTTATATGTTAGAATCAAGGGAGGAGACATATATGAAAGGTTACATGAAATCCATTGGTGGTAGATTAAACAGACAGTAGAAAGCATAGTGGGGAAATCTCTAGGATTGGCTAAAAGGCAAAATGGAAGAATATACTTTTTACATTGGTAGGTGCAAATTGGTTAATAATGAACATAGCACATTGCGACAGTAGGTGGGAAACAGGATAACAATGAGGGGTTCTGTGCTCTTGGGCTCTGGTGCCTGTGGTTGTCTCCATGGGGCTGGAAAAGGAAATTACTCTGGTTTTTCAAAGATATGTTCTCCTCAGTGCATAACTACAATGGGAAGAGCTCACTTAGGGTAAAGACTGACCTTTCCTAATGGCAACTGTGGGCCTGGGACCTGACTACCCACGACACATGCCCAGTTAGGAGTTTGTGATCAGACCATCCGTGTGGCTGCTTTCGGTCGCTGAGCTTGTCGGGTCAGCCACTCAGACCCCTGAGCTTATCAGGTTTGCTGCACGTCCCCTTTTCATTCATTATAGAACTAACCTCCTTTTGACCATAGACACACTATGTATTTGAACAGACGATGTAAAATGCCCTAGTGTTTAGCTCAGAAAGGAAAATAAAACGTCAAAACCACATATTTTTTCCAGGGGTAAGAAATAAGTGTTTTTAAAACACAGAGAACTCTCTGATTAAAGGGATTTAAGAACCTGGGGAAATATTCTCCAGTAACCCCTCTGGCAATATTTTAATTATAATGCAACCCCCCTCCCCAGGCAATGAGTCCAATCTATTATAATATGAGCAACAATCTATTTACCACAACACATTAAGAAGTCTAAATATCTGGAACAGGTCATATCTCATTTGCGATTGCTGATTAAAACAAATAATGGAGTAACGTGGCTTTATCTCTCTCTCTCTCTCTTCCTTTCTCTCCTTAATCACCACTGCACTTGTATCCAAGATTGTTTTGAAAATAAAGCTAATACTTGAATAGAGATAATTTTCTAAATTGTATTCATCATATGAAACCTTGAGAAATGTACCTTTGAGTATTTTTTTAGTGATGATCTAGGGATTCTCATGTATCAATAGTTTGGGTGTTTTTTTGAGTATTTCAAGGAGTTCATTTCCACCCAGGTCATCACCATGTGCCAAAACCCAATTTCTAAGTTATAAAAAAGTGAAATCCTTACTATATACTATCTTACATCATTTTGTATTCATTTGCACAAGTTACCTTTTGTTTCTTCCCTTTTTCTCTCTGTCAATTACAAAAATAGCACTTAAAAGATGACCCCAAGAAGGCCACTGGGTGCTCAGCTGAGCGATATACAGTGGGAATAGCTGAGGTCCTCCTAGACCTGTCCTCCATGCCAGGGTTAGAGGACAGACCGCCTTTTCTCCACTCTCACTCGCATCGTAGTTATCAGCTCTTTCTTGTGAGTTAAAGAAGATTTCTCAGACTCCTGTTGGTAAATCATTAGTTCCACTTTTCATACAAGACAAAATCTTGAGAAGATAGATTATCTATGCATATAGAAAATGACTTTCCCTGAAGGGCATTTTCTTTTTCTTTATCCAGTGTATTTTTAAATGTCTCAAGTGATGAGGCTGGCTGTTCAACCAAGTTCAGGAATATACTTTGACTAAGCCCATTATCTATCATTGTGAATCCAAACCTGCTGTTCCTCTCTGCTGGTAATCTGTCATCCGACGAGAGAAGGGATGACTTGAAACCACAGGAGCAAAGAGCAGTTATGGTCTTGGCTTACAAGGAGATTTATTCATCAAATTCCACACATGAAAATACACTCACATTTCCTTGCTCAAGTTATAAGCATGTTCACTCTCCTACCCTTTTTTTTTTAAACTTAGATAGCTACTGTAGAGAATTAACCAAGTATTAACAAGAAGAAGAAAAATGAATGGGTGAATTAAAACATAGTATCTCAAAGTTCATTTCTAGAATATTGTTTTTAAAGGAAAATGAATGACTTCCACACATGAATAGAAACCAGAGGGATGTCCTGCTGAAGGACTGTCTCTCCTAAACGTCCTTATTCTCCCTTTATGATGCTCTATGTTCCCAGGATAGCAACATTAATTTGACATGGCTGAATTATGCTACCTACTGTTTCCCGCAGAGCACTTTCAGTGCCTGAGGCTGGGTTTCCCGCTTTGGGGATAAAGAGCAGAAAGTCATTTCTGACTCTACTCTAGTACGAGAAGCAATTAGGCTACAATTTGTTTAGCTGTAAGCAGTTAACATCACAAACCTAATAAATTATTTGATTATATGGAACATTTAGAACTTTGACCTCTTTGGGTAAATATGCATAAAATTGCAAGATTTATTTTACTTGTTTTTTAATTCACATTTTAATATTGCCCCTCTTATTCCATGATTTGGGATAACAAATAGGATGAGAGTATATTTCCTCTCAGCACCAAATCATTTGATTATATTGTCTTTGCCACTGCTGTTATCAGTGTTTTGGCTGAAGATAGCACCCCTTTATGTCTGCATACGATAAAAAGCAGCATTTGTTATTTTCGTCCCCTCCACCCAATTAAAAATAAACAAGCAGGCATAAAATCCTTCATGAACACTAATGAACCCCAAATAGTCTGTAATTAATTTCGAATTCGCTACTACTTTGAAAAATTAGCTAACACTGCAAATCGCATTGACTATGATCAGGTCCTTAATAAGTCCTATTGTATAAACTGTGCAAGTCAGCAGAAACACAAATGAAAACCTTTCAGCTTCGAACACTTCTACCAGCATGGAAAACAAACAAAGCAAGATGAAATCTGAATTTTTTAAGAAAGCTTTAAGGCACTATCTCTCATATAAGATCAGTTAATAAACCACTTCAGAGTACTTTATTTTTTGTATATTCGTTTTTTTGTGAGGTCAACTCATAAGAGGTATGAGAGCAAAATTACACCTTTTTTTTTGTAGAACCTCAATAATAATACACAGGATCCCCTGGCAGGGTAACTAAGTTGGTTGGAGTGTTGTCCCATACACCGAAATGTTGCTGGTTCAATTCCCGGTCCGGGCACATACGTAAGTTGTGGGGTTGGTCCCTGGTGGGGGTGGATACAGAGGCAATGGATCAGTGTTCATCTCTCACACTGGTGTCTCTCTCTCTCTCACCACCCACCCTCTCTCTCTAAAATCAATAAATATAGCCTTGGGTGAGCATTACAAATTTTTTTAAAGAAGTTAATAATAATATACCAGGAAGTTTTAGTAAATCATCTATAGTGTTCATAAATAAATATATAAATGACCTTTGTTCTTGTTATGAAAATTAACTTGAAAATATGCAAAACTAAAGTTTGCACTATTAATCCAACATAAAAAATGAAATGTTGGATTATTATTTTACATCTGAACAGTTCTGTAATCCTGTTTATGTCTAATTATTCCTGAGATTTCTTTGCTTTTAAAGAAGTATTCTGAAAACTAAATCTCAAATTTATTTTTATTTGCACTTTTCCTGTATTTTAGTCATTAATTACATATTTAAGGTAATATAGACTTGTAACAATAGTCCATGTCATTTGTATTTGTTGTTGTTGTCCATTTATAAAGAAATAAAATTTTCAGCTATGATGTTTGAAATAGTCCAAGTGATAAAAATAGCATGTTGAATCACAGTGTATCCTCAAGCATCAAACTCTCTGAGTTTAAATTCCCATTTCACCATTTGTTGACTTTAGGAGATTGCTAAATCTACTCAATTCTTGACAAAGAGTACCTATTTCATAGGGACAAAAATTGCAGGGGTCATCTACAGGACTGACTCAAAGAATATAGAAAAGATACCTTCTCTCCCATAATTGTTCTGCTCATGACCCTGTCCACTGAATTCATATCCTTACCCTCTCTAGGCCTCCTAGGCAGCTCTGTAACTCACGGTCAATCTTTCTGTTCTTCATTAGGTTGCTGCTTCCAGACCTAACGCTCATGAGAGTGCGACTTCCCCTCATTGAAACTCTTTTCCTTGAATACCTTTTCAGTGACAAATTTATGCAACATTACTTTCTCCTCTCCTTTGAAAAATCTCCTCCAAATTCTTGCTGACTTTCCCAAGACGCTCTCCTCAAAACTCCAGATGCTGTATACTGTCTGACACCTCTCATGGCTAATTTTACACAAACTAAAGATTCATTTTTTTCTTCCTCTCATTTTTTTCTATAGCACATTGTCTGTTTATGAATGTTATACATACAGACAATTATCCAAGCTAATGGAGGCGAGCTCTGGGAGAGATAATTAAGAACAGTAGATAATCTACCCTGCTATTAGTGCAGGTGTCAGCAAAGAGTCTGGCCTGATGCATCATTGTAGGGGATGTATGATAGGGAAGAGGAAGGCTTGTACTCCCAAGATGTTTATAGAGTGGCAAGGAAAAGATGCTAAGGAGGGGTGAAGGAACCAAGCCTGGTGAGGGAGAACCATTAAGACAGATGATCACTGATTAATATGAACGTTGTGGATATTTCAGAATTTACTGTTATGTTTAAATGCCTGCTCAGAATATGATAGTAATTACTCTACAGTCATATGTTTGATTTATATCATAAGCAGTTAGTTTCCCCTGCCCTGTTGGTTATATTTTAAGGTGACAGATCCTACCATCATCCCCAGAAGTCAATATCATAAATGTGCCCTTGCAATTAGTGAAGGAACTGGCATACACCAATACCAATACTGGGAAATCATTTAATATAGCTACTCTGTTGGCTATGGGTCCTTGCCATTAATTTTGTACATATAGGTCAGAAAGTATACCCTAAAATTATAATCAATTGTTTTTTAATCAATCTGCTTTTTGACATTGGTGTAATCAAGGGTCTTTTTTTAAGATTTTATCTATTTATTTTTAGAGAGAAAGGAAGGGAGGGAGAAAGAAAGGAAGGGAAACATCAATTTGTGGTTGCCTCTCATGTGCCCCCTACTAGGGACCTAGCCTGCAACCCAGGCATGTGCCCTGACTGGCAATCGAACCAGTGACCCTTTGTTTTGAAGTCCAGTGCTCAATCCACTGAGCCACACCGGACAGGGTAATCATGGGTCTTTTAAATGTGCAAGAATCTGTGAGCATCTCTTTACTAATTCAGTAACTACTGGATAAAGGCCTATTACACAATTTCCTGACCTAATTAAGCTTATGTAGTAGTGAGATTGTGAATAGTTAATAAGGCAAGGGACACTTTCCATGTTTTAAAGACATAGTAAACATTTCAATATTCCACATGTAGAACAGAATCAAAATCATCAATCAATGAAAATGAAAAAAATATTACTATCTACCTGGGAAAATAGCAAGAGTAGTCCGGCAGTATCTTATTTAGTGAGTTAAAAAAGAAACCCTGATAATAATGGGAATTCCTTGGCAATCTAAGAAATTCTGTCATTTCAACCATCAATAACTTCAAAAGAGAAAAGAGTAGCAGATGCAGACCTTTAAATTTATACCCATTTCCCCCATAGTGCTATGCCATAGGGTCCTTTGACAGAAACCCTCCAGGGTCTCAACTAGCATGTTTTTCAATTACTTATACTATTCTGCCCTGATAGATAGGAAGTGATAAAACATCATGTAAGAAATCATTTTTCATAGTTCTTTAGAGTCCAATCTAGCCTCAAATCTGCTTCTCTTGCCATCGTTCAAGCTGTGGAAGCTGAGTTTTAGTGGATTCTACTGCTTCAGAGTGGAATCACTTCACATATTTTTCTGTGGATTAGTCTCTGGAGTATTTCTCTCTTACTCTCAAAGTCTGCTAAAACAGATCATAGCCTATAAGTATTCCCACTGGGGAGACACAAATATCAAACAACTTGTTTTTCAATATTTCAAACAATGTATTTTCCTTTAAAAAACATCCCAATTTTCCCAAACTAGTTGCAGAAATCTGAAATAATTAGATGAGGCATTCAGTACATAAAATCCCAGTTGATTTATATACCAGAAATTATGAAAATCATGAAATTTCTTTGCTTAAAAGAGTTGAATATTCAAGGAAATTAAATTGCAGTTTGCCAAAAAATAATTTTATCTTTCAAAGGATCAATAATATATCATATTATCACAAAATAATATAGTCAATTTTAATTGGCTTCACTTTTGAAGTTAATAAGTATTAACCTTCATTTTTATAAAATATTTCCGTGTTAATGACTCCAAGATCTATTGTGTCAAGGATTTTCCCAAGGCACAGGAAGCTAAGGTTGAAAGCAGTTAAAAGTACTTGAATTCCTTTACAAGCCAGTTATAAGCCAATATTCAATCAAAATGATTATTGCCAGCCATTAAAAAATCTACTAAGTATCAAGGGTAATAATTCTTGCATGTTATTACTGGGAATTCTGCAAAGCAAAAGGCTTTTGTACTGCTCTTTGCAAAGACTGCTTAATTTATTTGATGTTCTTTCTGGGGGGGGTCGCTGCGGGTGGGGGAAGGGAGGCTGCTGTTCAACCAGAAGAAAAAAAAATTTGTCCCCATTATCTCAGAACAAGATGTGTCAGGAAGCTTCAGGCTAGAATTAACATGAGATTGGCTATTACAGTTGTAAGAGCATTTAGCAGCCTTCCCTACTGATTTCAGGGTGATAATATATACAGCCCCATGTAATCTGTCTCTTCTGCTGCTCTTTTATGCCTCTCTCCTCCTCTCCATCTTTACTAATATACATGCTTTATTATAACGTATGATAGGAAGTGAAATGCAGCATTTTTCTACTAAAGTGACACTATTAGTTGGAGTCTTACCCTCGGCAAAGTCACATAAGGAATCACTGCTTTGCTTATAGGTCACCATTTTTTTAAGCCAAACACAGCATTCGGGTAAGTGTAAGAATATTCCATGATTTATGATCTAGAAAGTCAGCTATGTCTGGTAGTTTTTCCACCAGAAAAGTGGCTTTCACATATTGCTAATTTGCACAGATAGGGGATGCAAATATGGTCAAATTGAAGTTTAAGGCAAAAGTTGTTTTACACATGATATCATACCTCATGAAATAAAATGCAGTAGTGTTAATAAGAGATGTTAATAAGAAGGTTCACAACATATATAATTAATATCTGTAAATAATATTTAATTGGAATTGAGTATGATCCAAAGCACATTAAAACCAAGGCAGTCCCTTTCATGAAACTTACAAGACAGAAGATATCAAAAGTGATGTTTGAGCATTTTTTGTTACTGAATTTCTCCAGGAGTTTGTAGTCTAATTCCCCTTAAATTAATATTAATCCCCTTGAAATTAAAAGTGCAAAGCAAAACAAAAACTACACAAATATATCATTTAACATTTGTTAAAACATAGGTATTACAGAAACTAATAAATAACAGGGTATAACAAGTTAATATACGATTAATTTATTTTTCTACCAAAATTCTTTTTAAGGCAGGTATTTTCAATCTTGGCACTATTAGCATTTAAAGCAACATAAATCTTTATTGTGGGGGACCATGTCATGTACTGTGGGATGCTCAGCAGCATCCCTGCCTTCTAACCATCAGATTTCGTTAGTACTCCGACCCTCACACCATGAGTTGTGACAAACACAAATACCTCTGTGGGGCAGGGGGAATCACCCTCACTGAGAACCACGATGCTTTGTGGAAGACTTCATCTAAATTTGACAGTGTTTATTTACATCACTAACTTTGAGAAAAGGAACTATCATCAAACTTCCAGCTGCAACATTCCATTTAAGAAAATAACATACATACTGGAAGTGGCAAGACCAAGCTGGGCTTCATGTACATTTCCTATAAACATTCTGGGAAACTGAAATATTATTAAGAATTTACAAGAAGCTTATATGAACATTTCTATATACCGTTGTATTAGTCTTTTCAGGCTGCCATCACAAAATGCCATAGTCTGGGCTGTTCAAACAATAAAAATGTATGTTTTATAGTCCTGGAAGCTGGAAGTTTGGGGGCAGGGCACCAGCATGGTCAGATTGTGGTGAGAGGCTTTTCACTGTGTGGCTCACGTGACATTTTCCTTGTGTTTACTAGGTGAGAGAGAGTGAAAGCAAGTTGCCTGGTGTCTGTTCTTATAAACTCACTAATCCCATCACGAGGACCTAATCTTCATGGCCTCATCTATCCCTAACTACCTAACCGAAGTCCCACCTCCAAATAACTTAACACTGTGGGGTTAAGTATTTACCACATGAATTTTGAGGGAAACAGAAATACTCAGTCCATAACAACTCCTCAATTTTTAGCTTAGACATTGCATGTTGATTCAGAAAAAAATGTAAAAATATGTTTCTCTGCTTCTGAAAGATAAACGATTGTCAGTTACTTTCTAGTATTTTATACATAAATTCATCGTGTGTTCAAATTAGATAAGCATTATTAAGACTACTTGCCCTGGTTGGTGTAGCTCCATGGATTGAATGTGAGCCTGCAAACCAAAGGGTCATCAGCTCGATTTCTAGTCAGGGCACATGCCTGGGTTGTGGGTCTGGTCCCCAGTGTGGGGTATGGGAGAGGCAACGACACACTGATGTTTCTCTTCCTTGCTTTCTCCCTATCTTTCCCTCTTTTTAAAAATAAATAAAATCTTTTTTAAATTATTGATACTTTTATTGGTATTGTTTAATTTGAATTTTTGTGGGTCTTGAACTTGTCAGCAATTTGTATTTTATTCATACATTATAAAATAAAGAGAAAAAATACAGAAGATACAAATTTATGTAACCCAAAGTTACATGGAGTCACAAAAACTAAGTAAAATAGTTTCACACTACTTACTACAAAAATAGTCTGTAATGTTAACATCTGTATGTAACTACTTTCAGACAAGTGGAAGGAACGTGACTCTGAGGGGTCATGGGGAGAGGTCTGAGGGGTCTCTCTGATGGTTAACGCAGGGCGATTCTGGGGAATCACTTTACGACTAAAGCTGGGTACACTTTATAATTCATCAAGTTGAATACTGAGGATTTGTACAATTTTTAGATAATTTATACTGCAACAAAAAAGTTAAAAAACTTGTTTTGAATTACATAGAATCTGAGTTACACATTTATTGTATTTGTAGATTTGAGGATAAATAAGATAGCCTCAATATTCATATGGGTCAAAGTCTAAAGAGAGATTCAGATTTATAAACAGATAAGTGATAAATGACATATATGAGCACAGTTGTTTGAGAATGCAGACAAGGAAGTGATTAAATTGTGCCTGGGAAAATGAGGAAAGATTTTGTAATAAGTAGCAGTTGAACACAATCAGGAAGGAGAAGAGCCCTTATTGCCGCATATTACTTATCCTAAAGTAAGTTAGTTTTGATGAGATTGTATAAACACACATTAGCTGATTATATACTGATTTCAGCTTTCAGGTAGTTTCAATATTCTTGAATAAAAGAAAGTATGAACTTGATGCAAATCAGAAAGAAACCTCTCTCCTTGTTACCCATAACTTTATCTAAATTGTAAAATAGTACAATAGTAAGCATGGATATTTGTTTATGCTCTATTTTTAGGGCAACTTTGTCATTGAAATAAACTTTGTTTTTTACCAAGTAACAAACACAAAGGGTGAATAATACAAGAAAAGATATAATAATAAAATGTCATATAAATGCTGATGGTGCACATTATACAAATTGATACTATGCAAATACTTAAGCATTATCTTAGTAATAAAGAATATGAAAGCAGGAGGAAATTTCCTTAAAAATGGTTGCCAATCATCAGTGACTGATCATGAATGCAACAGCTGACCCTTGAGGAAGAACAGTGATTACATTCTCATAGATTCAAGCTTTACCCTTGAGGGAGATGAAGGCTTCTAGGAGTAGCAGCAGTAACCACATCACCCAGAACTTGGGGTCAAAGAACTGCCCTTAGTCCTGTGTTCTAGTAGAAGGTCTGTTTCAGAGAGCAGTGAGAAAAATAATTAATTTTTATTAAATCCTATTTAGGCCTAGGAACTTCTGTGGTTTTTTTGGTATTGCATCTCTGAGAATCACTTTTCTTTGAGAATTATACTTTAGAGAGCCACTATTGAGTGATATTGCTGGAAGAATTGCTCAACTATGAGCAAAAGTCAAATTATTTAAAACCTCTATTTACTTAACCAGCATGATTTTAATTGGGGGATTTCTCATTTCTCCTTTAGCAAAATTCTTTCGAGATGGAATACTGACAGTAGTTAACTCTCAGAGTGCTCTGGAAGCTTAAACTCTGAAGTTGGGCTATTCTTCCTACAACCATATATCATTTACATTTCTGCTTTGATCCCACTTAGAAATGCTATGACTAACCTGTGCTGACTTCACCATAATAACATTTTCACCATCCTCCTGAATTCTCTCGCTTTCTCATCTTTCTACTACCCCCTTAGAACCGACAGTTGTTCATGGAGCAGAACAAGCCCTACCTTCAATTTTCTTTCATTATCAATGCTTCACACACTGGAAAATACGAATCATGTAACAATGTTTAGTGGCTTTCACACAAAGTATGGTTTATAATTTAAACTGTACCATTCGTGTATTTACCATTACAAATCTCTTTTTTCCCCAGTTACTTGAGACTTTTAGTGTTGGTGTTTATTGTACTCTTTAAATCCCCAACCATACCCTACATTGTTAGAAAAGATACCTGTCAGTCAAAAACATCATAACTTCCCTACCATATTCAGTTATCTGTACACAGCAGCACACATTCCTCTTTTATTCTATCTCTAGAATCAGATTTCTCTCATTTTCAGAGTAAACCTTTGATCTATGAACTGGACATTTTATTCCCTTTCCTTCTTTTGCATTACTGAAACTCTATTTTACCTACCTAGTTAAAAATAGTTCATCTTCTTCAATCTAAAAACAATGCCACCTCCCATCCCCATTTTCCCACAAAAAACTTGCCTTGACATTACATTACTCCCACCCCCAGGCACCAGCTTCTCTCCTTTCTCCCACTGTGATCAAACTTCTTGAAAGAATACTTTATACTTACTTTTATAAAAATCCTCAAGTTCCACTTGCTCCTCATCAACATTATATAGAGTAGCTGTAAAGCCACTGCTATATACATAAAGCTAGTTTTAGAAAGCTATATGTTGTTGGGCAAGTTACATTAATGTTTCTGAGTCGATGAAATGTTAATACTTACTGTGAAAAGTTGGTGGGGGAACTAAACGGCATAATGTTACACAATGCCTGGCACTGTGTAAGTGCTCCATAAATATGATCTATCATTATTCTTATTATTCTTATTCTTTCAGATTCTCATCACTTCTATTGATGTTTTTCACCCCACTATATTCCACATCCTGCCCATAACACCAACGATCGTATGGAATTGCCCTTGCTAGAGTCACCAATGGCTTCTTACTTGTGAAATCTAAAGAACTGTTTTAAAAGCCCTATCCTGTTTGTGTACTTGTGTTTGATCCTTTCCTATGTTCTTGCCACTTGAAATCCTTTCCTTATTTAATGTTTACAATGTCTTTTTTTTCATAGTTCTTCTTTCTGTTCTTTTATGGTGTCCTTTATTAACTTTCTCTCAGTGGAGTCTTAAATACTGAGTTTCATCAAGGTTTTATCCTTGAATCCGATTTGTTTCCTTTCTTGCATGTTCCTTAAGAGAGTTCACTTGGACCAGGCTAATGACTCCAGGGCCCTGTCTTCTCGGAGATCTGAACTTCTATTTCTATTTGTGTACTTCTCATATAACACGTCCACAGAGGAACTCCTTTGTATTCCCCTCAAATAATCCTCTTCCTGAAAACTTTATTTAATTGTGCTAATAGAGTAGTCACCAACTTTAATTATGATCCTACCAATGGAAATATTCAATTCATCTTTTTTCTAGTGGCTTTGTACTCCAGTTTTTATCTGCCACAAATTATTGTCTCAAAAGTCAAATTTTGGTACCACCATGTGAATGTACTTGATAGTGTTGAACTGCACACTTAAAAATGGTTAAAATGGTCGATTTTATGTCACTTATATTTTACCATGATAAAAAGAGATTTAAAAATCAAATGCATCACATGCTGGGTAAACTCTTTAGTGATTCCCATTACTATAATCTCATCATTGCAAACAACATACTTCAAATTCTTGTTCCAGTTTACACACCTAAGTTCCTCTGCTACTGGTATTCTGTCATCCTGATCTTCACACTGTTTACTGAATATTCTAAGATGCTATCACCACTGTCATTTTTGTGTATACCTTTACAATAGTGCTTATCACCTGATACTGTAATTCATTTCTATTTTTATCCCCAACTAGACTGTGAGCACATTAATCACAAGACTGCCTCATTAGCCTTTTCATCCCTAGTTAGTGGACTCCCTAGAAAAAAGTGTCCACTTATTTTTATGGGTTGTACAAATGGATGAATGAGAGAGAGAGCATAGAAAGGAAAGTGACAAATAACATTGTGAAAATTCCTAGTATTTCCCAGAAGTACCATTATTTCATACGTGATTGAGAAGGAAAAATTCTGCCAATTTAACCACGATATAATACTTTTCTAAAACTAACTGTTTTACATTTTTATACTTACTGAAAGATCCTATTTAGATATGCAAAGTTTATTAAATTTAACTTTATGCATCCATATAAAAACATAAGCAAACTATATTACTTTGGGTGGGCAGATTACATAATTTTTCTAACTCACAATTTTAATTAGTTATAGAATTTCTAAGATATATTCACTTCGAGCCACTCTTTTGAGTCTTTTTATTCATCAATTACCATGTTTTCATTCCAATTATCTTCTATCCTAATGTTAAGTATATTGTTGATGCACAATTATTTTTTACATCTTCACTATTTTCTTCAAGATTTTCATCTAGACTTGACTCCAATTTGGCAGTTTTGATCTCTGACACTTTAGTAGTTTTACGAGCAGATGTCAGTAGGTTGATTTCTTTCATGATGAACCCAGGCCCTTGTTTAAATGGTGCTTAAGTGGTTGATCGGTTGAAAATTATGAGATCCCCTTAAATGACAACATAGACAACTAAGTCATTACAGTTTGGGGTAAGCTTATTTTTAAACAAAACCACTGCATGTTCACTAACTAAAATCAAGAAGTAAAATATTGACACTTGTGAAAAAAAGATTCCTAGGTGTGTCTCCTTTAGAAAACTTGAATGTACTTTATCATTTCAGCCATTCTTCAACTATCTGTGTGGGTGTATATACATTGTGTGTACATGTCTGCACATGTGCACCCACACATGTGCATGCAAACACACAGCAACATATTTGAGGAGATAGCCTTTATAAATATGTACTCGAGATTAGAATTCAATGTGAAGGAAACATTTGGTCATTGGTAGTTAGACACAGCTTCATGGTGACATGAACTTTTTTCATCTGTACTCATGATCTTCATCTTTTTGCTGCTTTATTAGTGATAGTATAATTTTGTGGCATGTCAAAGAGCTCCAGGATACATCAGTTAGTCTATTTGATTAGACCTATATCTATTTGGTTTTCTTCAACTGACTCGTGTTGCTGGAAGTGAAAGTGCCAGTATTCAATTAGCTGGAAATGTCTGACCAATGGCTGTCAAAGACTTTAAAGATAATCATATGCTACAAACATCTCAGTAGTAACTATTTGTATATCTTACTTTTTGGACGTCAGTAGAGCTTTTGATTGCAAGAAACCATAGGATTGTATTCATCCCCCTCTGATTCATGCCCCACTGCTCTGATTCCATGAATTTCAGAGTACAAAATAACTTACTGTTTCTATACTGAATCACAGAGAAATCTTTTTGATGGCATTTTCAACAATGCACGTGACTCAGTTTAAGTGACAATATGAATAGCCATCAGTAAGGTCCTACATATGCTGAAAATACCAGTTACATCGAGAATGAGCCAGCAATGATTTTAAGTTGTCATTGGCTGTTAAAATGCTAGAAAAAAAAACATGTCTTATGAGCAACACAACATGGTTGATTCTTAGGAAATTCAGCACAGTAACCATTCCAAAACTTCTTTACTTTTTCTCCAATTACAATTCCACCCATTTACTTATCAACAGATAACTTCACTTTGTGTATTACTTAGAGAAATGAGAGGCGTGATAAGTAAGCTAGTTATGTGCTCACCTGTCTACTTCTCCATAAAGTTCATCCAGCTCCTTTTCTGTTGCTTAAATCTCAGAGGCAAAGACACCCCTTTTCTTTTCCAAAAATAAACTCTCTTTTGCTCTTTGCTCGACAAGTCTGTGGCGTAGATAAGCACTCCAGGTGATTATACTGTAGGTCATCTTCAAATCAGTTTAGTGAATGTGTTACAGTCTTTCATCTCTCCATCTCCACTAGGAGCTTTCATGTTGTTATAAATATGTTCAAAGGAAAATATGTTTCCTGTTTTGGGGGGCACTTCCTTCTTTTAAGGTAGTCTTTATTAATAGAAAAATGTTTGCCTTTTAGATGTTAATCTCAAAAGAATTCAGACACTCTAAACTATTCTAAACTGAGGACAGAATGAAGCCCCAAAACAACAATATTAGTTGCCTTGCTGCAAGGTATGCTTTTGACCTTGATCCCTTGAAGGTGAAGAGAATAAGGATAAAAAAGAGAAAGACAGTAAATTATTTTTTAAAAATAAATGTATTTGTGGACATTCATTAACGGCTGATAGGGTATGAACTACAGAAAACCCTCTCCAAAATGTAAACACATCTCTCACTATTCATTGTAAGCATGTTTGGACCCAGTAATTTATGAATTTTCCTGGAACAATACACACACCACCAGATATTGCAAGGTTACATTTCAAGTGTTTTGAAAACAATCTAGTCTCTTTTATTTAATTCAAAATTTTAAAGCGTATTCTACACTTGCTGACACCACTTCCTTACTTACCATTAGTTGCTCTTCAAAGTATTTTCACCTTCTGCCCCTACACTAATGAAAATCCATATCTGAAGGTCACTAATGATATTCACAAAATAAATGGCCTTTTTCCTCCTATACTTTTCAGTCACTGTGCATGATTTTAACAATTTTGACCACCCATCCTTGAAATTTTCTTTCCTCCGATTTTCCTTATATTGGACCAGGGCTCTTAACTTATTTATTTGTGTTGTTTATTTCATTTTCCTGTAAGAAGCTCAATTTTCATAAAAGAAAGAAGCTAAAGGAGGTTGGTGAAAGAAAGTGGTATGTTTAGAACAAAATCATCCCAGGAAGTCCCATAATGAAAGGAATTTGAAAACACACAACTTCCAACTCTGCTTCCAAACTGATTATTTTTTCCCAAGAAAGGTAAATGTCAATACCAGGAGCAAAAAAGCATTGCTTTGACTCCAATGGTTGTCCCAGTCTCTGCTCTTCTGATGAAGTGTACTTTCCACTCTTTCAGTTAAAGGTGTGATTTGATATTGAATACCGCATGAATCTATAGTGAGAATCTACCATCAGCTGATCCCGCAAGTCAGAGACACAAAAACACCGCAGGGTCCCAATGTGTTTTCTCCCTTGTAGTCCCTCGTAGACTTTGAGATCAAATTCTGAGTCCAAATTATGCACATTTTGTGGATAAAATTAAGTCATATGAAATTTTTGGGAAATATTAGAATTTTTTTTAAATCATGTTAAATGTAATTCTCAGAATGTTATTAGAAAGTTCACCCCACTTGCTTTGTATCTCTTAACCATTTGTTTGCCTTACAGTCCAGATTCTGAGAATAGCTGTATGTTCAGAATCACTTTTTATTGTCTTTTCTTTACAACACACCTGTGAGCTAGCAAAATATGATTATTCATACTGTACAGATGGTGGGACTAAGGTATAATGTCATCTGAAAGCTGAATAGCCGACTCGGAACTGGAATTTATGATTCCCCAAACCTCATGTAGAGCAGTATTTCCTGTGATATTCTTGCCCTCTCTTTAGTGTTCAGGAACAAAAGGCTGCATGTTTGCAATCTCTAGTCAAAATACCAGCAATGCCTTCAGAATATGCTTGGCTCTTTCTCTTTAGTGGAAAAATGTAGTATATTAAAATAGAAGTTACAGTTACTAGTAGTAATCAAAGATCTTATCTGGTACAGATGCTTCAGTTTTCCAAGTTTCGTCACAAGCAAAATCCATTTTCATAGTATCTTGTGGTTTTTTTTAATTGTTATTCACCTTCTTTGAAGAGAGTGTCAGAAACATAAGTTTTAGCTGATTTTGGAAAACATTACTTTCTGTGTTATACCTACATTTAAGTTCTTCCTCATTGGATTTCTTATTTAGGGCATATTTATGAACACAAGCAGCAGTCTCTGGTGGAAAAAAAATGTGTCGGCAATAACATGAAGCTAAGCATTTAACCCCATACGCCAGGTTTGGAAACCTGCCAGGTTAGTCACCCAGGAAAAATCACATCATGACAAGAAATATAAAAAGCCACATTAAACTTATTTTACTTCTGGTAAAGGAAAGACAGAGGGAGAAAAATAATTTGGACTGAGACACTTTTGATATTATTTATAAAACAGCTATACATCAATATTAATAAAAAGATTTTCCCCTCTAAATCTAAGTAGAAAACAAAAGATATCACCCTAACCTCATACATATTTTTCCCATTCCGTTTCTTCTGGGGCTAATTTTGGAGTGGCTAGATTACTTGAACATATGGGATGATATCATAATTGATTTTCTATAATGCACAAATCAAAATAAATGTGTGCTATACTTATTATCTATATACTATCCAACTTAAAAGTTCTGAAAGGGTTGTCAAAGTTTGGTTTACCGCCCTGGCACTCAGACCTTCTCTCTGCCAGGTAATGAAGCGCAGGGCTAACCTGACTCACATGATTCCCATCCGTCATCACTGCAGCAGTGATGAAGCCAGAATGAAATTCCATTCTTCATTTAATTCTTATAGCTTGATATTAGTCAGGTAATCAAGCACAGCTCCTGGGGTCTTGTGTTTTCAGATGAGGAAACTAAGGTCAAGTGACTCACCCTGGGTCACACAGCAAGACATCACAGGAACAGGGAAAAGGAGGTCGCCCTGGACTTTCTCAGGCGTCACTGAGACCGTTGAACCATGCTACCTTCTCAGGTAATTGCCTTTTCTGACATTAAGTGGGCCACATTTTATTACCTCTATTTTTCTTTTTAAACTGAATTCTGTGTTTTTTTTTCTTTCCTCTTTTTCTTCTCCTTTTAAATAGCCATTTAGAATATGGTATCCTCTGCTTAGTGTTTCTGGTAATTATCTTCAAGGAAATCAGAATACAAATTCAAAGCACTCATTAACATGCTGATTAGAAATTTCTCTCAAAGACTCAAAAGGCTGGAAGGGACCCCCAGAGATCATCTGATCCTGTCCTTACTTCAGGCATGTTTCACCTAAACAGTTCCAGCAGATGGAATACTATATTTATGACCCCCATGGAGAGACTCCCCAACCTCCCTTGGAAACACAATCCTGCTCTTTGATCTGCTTTACTATGTATAATGGGTAATAGGCAAAATGTAGAAAAAGAAACTGCCCTCCCCTGTAATGTCAAATATTACTAAAGTAACTAAGATTAACCGCAATTTATGTTTCTATTCATATAATTTATCTGACCAACATTTCTGATTCTCTTTTTAAAAAGTCTTCCTTGTCATTGGGCATTGTTTTGACACAAAACCTGTTGTGATTTATTTTTCAGTTTAATACATATCCTGTAAGATACAGCATCTTTGTAATGTTAAGTTAAAATTTACGCCTTTTTACTTTCATGCTTTTTGCTTCTGCACGCAGAACGTGTCCCACAGATACGCAAGTACTTTCTCTCCATCGCTACCCCACCATCACGAACCAGGATAAACTTAGAACTGTTTCTGATGGCTTAGAAGTAGTATGATGAATTGGACACTGTGTACATCCTGTCTTGTTCATGGGAACTGCCTTAGTAACTTTCTAATTTCCTCAGCAGACTGTAGCTGGGACTTCAAAAATTCCCATCTCCATAATCCCAATCTTATTTCTTCATCATTCTTTTCAGGGGCTGATTTCTTATCTGTCCTTTCGTGCTTCTAATCTAAAACAATTTTTGTCTTTATTAAAATCAGAATATCTTTATAAAACTATTAATGAGTTTTCTACTGAATTTACATATTAAATGGCAGAAATAATTTGCTGAAAGGAGAAATTTCCTAGCTCAAATTTACCTAAGAGATGAGAAGTTTACCCAAAGATTTGGCCTCTCATATTTACACAACCAGCCTCCATTAACTACATGAATTACTCATATATCCTGGCCACTCTTATTTTATCCTAAGCTAAAATGTTTAAATGTATCAACACTGACTGCAGATTTCTCAGAGACTGCCTTTCAAATCTGCCTCTCTTCTTCATTCTCTGCTTTTTTTTTACTAAGACAGATTTATAGGACGGGTCAAGTATTGGCATGAGAACTGGATCATCTCGATTCCTAGCTGTAGACCTTCCAGGGACCAACAGTGAGGCTCAGAAATGCTTCATCATGGGTCCTAATATATCTATTTGTAAAATAAAGAGCTTATAATAGATTAAATAAAAGATCTCTTTTGCTTCTAAAATTGTAGCTTTAGTGACTGAAAAAGTGAAGACATGAATGACAATAAA
Source organism: Tonatia bakeri (assembly GCA_004024845.1). NCBI lineage: Eukaryota > Metazoa > Chordata > Mammalia > Chiroptera > Phyllostomidae > Tonatia > Tonatia bakeri. The sequence goes on along the minus strand of PVIA01002940.1, from coordinate 118,344 downwards.
ATTATTGAGCATTTTGATTTAGTTCTAAATAGTTTGTCCTTACAATAAAATTGAGTGCTATTTCTATACACATTTTTGCTATTATAAGCGAAATGTTAATTCAATGTTTTTGACTTAAAATAACAAATATGTGCAGATATATGTGGGAGATAAAAGAAAAATACAGTTAGTTATTTTAAAATTTAAATATGTTGATGGTCAATTCTATGAATGCAGCTTGAGTCCAAACTCAAATATCAGTTAAAATTATCCACAGGGCAGGATTTGAAATGAAGTGTTAAACCAAGTCTGTTTCAATGAAAAATTCCATGTCAGAATTTGTCCATATGTCTTTTACTTTCTTTCCTAGAAATCTGTTAGTGCTGATGTGAGAAAGCATCAAGACAACTCCTGCCACATGAAGGCTAGATAGGTTAAACATTGTGGTCGCAGCTAACCATGACGTGCGACAGCAGCAAGGAATAGCATACTCGTATCAGTAAGATCAACAGTGCTCTTTAAAACCATATGGACCCTGTGAGGTACAATTGAGAAAACAATGAATTAGGCCAAAGAATGTTTTGTAAACCCGATGATACTTTAGTTAAAGTCAGTCTCACTTGAGGTAGGCAGAATGCTATTCCTCAACCATGTCCACATTCTAATGAACAACTGACGAACACAAGGCCCGGGGCCGAATCTGGTCCTTCACCTTGTTTTATCCGGCCCGCCACCTTGTTTCTAGCTGGAGGCAATGCCAAGCTCTCGCTTAACCATTAAGGAGTAGTTACATTTATACAGTCCTAATGTGACAGGCAACCTCCGTGTTAGGCTACTTTATACTTTGTAACTTCAGTGTTAGGACCTTGTGCTTTGTTCTTTGTTTTCGTCAAATAAGGTAGTGAGACCTAACTTCCGAATTGGGCTTCTGTAACCTTGTAGGGAAGAAGGTTTTGCCATGTATGTAGGGAGTCCGGGGCTATTTAGACCCCAGGAGGTCAGAGTTCGGGGCTCAGAATTTGGAGTTCCTCTCCTCTGAGCCCACGTGTAATAAAGGATCGTGCTCCACCATATCTCCCGCGTGAGTTATTTTTCCGCAACACTAAAATTACATTCAGTCCTTTGAAGGCAACCGAAAGACTGATGTAGCCCCCGGTGAAAATGAGTTTGGCACCCCTGTTTTAATGCCTGTAACCTGTGACACATGGGCAAAGGGAATTAAGGTTGGAGCTGAAATTAAGATTGCTAATCAGCTGACTTTAAAATAAGGAGATAATCTTGGTACGTCGGAGTGGGCCTAATGTAGTGACTTTAAATGTGGAAGAAAGGCAGAAGAGTCAGGGTCAAAGACAGATTTGAGGATGCCACACTGATGGCATTGAAGATGGAGGAGGTGGCAAGAATTCAGGAAGCCTCTAAAAATTGGGAAGGAAGAAAGCAAATTTGCCCTTGAGCTTCCAGGAGGAACACAGTCCTGATGATACTTAGATTTTAATCCAGTGAGACCCATTTTGAATTCCTGGCCTCCATTACTAGAAAATAATACATTTGAGTTGTTCTAAGTCACTGAGTTTTGACGTGGCCACCGACTGGCAGTGACCGCAGAACGCTGCGGATGGCTCACAGACACACGAGAAAAACATGCACAGAAACAACCGAGTTCTGTGGGGAAGTAGGGATGGAATGGCCATTCTCTCTAGTGGGGAGCGCTGGGCCACCATCCCTAGGGGAGAGCACCCTAGAGGAGGGTGCCTCGTTCCTCCGCCCGAGCAGGCTTTTATTGGGTTCGTTTGCATAAGAATTTAGGTTAATCTCATTAGTCATTGCCAGGAAGAAAGGATCAAACAGTAGACAACAAGGAAGTCAGAGGGCCTATTTTGAGTCAGGGTCAAAGAACTGTGACAGGCTTTAAGGAAAAAACTTACTTCATCCTTGGATCCTTCTCATTCGACCAAGAGCATTCTAAACAAAGCAGGTTTCACAGGATTTTACATATTCTTTCTTAGGCCTGATCATCCAGTGAACCTGCCCTTTTCAGCACAGGGCTGCACCACCCTGTCATTGTTTCAGGCTTAGGTGGAGCAAGGGAACTAAGGCAACCAAGAGGTTAGGAGATTTTCTCGCAGACCACCAGCACTCAGGTTTTGTCAAAGCCGAGGGACGAGAGTCCATCACTCCCTTTTGCCGTAGCCCCCAAAGTCCTTCCTTGGGGGCCTCCCATGTGATCGTGCCTGTCTTATGTCGTTCCCCCCTTGGGGAATCTTACCCATCACTGGCTAACCATCATTGGGGACCAGGCAGGTTGAAGTAAAAGGAGCAGAAGCGGTGCTCCGGCCAGGGAGATAAGGTTTCGTCTCCTTGGTGGCTTACAATCCAAGGTCATTCCCTCAGCCTTAGTCTTGGTGGGGGTTACAACTTCTGATACCAGACAGGGCAGTTCCCAACAGAGTTTGTGATCATTTGTTATGGCAGCAATAGGACACTCACACAGCATCCCTTTGGTAGTGAAAAGCAAGGGAAAAAACAGGTAAAAACAACTTCTGAATAGGCTCCCTTATAAATCAATATCTTATGCCAACTACTTTCAGAATCGTACTTGAGACTATCCACATCTCAGAAGGCAGCAGCTATTGTCAGAAAAACTGTCTTAGTTTATAAAGTTTATTCTGAAACAACAAATCAACTTGCTATTCTGAATGACAAATTCAATCCTTTTAATACAAGTTACTTTGTTCATGGAATTAGTTATTATCACCCAAAATAGATATTCCTAATAGGCAAAGATTCTATCTTAATACATCTTTATGCCTCTTTGCACCATACATAGAATAGGCATCGCAAAATATGGTTATTAATGATGCTATCATAAAACTCTGTAAAAGTCTCCCAAAAGTGGGCCTAAATACAAAGTAACAACAAAGTTCCAACACACTAAATGCACAAACCTTTGGCATTTTGTTTTTCTTTTAGAGAAAGAAGGGAAGGGTGGAAGAGAGAGAGGGAGAGAAACATTGATATGAGGGAAATGTTGATCAGTTGCCTCTCATACCTCTTGACTGGGGAACAAACCCACAACCTAGGTATGTGCCCTGACTGAGAATTGAACCCTGGACCTTTCAGTTTACAGGATGATGCACCAACCAACTGAGTCACACTGGCCAGGGCCACAGGTCTTTGTTTATAATATAAAGGTCACATTAAAATTTTAATATTTTTATTCTCTGTTTGAAGTGGTGGTTTGTAGCCTAAACAGTAATTTTCCCAAATAAAGTAGAAATAGAAAACAATGAAGATAAGTAATTCTCATATTAAACTGCTAAAATAATACAGTATTCTCCCAGAATCTGAGTAATATATACATTTAGATATTATTTATCATTATTATCATGTCTATCAGTAAGTTCAGGTTTATATACTTTGGAGATTTGTATATTTTTGCATCAAAGGTATCTAAAATTGTTTTCAAGATTGTTTAAATTTTGCATCTGTTCCTAGGCATTTTTAAGCTTCTGAATCAATTCCTTTCATGTAAGAGAAAAAAATTTAAAAAGAGACATTTAAAAAATGAGAATATATTTCTAAATATAACATATTAGAGTCTAATTATGTAAAAGATCTCCAAGCATCAAATTTAGAATCATAAAGTCAATTAATTATTAATTTTGTTAGTGACCCCCCCCAAGCTTTACTGCTATATACTTTGCCTTGTTATTGAATTCTTGATGTACCTCTAATAACTTTACCAGACTTTTCACTTCTTTAGGGTAAAATTCATGTCTAGTTTATTTTTTGATCCCCCAAAATTACTAACTAGCATCACCTATTTCATATAGTAGTTTTTTATAAGTATTTGTTACATTACTTAATAAGCAACGAAGAGGCCACTTAAATGTAGCTTATAATAGATATCATTATAAAAGATCCACCTTATTTGTATAGAATATGCACTGCCATTATTTTAGTAAATTATTCATACTTGCTACTTTACAATAATCTAACATACAGAGCTTGTCTTGATTCCTATTCATCTGAAACAGAAAGTAAGAGAGCTGTTAAGGTTTACTGTATTGAAGAACCGAATCCATTTCCCATGTATTGAGGCTTATTTTTATTCTGTATGGTAGTAGTTCTGTACTCTGGAGCCCTTATTGGAATGAAAGGCAAATATGTACATATGTTCTGTTGTGCCGGGGGCACAAATACTGTCTTGATTTACTCATGTGCAACTACTATTAACACTCTAAGGAATTCAGGGCTAAGTTTAGTTTATTTTTCAAAAAGGATCATATTGTTACATATTCCAAATAACACATGAAGTCTTTTAGACTATAAAACCAATGATGTGCAGCCACACACATTTAGGGTGCTCATTTAGCTTTTTCATTGACTAAATGTCTGACTGGTCTGACTCATGCTTTATGGCATATATATTTAAAGGCAAGATTTGACAAAGAGAGAAATGAGGTAAATTTCTGGAACTATTAAAGCATGAAGGCAGAAATTCTAATAAAAATTCTAAATTTTAACATTATAATATGGTGATCATGCTGAAACAAGGGGAAAATTTTGCATACAGAATTTGGCTTCAAATGTACAGAAGTTGTCCACGTGTTTGAGATCATCTCATTTGAGGGCTGTCCTTCAGTCAGGTAGAGTAAGCGCTGCCTACCCTCTCTGAATTTGGAGAAGTCAAGAGCATGAAGTGTAGAGGTAGTGCACTCAGACGAGTTGGGAACCAGGGTGGAAAGGAAAAACAAGAGATCTTTCCTAGGTTACTGTTCCCTGAGGTCAAACCTTGTCTTCTTCTGTGAGTGAATGTTGGAAGTGGCAGCCTTAGACACTCCACACTCTTCACTGTCCTTGATGATTCATAGAGGGGTACAATGCCTCAAACGTGCTTTAAGTTAATCAATGCAAAAATGAATGGATATCTCTACTGATACATGAAAAGTTCTGTGTTTGGGTTAAAATTATTTATTAATCAAATAAAAGATCGGAAGGACTGAGTAGGAATTCATATTTTTAAAAATGTACTAAAAGCTATACATGACTAAAAGTGTGAGGTGATTCAAAGAGTATGATAGTAAAAAATGCTAATGGAATCAAAGAATGCTATTAGAAATAGAGTACAGAACAAAGGAGGTAATAAAAGGCCTAATTCCATAATAGAACTTAAACAGTTATGTTCCACCGGAGACACACAATGAAGGGAAAGAATTAGGTGAGCAACCTGGGTGGTAAAAATTTGGACATTTAATGGATGAACAACAGAAGTTTAATTTGGAGAACAAATGTGTGTGAGTGTGCACACAGGTGTGAGGGGTAATAGTCCAGATTAGAGATGAAAGTGACCTAAGCCAGGATGATTCAAAATGGTGACAAGCTGTATCTTTTTTGACTTACCCATATCTTTAAAGGTGAAACCAACAATATTTGAAAGTATGACCTGTACAGTGTGAAATATCACATACCAAGGTGTTGGGACTGAGCTATATATGATTCATAATAAAATTTCAGATTTTAAAGGAACCGTAGAAATCTTCCAATGAAGACTTTGGACCTTTAAAAGAATTGTGTCTACAACAACTTGCTCCTGCTTTAATGCTTTCTTGCCAAGGAGCTCACTATTTCACACAGCACACCTCCCATTTAAGAATTGCTCTGGTGCTAAGAGCTCCTTCTCTTTTTAAAATTATGGTTATATTAATAATATTATCATTTATAATTTGCATACAATATTATATTAGTTTCAGTTGTTGTTGGGGAAAGCCCCGAATGACTAAATTCAGGTTCCATTCTGGAGAACTGACATGTAGCCTTATTCAAACTCATAAGAGCTTTCATAGGAGAAACGTACATACACAGTGGACAAAGCAGCTGCTTCTCCCCAGTAGTGGCCAACAGGGAATAAACCCACCCTCCCTTCAGGACAGGATCTCCTTTCTATACGGGATTAATAGTAAAACCGTATGGTAGGTAGTCACATAGACCGCCAGAAAGAACAATGCTTTTCCAGGTTAACATAAATTTACATAAAAACCTTTTTTTGTTTGTTTGTTTTGCTTATCGGTTTTGGTTCCTGTTCATGTATTTAATCTGTGGCCCAAGACAACTCTTCTACCAGTGTGGTTCAGAGACAACAAAAGGTTGGACACCCCTGTGGGCATCAACCTCTTTCATGGGGCTGAGGTTTATCTTTGGGCAGCATGCCGGCTTTCTGAGTAGTCAGCCATGCCTGAGGCTACAGGGAGTTAAACAGTCACACAAAAACAGAGTCCAACATTTCTCAGACACCTTTACTGCTGGAGACATACTGCATCTCCGAATGACATCCCCTACAAGTATATGACAAAATGACTATTTTGAAAATAATCATCACAATGAGTCTAAGTACCATCTGTCACCATACAGGGTTAACACAACATTATTGACTATAGCCCCCATGTTGTACATCATCTCCATAGGACTTAGTTACTTTATAATTAAAGCTCTTTTTCTTATACTAAGCCAAAGCCTGCTTCTCCACAATGGACAAGTGTAATATTGTGATTTATAATAAGATATCTAATTTGGCCTTTGTCCCTTTCTCTGACGGAGCTCCTAAAGCCCTTGGAATTTCTTAAGCCATAAGAGCTATAAAGGTGCCTTGAAATTCACAGCAAACCCCTCTCCACCATAACTGAGTTTATGTTAATGAGTTTTGGAAAGTACCTCAGGTTGGGTACTGGTCACCTGGGGAGCCAACCACGTGATTAGAGGGTTGGCACTCTCAGTCCTATCTCCCCAGCCTCCAGGAAAAGGAAGAGGGACAGCAATTCAGTTTAGTCAACACTAGCTAATGATTTAATCAAGCATGCCAATGTAATGAAGCATCCATGAAAACCCAAAAGGATAGGGTTTGGGGAGCTTCCAGGTTGGTGAACCAGAATGCTTCCATGTGCCATGGTTCCTGGGTCTCAAATTCCAAGAGGAACAGAAGCTCCTGCATTCAGGACCTTGCCTGTGTATCTTTCTTTTCTGGCAGCTTTTACCCTTTAATATCTTTTGTGATAAACCAGAGATCTAGTGAATAAACAGTGTTCTCTGAACTGATCTAACAAATTAATAGAACCCAAGGAGGGGGTCAAGGGAACCTCTGATTTATAGCTGATCTGTCAGGAGTACATCCTGGACTTGCTATTGGCATTGAACTTGGGGGAGTCTTTTGGAACTTAACCTTTAACCTGTAGAATCTAATACTATCTGCATGTCAAGAGTTAAGCTGAATTATAGCACACACCAACGGTGTCTCAGATTGTTTGGTGTGGGGGGGGAATAACACGTCAGAATTGTTGTCAGAATTGTTGTCATAATTGTAACAAGTGAATAGGAAAGATGAAAAACCTGGTAGGAAGGTGGCTAAGAGAAAAAGAAGGGAGAGACCCTTTTTCACTAGTATGTCCCCAGCACATAGCATGGTATGTGTCATTAGGTATACAATAAATATTTTTCATTGTCAAGCAATTTGGGAGAACATTGAATCATAATGTGATCATAGTACATTAGTCAATTATTTCTTAATGAGATTTCAAAAGAGTAAAATTAAAATGTGTCCTATATCCACCATGCTTATGTCTTATTGACTCTGAGTTATATGGATGATGGCAGTTTTAAACACATAAAAAAATACCATGTTATTTATAGTTTATGGCTTTTTGGTGTCCTAAATCTCAGCTATATTTAAGTGCACACACACTTTAAATAAGTGATATACATACCAAGCATGCCACTGCAGTTTGGCCACCAACTAATCAGAGTGGATGCCAGGCAGTCTGGTTGCATATCAGCTAAATGTCAGCCTGCTTCGAAGTATGGGAGAATCAAGCTATTAGAGTGTTGAGTTTAAATACCACATATTTCTATTTTGTCTTTATTGTAATGAACAAGCCCTGTCTTTAACTCCTGCTGTGCACTTTTGGAGGGTCTTCCATATGGTTGCTGCTAAGTATTCTGGCATTTCCCCAACTGTTACAATTGGGTCAGTGGGGGGGCTCTGTAGGAGTAATAAAACAAGGGTGACTGCACAGGGAGGAGTACCATTACTACACACATAACAGTTCATTGCTGCTCAAGCATTCAAGCACAGCTCAATGCCATTCATTAAAACAGGCAGTAAGGGCAAACCTCCTTTTTGCCAGAGTTTATTCCAGGATAAGACAAGGCCTTGGATGCTGAGACTTAAGTCTCCTCATTTACAATTTTCCCTTTCCTCATTTCTTCACCTTCCCATAAAATCTGGAATAACTTGAGGAATAATACAATTTTATCTTGAATATTATTATGTCATTCTGAGAAAATTTTCATGAGCAAACTCTAGCTAAATTTTAGTAGCAATAACAGGATTGCCAGTGGCCCTGAGGGCTTTCACATCTTCTGAGGGGGGAAAAAATTGGGGCGGGAAGTCTGCATACCACAAATACTTAAAAATGGTTGAGACATGATGCATAAACCAAAGGTGGCTGATAATATTTATTTTTTTTTTATTGGAGTGTCTTCTGTATCAGAAAACACATGTATAGAAAAAAAGGCCATTGTTATTTTTATCCTGTGGAAGGCAGTGTTGCTCAAAGCTCTAATAGACTGGGAGGGGAAATTTCAAAGCAAACTTAAGATTCTAAATAGTGAAATAATACATTAAACTGAAATATGCGTATACATACACAATGAAGTAAAACAATGAACTTAAAATCCTGATTCAAAGATTGTTTTACATATTTATGCCTATACACACAAGGATTGTTTAAATTATTCATTATGCTTTTCCTTTAACATGGTGTTTTATTTTTTCCACAGTATAACCAATACACAGTTATGTGGTATTTTAATAGATTCACAGTATAACCATTCATTTTTCTTCAGCAGTTACAAGAAATCGAGATAAAAAAAAAATAGGGTTGGAGACATACAAATACGCATGGACTTTTTTTGTCCATGTTTCCAGCCAAGCACACTGAAGTGTTGCATTAAGAAAGTTGCTCCCCATTTTCTTCTTCCTCCACCACCTTCAAGCCCAGAAACCGGATCCCCAGACACCGACACCGGGTGGTCAGAGCCCTGGGCCCAGGGCCGCAAGTGAACGCTTGGGTCCTGCAGGCGGCTGCTCCGTGGGCGCCCACGAGAGCTGAGGGCACCGAGGCGGTCGCTGAACGAGTTAGGGAGAAAAAAAAGGTGAAATCCAGGACAAGCACCTCAGCATTACAACTAGCCCCTGCACTTAAGAAAGTATCGTTACTGACAGCAACTGGATAATCGTAATTCAACTGGTTTCAGACCACCCGGACTTGTCCTCGGAGAGTGGAGACCCCTACTTCCAGCTTCTCCCCGGGCAAAGGGGAAAAGCCTAAGCAAGGCTCCTGTCTGTCAGCACTCAGCCTGCACACAGAAGGTTTCCGTCACCGCCCATGGCCTCCGAAGAGCTGCTGCCGCCGACAGCCTCTGCTGGATCGCGGCGCCCAAACCCGGAAAGTGGGACTCCCGCTGCAGCTAAGGTGAGGGCAACGGTGGCGGCTTCAGGCGCCTCAGTGCGCAGGCGCAGGATCACATCGCGCAGGCGCCGCCTACAAGTGACTTCTCCAAAAAGTGTCTTAGTTCGCAGTCACCTGAGCTCCGGGAGACTAGGCTGCCATAGGCTTCAGGGACACCGACTTCTGTGGGTCCTACCTGGGGACCCTGCCCTCTTTTCTTGTTCTTTGGCTTCGCTACCCCGAACCCTCCGGGGGCTAGTCCTTTCCTTCCTGTCCTTTCCCATTTGCGCACCGGACCGGGCCGAGCTGGGCCGCCTGGGCGCGGTTCTTGACCATGGCGTCCCTGTTTAAGAAGAAAACCGTGGATGGTAAGTTCCAGGCCTGGCCGAAAGGGTCCAGCTCTGTGTTTTCCAGACGTGTTTTGGGGGCTTCTGGCTGTGATTCTTGCTTATGTCCCTGGGGGCGGGGCTGGATCAAGGGGCCCCACAGGTGATTGACCTCGTGCGTCACTTTCTGCTTCCCATCTCCTCTTACTAGCCCACCTCAACAGCACCACCTGGGTGGTCTGGCTTCTCTCGAGTCGAGTAACAAGCCCCCGGCCCTATATTTTCCTTTAGCGGAATGCTGAGCATTTCGAGGAGGCGGGATGCCGCTGGTCCTTGAGTATCATTAGTCTTGATGATTTAATGAATTTCTTGATAGTTTTGTCTGCTTCGTTTCTTTAGTTTGTCGTGTACTACTTCTGGGCGCGCGAACCGGAAACCTGTGCCTACGGTGGGGGTCTTGGGGTTTGGTGAGGGTGGGAGATAAACAGGCTCCAGTTATCAAAATGAACTTGGGTCTGAGTTGGTCTTGTCTAAGAACACCCCATCAGCAGAGATGTGAAACAGTTCTTGACTAACACCAATAGAAAAATAAAAGAAACCCAAAGGAAGTGCCTGGATTGTTTCATAATGGATTTTTCTCGTTTGTGATTATCTTTTGCTCTCAGAAGAGATATGATGTGTGTTATCTACATAGAAGTTTACGTTTTAAGGTGCTTTTATTGTTCCAGACATTTAGGTCAGTGTCATCTTAATAGAAAAAAAGTGCATATACAGAAATATGCAAATTGATGTTTATAAGCAATGCTTGCTTGTAATGTATGTCCATATAACACTGGTTAGTCTTGATAGTCTTGATATTTTCGTTGACTGCTACCAGGAATCAAATTCATTCAAGTTCTTTTAAAATAGTGTTTCCTATTACATGTTGAGTCTACGTTACTGCTGGTTCAGCCAAAGAATCACTTCTTTGTAAGGGTATAACTCAACAAAAGGAGCAGTGGATATAGCTGGACAGAGTGCACAATCCAGACCTGGGGTAACTCCTTAATTCTTTTTATTGACTATCCCAATGCCAGCAAAATTATTTTTGGTTGATAACAAAGACACCGTTTTTACTCTGCCACTCTGCCCTTTTCTTTAACACATAACATCATCTTACCCCTAATAATACACTTTTGCTTACTCTGAGTTGGTGAAAAGATTTTTTTTAATATATTGACTTTTTGTTAACTGAGACTTTTTAAAAAATAATTTACAATACCAGAAAAATTACCAAGTTGTTATAGGGTGTAATACAATGATTTGAAGTGGGTTTCATGTGTGTTCTTCCTGAGAATGCTGTTTGTTTAATCTTTAACCTGCCACTTTATTTTTTTCAGTGTTCCAGTACTAATATTTTGATTTTCAGTTATTGTATAATACCCCATGGAGGAAAAAAGATTCATGTCTTTGTTTATTATATAATTAGAATTTTACTATTGAAATTGAGAACAAATTGACAGTGACCAGAGGGAAGGTGGAAGGGGATAATGGGGGGAAAAGGGGAAGGGTTGTCAAGGAACTTGTATAAAGGACACATGGACAAAGCCAAAGGCAGGTAGGATAGAGGGTGAGAGGTGGGGACGGGTGGGGCTGGGGGCTGTGGAGGAGGGGAAATGGAGACAACTGTACTTGAAAAAAAAAAACAAGAAAACTTAAAAAAAGGAAAATAAGTAAATAAGTATTTTTACTAAACAGAGGAAAAGGATTGCATCTTTCTTACTGTGATGTTACAAATTAATTTTTTTTAAATTTAACATTAACAGCCAAACACCCTAGTTTTAATTGTTTAATATCTAATAAATATTTTTAAAGACTTAAATGTCAGTTCTATGTTCTCATTGTTGTGCTTCCTGATGCTTTTGGCAATCTGGTGACTATTGTGTTTGAAGTGTAGAGCTGAATAAAAATAAAGACAATGAGGATGTGCAATGAGGGTGTTTAAATGTATACTCATTTGCAGTTGGGTTAATTCATCCAAGGAATGATGTTTTTGCTAAATAGACTTATTGGGGGGGGTCTTAAAGACTTTTGCTAGGAACTATGCTACTGAATTAAAGATCTGTATATGAAATTCCTGAATATAAATTCTGCCACCATGTACATTGACTATAACTACCAGACTGCATACTTTATGTTTTCTTAAATTATGTCAATTCAAATCATTTAATGACATCTTAATTCTAGAACTGTACTTCTGTTATTTTGATAGAGTTTTAATGCTGTGTTTACTCCTTGTTTTACTAAAAAGAAGTTGTTTTGTTTGCTTAAAAGGTAACAGCCTTCTTAGTAGTAATGAGGCTATATATTGTGAAGTTTAATGTATTATATGCATTTCTCCTAGATCTTTGGACTCGTTGATTATTGATCATAATATCTTTTACTATATGCTGTCTATCTGTTTCCGCAGTAATGAAATTCTGATATATAAAGGAAGCATGTAACTGTTTATACATCTGGAGAATAATTGAATCTTTTTGTCTCTTTGGATTGGCTGGAACAGTTGCATACTGTATCATTAAAGACCACTGCACATGTAAATTAAAAAGGGAGACAACATTACTGCACTTATTACTATTCAGAGTTATGTTTAATTCATTTTTGACACAGAGATGAACAAGTCTATGCACTGCATACTTTGTTACAGAAATTAATGAGAACTGTACCTCAATGCCATAGAAGAGAAAGATTATTTTGAATTTGAAATTATAGTTGAGTCCTTGATTTTCCTTTTACTGATTGTGTGTGTGTGTGTGTGTGTGTGTATTAGGGTAAAGTGTTCACAGGGTTTTTTTCCCCTTAAGTGGACAAATGGTGACCTATTTATTGGAGCTAATTATAAACCTGTAAATCAGGATGCCATGAGGACTTGTCATAAATGTACAACTAAATATACCTCTTAAAAAGTGAAGTTTTTTATTCACTGTTTAATTGTTGTCTGTTATTCTAAATAAAGACAAATTTGAGGTTCTACTCTAAGCCAGCACCAAGTTAGTGTTTTGTATGCAGTATCTTATTACAGTTCTCACACCTGTAAGTACTGTTGTTACCCCCACTTTATAGATGAGGAAATTGAGAGGCAAAGGACTAAGTAACTTGCCCAAGATCATACAATTACTAAGAGGCAGAGCCAGGGACTAATCTCTTTGAATATTATCATTGTTATTTTTTTATTAGATAATCCTCTGGCACAGTTTACTTTTGCTGTTCTTGCTAAGTAGTTGGAATTCTCAACTTTTGGTAGGCATCATGTTACCTGTTACCTTTAGTTCATGAACCAGACTTTCTTCTCTCAGAATTCATAATAGAACTTTAATATCTAATGGTGGTAGAACTGGCAACAACTCTCCTTTTCCCTACTCTCTCTTGACCCAGTATTTCTTAGGTAATATTGTCCTACCTCTTTTTGCTCTTCATCTCAGCCTCCTGTAGAAGTAGCGATGTCTCCTATCTCTGCCTCTTTATTTCTCAGATGCCCCATTCTGAGTTTGCTTTCATCTCATGTAATGCGATTTTGCTAAGATCATCAATGACTTCTAGATAGCCAGACTCAATGCCTATTTGTGGGTGATCATCTCTTGGGCCTATGTTTTACATTTCACGCTAGTAGTAAGTTCTTCCTTAAAACTCTCTTGGCTTCCATGATAAAATTGTACATTCTCTATCTGCATGATCTTATTGAAACTCTTATTATTTTATTTATAACCTAAATCTTGGTGGATCCCAAATTTGTATCTCTAGAAATGTTTTTCTGAGAGTCAGATCAGTACATCCAATAGTTTGTTGAGTATATCTACCTTGAGGTCCCAACGGATATCAAATCAAAGATATCTCAAACAATTCATCACCATATCCTTTAAGTGGGTTCCTTTCCTCGGTTCTCCTCCTCCAGTGTTTGGGAGTTCTTGATTTTGCCCTCTACCTTAAGTTAATTACCAAATCCTACTCCTTTTGCTTCTTAAATATTTGACACATATGATCTCCCTCTATATGCCTTCAAATCCTTGCTGTCATTCAGATCCCATTTATCTTGCACTATATTGCAGTCACCTTTCTGCTTTTCTTTGCTATAGACAAACAGCCCTTAGACTGTTCGTCTGCAAAGCTGCTTGTGTGATTGATATACCTAAGACCTAGATCTTCCTATGTTACTCTTCAGTGTGAACTCCTTTATTGACTCTCTGGTACCAACAGGGTCGTGTGGGTGCTTTTAATAAGGCATTTATGGCTCTCTTTGATCTGACCATGTTTCTGGACATTTTACTGTCCAACGACACTGTCTTCATATTCATCTGCATATACCATGCTTCTCACTCTGACATATTTTTGTTTATGATGCTTTTGTGGAAAAAATTCTCTCTTCCTCTAGATAACCTGACCTATCTCAGGTGTTTTCCTTCTCTAGGAATTCTTCTCAAATTATGTTAAATCCCTTAATATTTATGTTTTTTTTCTTTTTCTTTTTTCAAACATCTTCTTCCTGATTTGCATTGATGGAACCAAAGTAGATCCTTGTGATCTTCCAAAGTTGTATTATGTATTATGCTTATTCTAAGTTTTTCCTACATTCCATATTTGCAGGGTTGCAGAGTCTTCAGCATAATGAAAATATCTCTGCAGCAGTTCATAATTTAGAGACTAAATTCCAAAACAATAGTACTTAACGAACCCAAAGTAGTGTTTCCAGTATCCAGAGCTTATTATAGCCTACATGCATATTGCCACCTACCTTGAACTTTAATGCACGTTTAGAAATAGTTGAAAGGACATTACTAACAAACAGGAACAGAGCTTCTTAGTCTTTGCCTCATTGGAGTGTTATACATGTATGTTAGTTGTCCAGCGTGCAGAACCTGTGGAGTTTTGACTCAGGAGAAATTTATCCAGAAGTCAGTTGTGAGGTCACATACCCAACAGCTCAAGAGGGAATAACATCTACCATGTGTATACACTGAATTCCCTCCAGAAACATATCTGCTTTCTTCCAGATAAAACGCAGCATTCTCATGGTGCTACCCAGAGTGCCCAGATCTTTCCTAGGATGATGTGTGTTCCCTTGGTGCTTATTCTTCTGAATATTTAGAAATTCAGATTTTACTTTCTATTTGCCTCCTACCTTCTTGGTACACTAAAGTACTATCATTATTATTAATTATTGCACGTGGTATTCAGGAGCACAGTACAGTCTTCTTAGCATTTTTCTGAGCAAAATTCTCCATACGTTTAGAATGGATATTTCTAGGAAGGTGACTTCCTTCTGTATTTCTTCATTCTTATCATGATACCTAAGAATCCTATTTCTTTTCATGCTGTGATGGCCTACCTTCAAGTCCAGGTGTCTGAGACTTTTTTCAGAGGAGCCTTTCTTCTCATTCCCTTATTTATTTAAGATGAAAAATTACCTTGAGCAGTTTTCTGAACTTAAGTTATTCTTGATGATAGTGCCAGAATCTGTGTCTTTGAGAACCAAATGTGACCTAAAGATCTGCTGAGAGGTAGCCCATTTCAACACCTTCAGCTCTTAAAAAAAGCTGATATTTTAATAATAGTAATAAATTCATTTCAATGAATTCCTCAGGGCTTGAGTGACTTTTGAAAGTTTACTGGTAGGAAAAAGAAAACGTTCCTTTTTACTTCCTTTTATGTTACCTAGAGCTAGATTCTCCTATTTTTTCTTTAGTATTCTGTATCTTCCAAGCAAGTCAACTTCAGCCGAGTTCTTAAGTGGATCCTTGGCTCCCTGGACCATTTAAAGCTGTTGATGTGCTCTTTTATTGTTCTTTCTGCTTTCCATAGTTTTTTTTTTCTTTACCATGTATCAAAACTGATTGATTAAGCTGATATACGTAATTCCTGCCTGATTTCTGATATACTATTTCTGAAGTCTGAAAAACAAATTTACTTTGCATGTCAAATTCTGATTCCTCCTCACCCACTTTCTCATTGTCATTTTCCTTTGGTTCCTAGAGCTAACATTTTGTAGGTACTGACCTTTAATGTTTCTTACTCCTCTTTGAACTTACAGCATTTTTGCACAGTTTTTTCCATATTAACCCAAGAAGACTGTACATCCCTATGTAGGCAGGACCCTTTTCTACTTTCTTGTGCATTGGTGAGCTCTGCTATGACTGCTTTTGCTGAACTCACATTCCTGGCTCTTCTTTTCATAGTCATGGTCAGGGTTTATCGAATACCTAGTATCCCACTGTACCAGGGCCACAATGTCCACTATTTCCAGGGATGACAGCTGATGCACAGCTGGTAGATGAAATCTAAAGGGTTACTCTCTCCTTGGGATCTAGATCCCCAAAACCAGTTAACAGAGATGGTAAAGCAGGATGTGGGAACATTTTGTGCTCCTATCTCAATGCCTGTGATGGTTAGATTCAAGATAATTGACAAGAATAAATTTGCATAAGTCAACATGATTTTTTCCTAAAGAAATACATTTAAAAGCAGAAAATGTGAACTTGAGTGTTGCTTTCATGGGCTCCAGGTCTGGCTGACCTGCAGCTCCACCACCTCCTGGGTAGGGTGCTGAATGGCGCCCAGCGGGTTTTATGTAGCATGTGGTATTCAGGTGCCTGTGACTCCTTTGGGCCCAGTGCCTGGAAGCTGCACGGTTGTAGATGTTATCAGTCAAAACAGGGCTGTGGTTGGTGGACTGTGCACTGGAATAGGGTGACAGGCTGTGCCTTTCAAATGCATGCAGCTCACTGACTTCATCCTCAAGTTCCTGCACAGTGCCCACCAGAAGTATGTTTGACAAGGCAGATATCAAAACGAAATAGGCTAAGGAGATTGAAGCCAGAGAGGAAAAAAAAAAGTCAAGATGGCAGATTTTGATGATTACAAAGTCAGGAAGGCAAAGAAAATGAGGAACCAAATAATCAAGCTTGAAGTTAGGAAACTTCAGAGGGTGACTAGCTTTTCTGAAAGCTTCTCCCCAAAAAGCACTTGCTGCTAAAGTACAGCTGCAGCAGCCGCTGCGAAAGTTCCAGCAAGAAAGGTGACACTGCAGACAAGAAGGCCCCAGCCCAGAAGGTTCCCATCCAGAAAGCCACAGACCAGAATGTAGCTCCTCCAAAAGCTTGGAAGGGCCAGAAGGCTAAAGCCCAGGAAGCACCTGCTCCAGAGGCATCTAGCAATAAAGTATTAAGAACCTAAGAGGCTATTTTAAAAGTAATAAATGTTCCTTTTGAAAAAAAAGTAGAAAACATGTATTAGATTAGAGAGTCCATCATGACCTTATGGTAAAGCATGAAACCCGGTACGTGGTAGAGTGGATGCTGCTGTCTAATAGACCAGCTGGAATCCCACTGAGAGGTGCGATCTGCGTGTGGTGCCTCAGTGCTCATGAGACAGTAGTCCCGAACGGCCCTGCAAACTTGAGACAGCCCCTTCTCTCAGAGGACAGGAGTTTCGAACAGTATTCCTCACTGATTAATGAGTGTCCATAATTACAGTTGATAATTACTTTTTTCTTTAATCCTCAGGTTGCAAATTGCATGTAAATGAGCAGGTCTGGAAAGACAACCTTAATTCAAGTTGGGGCTTGGCCTCACAGCTCACTAGAGAATTTCAGCGAGCTAGACTGCATCGGAAGCCCTTTTAGATTTATTTTTAATTTTTGACTTTTTTTCCTATAAACAGATAGACCTTATTGACTTAGAACCAAAGAAGGCAGAATGACCTTTTTTGTCTGTATCTTTTTAAGTCCAAAATGTAAGTCTGTGATTTTATTACTCTAGTGCACACATGTAACCTTGTTCAGTATTTAGAGATTTAAAGGCTTGAAATACTTTTTTAATGCCAATAGTGGCTTGGGTGGCCTTTCTAAGTGTAGTGCTGGGTATAAGACAGGAGGGTAATTTTGGGAGGGGGGCTGGGGGGAGAGCTGCCAGATTCCTTTTACCTCACTAAATGGTGACAGAGAAAGCATATAATACGTATCCTTTTGACATTTTTAGTTCGAAAGTTTTCTATTACCGCCTACCGTGAAATACTTCATAAGAGATCCACAAGGTAGATGCAGCGCAGGAGGGTAAGAATTCAGGGGATGAATGCTCTTTTACTTGGAGATGGAAGCAGAGGATGAACAGGAACCAAGCATTCCATCTCTCCTAGATGTCAGCAATACCCTGTACATGTTTCTGTCATTGTCTGGACTCAGAATGAAAAGAGAGGAAAGCAGAAAATTATAAGAGAAATAACTGATTTATTTCAATGCTCTGTTTTTCCATTATAGAATGATATGGATCATAGTTCAGATTTTACTATTGTTAATATCAACCATCTTTCTTGGTAGCCAGTAGATATTTATTATCATACATTTTAAAGTAATGTGTTCAATATGTCTGTGAGGGAAATTCTTTTATATTTCAGTATATAAGTCTGTACTCCCTTAGATCACTGTTAACTAATATATTGGAATAGTAGTTGGCATTAAGATGGGAATACAAATAGATAAATAAATAAAATACATGCATTCCTTGCTCTTAGATGTAATTTTGGGGGGGAAAAATCAGACCTACTAAGAATTAAATATAATGGAAAATAAACTTGGCCTTAAAAACATTGAAAGTGCCTTAGAACCTTTTTCATATTATTTTTTCATTATTATCTAGAAAACAAAACCATTAAATGTGGGTTTAGCCTGGGAATTATCTTTTAAAAATTAAAGAGTAATTTGTTTGTTTTATAGGATATACTGATCATCTCATATGGAAAATATTTTACTACCTTTTCCTACTTACCATAATATGTTTTAAGTATTATGACTCTATTTTAGTATATAACATTATATGCTCTCAGTTTATAGCTTAGAACTGTTTAAATATTAATAGGTTCTTATTAACAATAGGCTGTGAAATTTACAGTAGTTAATTTTCTTTATTTTTCTTTCTCTAATATATAGTGACAGTTATGGTATACATAGTTACATAAAACTAAGAAAGGGGAAGCCAAACTATTTGATTAAATTATGTTTTGTTAAAATTTTATGCCATAATTCTTGTTTTTCAACAAAGATGGCTACATCTGTTCTTTACTCTGACTCCTTGACGCTGTGTGTCTCAAAAAATTCATTTCCATTGTAACACTTAACTATCTGGGGTTAGCACAGACCCCACACGTTAAAGGGCTCACTCCCACAAGACTGTCCCCACTCAAGATGTCAATCACAAGTCCCAGGTTGCCCCCATTACTTCTCACCAACTGGCTATAAGTTCAGATATCAGCACAACTCCCTCATATTTGCCAATTCATTAGAAAAACTCTCAGAACTCAGAAAAGTGCTTTACTTACTGTTACTGGTTTATTATAAGGATAAAACTCAGGAACAAGCAGCCAAATGGAAGCAAGGTACTGGGGCTGGGGCACAGAGCTTCCATGCCTTCCTGTGGGCCTGCCACCTTTCCAGTATGTGAATTTGCTCACCAACCCAGAAACTCCAGTAGTCTCTTTGTTCAAGATATTGTGTAACCCAGTCTCTACCTGCTCCCCTCTCCTGAGGGGTGGAGCCGGAAGTTCCCATCTTCTAATCAAGTATTTGGTCTTCTGGTAACCAGCCCCATCCTAAGCGTCCCCCTTCCTGAGTGAAAAGATATTTCTATCACTAAGGAAATTGCAAGGGTTTTAGGAGCTCTGTGCCAAGACCTCAGGAAAAAGACCAACTATATGTATTGTTCTCATTATACCACCCTAGTAATGAAAAAGTGTGTACTGATAGAATTCTAGATCTGAGCAATCAAGGCTTCAGCAGTTGCTTAGCACCTGTGTTAATGATCTGGCCACAGTGTAACTTATTAATATGGTGGCTTCATCTACAGCATAGTACTCATAACTATAGAAGACCAGCATCACTATCTCAATATTTCATCTTATACTAAAAACTAGGGAGTTTTTAGAGCACAAACAGGTTATACTTCAAACGTTCATTCGTAATTTCACAATTTTAAACTTAGAGCATGTTTTTCTATTGAAACAGTAAGTGGTAAATGTTTTCCTACCAATCCATTGGCTTTAACAAGACAGGGAACTAAGTTAAAAAAAAATGGGAGTGTTTGAGTATTGATGATGGAAAGGCTTATGATTTCTTTGAAAGGTAGAGAAATGAGAGCTTTCTTGGCTGTTTGGTTTAGTGTCACTCTATAATGTCAGAGGAAAAATAATTGTGTGTTACCAACTGAATTGTGTTCCCCTTCCCAAAATCATTTGTTGAAGCCCTAATCCCTTGTGACTATATTTTTTGGAGATACGGTCTTTTTAAAGGTTAATTGAGATTAAATAAGGTCATATGGCTGAGCCCTAATCCAGTAGAATCGGTTTCCTTATAAGAGGAAGAGACACCAGGGATGGCACACGCAGAGAATTGGCCATGTGAGGACAGAGCAAGAAGTCAGCTATCTACAAGTCACAGAGGGAGGCCTCAGGAGAAATCGTACCTGCCAAGACCTTGATCTTAGCCTTCCAGCCTCCAGAATGGACAAAATAAATTTCTGTTGCTCAAGCCACTCAGTCTGAGATGTTTCTAATGGCAGTACTAGCAAACTAATAAATCATGTCATTTTAGAAGAGGATTTTTACAGGTGCTCCGTGGAACATTAGGAAATGTTGATAGAGATCTCTTGAAAGGGATCCTTGGCTTAATAAATTTGGGAAATAATCTATTATATATTTTCCCCTTAAGGATTTGACAACTCATATTCATAGATTAAGCATTTTTAGAAGCCTCGAAGTAAAGAAATCTGTTTAATTTTTTTTCAATGTCAACAGTTCCCAGATGTATTTGCCTACAGATACATGCCCCTCTTTTTTGTTAAATGAATTGTGTGTTTCCCATCCAGAAGGAAGTGGCTGAGGGAAGAGATGTATTTCTCTTCATCTCCATCCCTCTTCATCTCTCCTAAAGATATGGCATGGTTTTATATTTCTGTATATGAGGAACGCAAATAATATTTTCTTTGTCAGTCCTGAGCATGAGATATTCACCAATATAACTTCACTGAAAAACAGTAAGCAAAGAAGGGGAAATGGATGTCCTGTATGTAGAACATAGGAGCTCTGGCATCTTATTTTAACTTTTATTCAAAATATATGATGACTCGAATGTTTTTTATTCAGTATGAAATACTGTATATTTCATTAATATGGGCCTATATTTATTATGATTATGTCTCTGATAACTTTATTTCTAATTTGTCCAAAAAGCTTCCCAGCAGTATAACTAGTAGTTAAAATCAGAGGCATGGAATCAGACCCCTTGTGTATGAATCCTAGCACTTTTTCTCCCTTGGGCAGATTACCTCAAATGCCAATTTCCTCCTCTGAAAGAAGTGTTATAATAGTACCTACCTACCTTTTGGGGTTGTGAAGAATTTAATATTGTGCCTGTTACTCAGTATAATTAGTGATTTTTATTCTGTGGAAAGGTATATTATACATAGAAATATGTAGTGCTTCATAAATTGTGATGCTCCATCATTAAAAAGAATAGTGGTTGCTGGCCATCATTAAAAAGAATAAATATTGTTATTTTAGCTGAGGTGAAATTCACAGAATATTAACCATTTGAAAGTGGTCAATGTCATTTAGTAGAATCATAGTTACGTGTAACCATCACCTCTAGTTCCCTCACCCCAACAACTAGCAACTAACTACTAATCTGTTGTTTTTCTGTCTTTATGGATTTATCTATTCTAAATATTTTATATGGGTGTAAGCATAACGTGACCATTTGTATCTGGCTTTTTCCACTTAGCATCACATTTTTGAGGTTTATCTAAGTTGCAGTAGTATCAGTACTTTATGTCTTTGTATAACTGAATAATATTCCATTATACTTATATACCCACCACAGTTTGTTCATTCATTTGCCTATTCATGGACTTTTGGGTTGTTTCCACTTTTTGGATATTGTGAATAGTGCTGCTATGAACATTTGTGTAGAAGTATTTGTTTAAGTACCTGTTTCAACTTTTGGGTAAATATTTAGGAGTGAAATTATTGGGTCATATGATAATTTTATGTTTAACTTTTTGAGGAACCATCAAACCATTATCCACAGGGGCTGAAATAATTTACATTCCTATAAGCAATGTACAGGGGTACCATCTCTATCCTTATCAATATGTTATTTTCCTTTTTTGTTTTTGTTATAGACATTCTGGTGGATATAAACCAGTATTTCATTTTCTTAATGACTAATGATATTGAGCATTTTTTTCATGTGTTTATTGGCTCTTACTTTATTTTCAGAGAAATGTCTGTTCAAATACTTCACCCAGTTTTAATGGGGCTGTTTGTCTTTTGTTTTGGAGTTTGTTTTTTTTTTTTTTTATTCTGTATAATAGATTCTTACCATATACTCATATACAGCGTGCATATATTCTGTCCCATTCTGTAGGTTGTCTTTACACTTATGTCCTTTAATGCAATTTTTAATTTTCATAAAGTCCCATTTATTTATTTATTTATTTTGTTGCTTATGCTTTTAGTGTCATATTTAGGAACCCAGTGCCAAATTCCAGATCGTACAGATTAACTCCTGAGTATACTTCTCAGAGCTTAATGATTGTAGTTCTTATAATTGGGCATTAATCTTTGAGTTACTTTTGATATATGACATGTATCAGGGGTCCAGTTTCATTCTTTCTCATCCTGTTACCCCAGCACCATTTGGTGATGAGACTATTCTTTCTGTTGGTTGTTTTTTAAAAATCTACCCCTTGGCTAAAAAAGTATTCTAGTGAAGTGATTAAGGTAGTTGATTCTGGAGACAGAACACTTAAGTTCAAATCTGGCATGGCACTTACTCCCTTGTGACCTTGGCCAAGTTGTTTAAACTTCCTAATACTCAATTTTGTTATATATAAAATAATAGAAAAAATCAACTTCTAATGTTATTGTGAACATTATATATTATAATATATGTAAAACACTTAAAAGATTCCTGACAGTGACAGATCAGTTTTGGTAAGAATTACCATCCATATCTGTGATCCTTTGAAGAAATCACTGTTTAGTAACAGCTAACCATGATTATTGTCCATCAGGCCTAGACTAATAGTTTAATTCTTCAAAGAGTAAGACTGATGGATCCAGATGAATGGAGATAAATTAGACACTGAGGGACACTCACAGTATTTCAGGGCATTGTATGTTATTTATCCCTTAACAACAATCCGATTTCATAAGAAACCTGAGATTGAGAGTGTTCACTAACTTTTCCAACATATGATCAAGTGGCAGACGTGGGACTCACTGGAAGATCTGCTGCTTCACTGTTACGATGACTTAGTATAGAAAAAAGATTTAATAAACAAATGACCTTATTTCTTTTCCCATATAATACTGGAGTAAGGAAAGATAAAAAGGATGTATGTGTGTGTGTGACATATATATGTGCCGTAGAAAACATTGTATACTAATCAGTTCTCCAAGGGAATGTTTTATTGTGATTTATATGCGCTTTTGGCTAGGCCTCAGACTAGAGCACATTTGCACTGACTTTCGTGTATAATCAATATTTATCATTGAAGTTTGACTACTTTACTGATTTTTAGTATTGTATATTAAATTAAAAAAAATTTAACATCCAATAAATCAAGGTTTATTTTTTACTGACATCTCTCAGTCCAATATTTTAAATTAAGGAAAATTTTACAACCCATACATTTAGGTTTCTTTTGTGCTTTTCCTTAGATGTAATAAAGGAACAGAATCGGGAGTTACGAGGTACACAGAGGGCTATAAGCAGAGATCGAGCAGCTTTAGAGAAACAAGAAAAACAGCTGGTAAGTAGAACATTAAAGTTCAGTTTAACTTTTCAAACAAATTTGGAAATTAGTGTTGGAATAATTAGCTAACCAGGAAGAAGACACATGGCAGGTGGTAAGTAATTTGTTTTACAAAGAAATGGCATTTAACGCCTTTCTGCAGTTTCTGCTTACCTTTGTTTATTGTGTCATTCTGCTGACTTTTATCGGGATTCTGTGTATTCTCCTGATTATAAAATCAAATTATTCTTCAGTTTGTAAAAGTCATGAATGCCTAGAAAGAAATATTGCTCAAAACAACCAAATTATTCTCAGTTAATAACAAAGATAATGCAATCCTCGAAAACAAGAGAGAGTTACAAGAAAATAATTTGTAGGTGTCTTTGTTTTAACTTTCTATTTTAACCATCATTTTGTGTGTGTTAATGCTTGTACTTTTAAAAAACAGACCGTATGTTTTAAAATATGTATTGCTTAAGATACTTTAATAAACAGCATGATTGCGGTATAATTGACATGGAATGGATTGTACATATTTAAAGCCAACAATTTGATACATTTTGACATATGTGTTAACTAGTGAAACCATGCTGCAATCAAGGTAATGGACATACCCTTCACCCCTAAGTTTTCTTACTCCCCCTGCAGTCCCTCCTGTTCATCCCTCCCTTTCTGCCTCCTCCTCAGTCAGGCAAACACTGATGTTAGTGCAGATTAGTTTACATTTTCTAGAATTTCATATAAATGGAATTATACATAATATGAACTCCTTTTTTCATATGGCTTCTTTTACTCATAACTATTTTGAGATTAATCAGTGTTGTGATACTTATCGGGATTAATTCCTTTTTATTGATTAATGTTATTCTGTTGTGTGGATATTCCATGATTTGTTTATCTATTCACCAGCCAATGGACATTTGGGTTATTTCCGGAGTGTGGCTATTTTGAATAACGTTCCTATAAATATTCAATTGAAGTCTTTGTGTAAACATATGTTTTCATTTTTCTTGGGTATATTCCTAGGAATGGGATTGCTGGGTCGTAAAGTAAATGTATACATATTTAATTGTATAAGAATGCTCAACAGCTTTGCAAGTGGCTGTAATGTTTTCTGTTCCCATCAGCTATATGAGACAGTAAAGATGTTTCATATCCTGGCCAAGAGTTGAGTTAACCGTCTTTGTTTCCTTTTAGTCACTCTAGTGGTGTGTAGTAGGTTGTCATTTTAAATGCATTTTCCAGTTGCTGTTATGTTCAGCGCCTTTCATGGGCCTGTTGCCTTTCACATAT
This sequence comes from Tonatia bakeri, assembly GCA_004024845.1. Taxonomy (NCBI): domain Eukaryota; kingdom Metazoa; phylum Chordata; class Mammalia; order Chiroptera; family Phyllostomidae; genus Tonatia; species Tonatia bakeri. Next base: position 93,426 of record PVIA01002940.1, on the reverse strand, counting down.
CTTCTTTGCCAAACGATCCCCTGACAAATTTTACCAAGTTTTTTCAAGTTGTTTTCTAATTTAGTTGTAAGAATTATTTCTATGTCCTGGATACAAATGCTTTATTAAATATATATTTTGCAGATATTCTCCCCAGTTCTTGTCCTTGCCTTATATTTACCTAATGGTGTCTTTTGAGGAGCAGAGAGTTTTATTTTTATCAAGTACAATTTATTATTGTTCTATGATTAGTACTTTTAGTGCCCTAAGAAATCTTTGCCTAACCCAAAGTCACCAGTATTTTCTCTTATATTTCCTTCTGGGAGTATTATAGTGTAGTTCTTATATTTAGAACTGTGAACCATATTGAATTAAATCACTATGTTGTCAGGTGAGAATAGAGGTTCACTTCTGCATATGAAAATTCAGTTGTTCCAACATTTGTTGCTGGCATCCTTCCCTTTTCAAATACCTTGTCATCTTTATAGAATATCAGTTATTCAAATACATATGGGTCTCATCCTGGGCTCTGTGCTGTTCCATTGATCTATATGACTATTCTCAAGCCAATGTCACGTTTTTTATTAGTATAGCTTTATAGTAAGTCTTTTTTAAAAAAAATATTTTATTTATTTATTTTTAGAGAGGGGAAGGAAGGGAGAAAGAAAGGGAGAGAAACATCAGTGTGTGGTTGCCTCTCACGCGCCCCCAACTAGGGTCCTGGCCTGCAACCCTGGCATGTGCCTGGACTGGGAATTGAACCAGTGACCCTTTAGTTCACAGGCTGGCACTCAGTCCACTGAACCACACCAGCCAGGTCCAATATTGAATCTTATAATCCATGAACGTGGTATATTTCTCCATTTATTTAGATCTTCACATTTTCTGAGGAGTGTTTGTACTTAATAATCATATAGGCCCTATACTTTTTTTGTCAGGTTTATCCCTATTTCATATTTTTGATGCTAGATATTTTTGAAACAAAATCAGTTTCTGATTTTAATTGCTGGTATATAGAAAGAAATACTTTAATTGTTTTGTGTATTGATCTGAAATCCTGTAGCCTTCCTAAACTCACTTATTGGTAGTAGCCTTTTTGTAGATTCTGTTAGATTTCTACATAGACAATTATGTCATCCATGAATAAATTAAACCTTTCATCTTTTGTTCCAATCTTGATGCTTTTTTTTTTCATACCTTATTACACTGGCCAAAACTTTCAGTGTTAAATAGAAGTGGTTATAGCAGATATCCTCATATTTTACTTAGAGGGATACATTCAGTTTTTTACCATAAAGTATGACATTAAAACCATAGGAGTTTTGTATATTGTCTTTCTCAGGTTGAGCAAGGGAAGTTCCATTCTATCTAGTTTGCTGAGACTTTTTATCAGGAATGAATTTTGTCAAATGCTTTTTTTTTTTTACTTTTTTCATCTATTGAGATAATTATCATGTAGTTTTTCTTTGGTGTGTTGATGTAGTAAATTACTTTGATCGATTTTCTGCTCTTGGGGTAAATGTTATTGGTAATAATGTATTTTTTAAAAAAATAACGGTAGCTTCAATTTGCCAAAATTTTGTCAAGAATACTTGCATGTGTATTCTTGAAACATACTTATTTGTGGTTGTATTTTTCTGTAGTGTTTTTATTTAGTTTTGATATCAGAGTAATGCTAATCTTAAAGCAGGAGTTGGCAAGTGTCCCTCACTCTCTCCTTTACTAGAAGGGTTTGTGTATTTAAATATTTGGTAGGATTCATCAGCAAACACATTGGGAGTGAAGTTTTGTTTGTAGGTTGGTTTTAAACTACAAGCTCATTGAAAAAAAAACTATAGATCAGGTTATATGTCTTTTTGACTGAGCTTTGGTAGTTTGTGTCTCTCAAGTAATTTATCCACTTGTAAATTTTACAATGTGATGACCTGTTGTTCATAATACTCTTACTGTCTTTCAGCATCCTTAGAACATGAAACGATGCCCCATTTTGCATTCCCAGTGTTTGTAACTTGCTTGTTCTTTCTGTCAGTCTTAGTTGTTATCCCTCATCTGTCTGGCTAATGATTGTACGTCAGTTTGATCAATTTTTGCAAAAAGAAAAACAAAACCTTGCTTTTGATTTCATTAATTTTCTGCATTTTTTTTCTGGTTTCTGTATTTCATTTATGTTTATATTCTTTTGTTTACTTTGTGTTCTATTTTCCTTTTGCTTTTCAATTTTGAAGCTTTTGACATTTTTTAATGTAACCTTTTTTCTTTACTATTATTTTGCTTAATTCATTTTTTAAAATTTTTGAATTACAGTTGAAATTCAGTATTATATTAGTTTCACATGTAAAGCATAGAGGCTAGACATTTAGATAACTTACTGAGTGATAATTTTAGTATATACCTGGCACCACTATTGCAGTATTATTAACCATATTTCCTGTGCTGTACTTTATGTCCTTGTGACTATTTTGTAACTACAATTAGTACTTCTTAATACCTTCACCTTTTTGTATATGACTTTTAATGCTATAAATTTCTCTTTAAGAACTCTTTTAACCCGTGCATTTTGATATGTGGCATTTTCATTTTATTATGTTCAAAATATTGTTTTATTTCCCCTGTGATTTTTTCTTTAATCTATGACTTATTTAGAAACATGTTAATTTCTGCTCATTTGTGATTTTCCTTTCATATTTTTGTTACTGATTCTAGTTTAATGTGGTTAGAGAATGTACTTTGGCCCTTTTCAACCCTCTTAAATTTATTGTCCCTATTGTCTGAAGGAGAATATGGTATATTTTGGCGATTTTTTTTCAGTACATGCTTGTGAATGAGTATTCTGCTGTTGTTGAAGGAATTTTCTATAAATGTTAGTTAGGTCAAGTTGGTAATAGTGTTTTTTGTAAATCTGTGTCATTACAGATTTTCTATCCATTTGTTCTAACAGTTATAGCAATATACTTGAGAGGAATTGTTGAAATCCCTCATGCTAATTGTATAATTTGTCTGCTTCTTTTAGTTCTTTCTGTTGCACTTCATATATTTTCAAGCATTGTTATTAAGTGCATGGACATTTAGGGTTGTTTGGACATCTTTATGTATTGATTCCATTATTAAATGCACCTTTGTATTCCTGGTAATATTCCTTATTCTCAAGATAGGTTTTATTTGATGTTAATGTAGCCACTCCAGATTTCCAGATTTTAATAAGTATTTATATATAATATATTTTACTATTCTTTTACTTAGCTGTTTTTTTTTTTTAATTAAAGTTGGTTTCTTAAGATAGCATGTATTTGGGTTCTTATCTAATCTGATAACTTGCCTTTTAATGAGATATTAGATGAGCCTTTTCACTTGTATATTTAGCTTTATATTATTAGCTTTAAATCTACCACTCTGCTCTTTTTTTTTTTGCTATGTCCCACCAACTCTTTATTCATTTTTTTCTTTTTTCCTGCATACTTTGGGTTGAGTGTTTTTTAATTTTCTTTTGGGCTCTGTGTAAGGACTGTTTCGTAGAACAGTTTTGTACTTGTGGATGAAGGTACTGGTTTCTGTCTTTCCCATGAAATCATGTGACTCTTTCTCTGTTCTGGTTCATTTCATGATCAGGGAGAAAGGCTATATTATACAGGGGTGGGCAAAGGTAGGTTTACAGTTGTGAGTACCTGAAACAGTTTATTCTTGTATTATTATTAATTATTGTACTTTCCATATGAACAACTGCAAACCTACTCTGGCTTACTCCATTTGTATTTGATCTGTTCTTTTGAAATAAATCTTGAAGCCTCCCGCTCAATGATTTTATTCCCCTTTTTATTTCCTATCTCAGGAATTGGAAATTAAGAAGATGGCCAAAATTGGTAATAAAGAAGCTTGCAGAGTTTTAGCCAAACAGCTTGTACAACTACGGAAACAGAAAACAAGGACTTTTGCTGTGAGTTCTAAAGTCACTTCTATGTCCACACAAACAAAAGTGATGAACTCCCAGATGAAGATGGCAGGTGCAATGTCTACTACAGCAAAGGTCAGTAGAAGCCTTTATATTATTCATAGACTTAGAGTTTGATCTAAGATATTTAAATATAAACATTCAAATCAATTTTAAAAGCACCTCCTGATATATATGTAGTATTGAATCTGTGTGATTTTTTTTTTTTTTGGCAAATTGAGTTATAATATTAAATAATCCAGATAACCACTTCTAGGTTTTTATTGTTTCCATAAAAATAATTCTTGTTTTAGGACATTTCCGTTGTTCCATGGCTACACGAAGTTACTAAATTTTTCAAATTGACTTAAAGCAGTATTTCCTTTTTCTCTTAAATTGTCAGAGATTTGTGGGCTTCTTATTTCATTAAGCTCTAAGTTTTGATTACTTTGGAGTAGTAATTTCCTCTTGATTCATTTTCACAAATGTGTGAGAGGGACATACGAATACTGTTACAAGGACTTATCAATTAATTTTAATAGGGATTTATGTTTTAACTTACAGTCTTTATATTAAAGATGTTTTTACTCTAGACTTTGAAGGACTCTGAGCCTTTTGATTTTTTTAAATAATGCATATGAAGTGCTGTGAGGAACAAAGATGAAGACTCTCCTCTCAGAAACTACAGTTCATTGGGAGGTGGTATTAAGGTGTGTTTGAAAAGGAAACTACCCACTGTGCATCAGTCCGTGCTAAGCTTCAGTGAACCACACAGGTCTTTGAATAGAATTAATTATCTGAATGACTGCAGAAGACCTAGGTCTTAAAAATATCAGTAGGTGTTAAATATAAGGAAGAGTGAATATTTGTATGAAGAGCAAAGGGAAGAAAGCCACAGAGGAGAGAAAGTATGAGATTCTTATGAGGAAAATGGTGTGTATAGTTGATTCTCATGTTTTGCAGTAGTTAATGTTCTACAAAGTTGGGAATTAGTGAATGCTGAGCCATTGCTCTGACAGAAAATACGGGGTTGGGTTCCTGGTGAGCCTTTGGTTAAAACATTTTTGTCAACCGATGTATACCTAAATCTGTTTTTTTGTGTGTTTCTGGTGAAAGGAGCTGTATTTAATTGTTGATTTATTAACATTGACTCATGGCAACAGCACTCTAACTCATGCTTGAACAAAGCTCTTCTAACAGTATATTTTCTCCATAAGCACATCACAGCCTTGTCGTGTACTTAGGAACAAAAAAAATGACACTTTAGTACTATGCTTGGTGACCATTTAAACAGCAAAATCACTAATAAAGGCACAAGAAATTTGCAATATATAAATGGATAAAAGTACACTTGTTTACAGTATGAGTGCGAAAACAAGAAGGCAAGGTGTTGTCTTGTTTGACCTCAGCTGAAAGGTACATGTTGGGTGACTAAAATTTTTGGTGCTCTGTGCATGTCCACAAATGAGCACTAAGCACTCATTATAATTATCATCATCATCAGTAGTAGTAGTAGTATAAATATTACTATATTTATATTACATATTATTTATTATTATATTATAAAGCACTTATTACAATTATTACTAGTGGTATTATTTGCAATAATAATGTTAATCACAAGTAAAGTATTATAATATACACCAGTAAGTATAAAATTTCATGTATACCAAATAAGATTTAACCAGGGGTATGTATTCTAATCTGGGTATCAGGAACTACTTCTTTAAGAAAGTGATATTACAAGGGGGACCCAAAGAAATGTACAATTTATTTATTAAAAAATTGTGTATTTAACTCTATTTGTTGCAATATATCTATTTAGACGTTTTTTCCCACTGCTCAAAACAAGGTTTGAATTCGTCCATTTTGATGCCTTTTAGTGCTTCTGCTGTATTTGTTTCACCTCTTCCACATCAGCAAAATATTTCCCTTTGAGGACTTTTTTCATCTAGGGAAACAAAAAAAAAGTCAATTTGGGCAAAATCAAGTGAATATGGAGGGGAGAGAGAGCATGGGGATCATGCCTTTTTTGGTCAAAAACTGCTGAACACTGGGCACAGTGTGGGCAGGTGTGGTTGTAAATCCCCCATCATGAAATGAGCAAATGCATTGAAAGAGTCTTAAAAAAAAATTCACTGAAGCTGAATGCAGCCTCTCACAACAATGCCAGCTGTTACACTGATACAAATTGGGCTTCTAGTACACTTACCTAGTAGAGGAAGCCTGTACTACAAGGGGCTCACTCTCCAAGATAATTTTGGTTTTTGGGGGGATCCCCCCCTCGTATGACCTGAAGTCTGAAGTGTTGATAGTAAAAGCAGGTGAGAGGGAGCATACACAAAAGTTCGGTGCTGGGAGAGAGCATGGCGTGTTTAAGGAAATGAAAGATCAGTGTGACTAGAGGGCAGTGGTGCAAAATGAGACTGGCTTATTAAACAGAGTTCAAATGATATTTGCTCTCAGAGGTCAATTATGAAATTTGGCTTTTAATACTAAGAGCAGTGGGAAGCCATTGCAGAGTTACTAGGTATGTGTGGACTGGCGGGGGACGGGGAACATAGAGTCCTACTTAAAAATTACTTTGGCTGCAATATTGCACACAAATTGAGAAAATACTGTATGCTTAACATTTTGAAACTGGTATTTTTATATTGTATAGTGTCTCAATACTAAACTAACTGTATAATACACATATATAATATATACTTTATATGTATATAAGACAGTTTGTACTAGATGGCATTCGTCTCTTTTAATAAATGGGTTGTGAACCTAAAATGTAAAAGAATTTTTTTCACACTTTTTGCAAAACTCAATGTTTTTTTTTTTCTTTAAACTATGGTTTAAAATGTGTTAATAGATTAAGTATATATGCTAGTGTTTCCCTTTTAGTTTTGATATTAAATTAATGACTGATAATGGAAGCAGGGGCAGGCTGTGTAGAGGGGGTAAAGGGGGAAAAAGTGGAACAACTGAATAGCATAAACAATAAAATATTTTTTAACTTTGTAAAAATCAAATTAAGATTATTTTTAATTTAGATATTACCTACTTACCATATAATAAGCAAATGGAGCTTTCCCATCTGCATAGGAATGGATTTTTTTATTGGCACAGTTTTTTTATTATGTAATCTTTTGTCTACAGTTCAGATATGGTTTTTCCACACTAGTAGTTATTATACAGATGTTAAGCAGATGGTTTCCAAATGGTACTTTTTTTCTAGAATATTTAATATTCTTTTGTTTAAGTATGGAAGAATGTATATTTTTTTCAGAGCCTGTGTCTATTTGATGTGTTCTCTTAGGAATTATCCATAGTAAAATTTTCATAATTGTGTAGCTCACTTAGATATTTTCATATTTTAAAGACAATGCAGGCAGTTAATAAGAAGATGGATCCACAAAAGACATTACAAACAATGCAGAATTTCCAGAAGGAAAACATGAAGATGGAAATGACTGAAGAAATGAGTAAGTTTAATAACTTGTAATGAAATTTATAGTTTTCTCATGTTTGAAATAGCTATGTATATTTACTAGCAACCTTGTATTATCATCCATGAAAGCACAAATATTGAAAAAAGAAATAATGGAGTACCCTCCTAAATGATCAATCTGTATTATAACTCTTGTATTTTGAAATTGGCAATGTATATGGCTCAAAATTCTATTAATATTTAACTGGAGAAAAAAATATAAAATATGTTATGCCATATTTCTATGCCATACTGGCCCCAGCTGTTCTACTGTATTGATTAGTGGACCAAAAGCATCTTGTGAATAACGTAAGTTTCTGGTAAGAATTGGGTAATTCCAGAGCTGCACTGGTTTGTTCATACTGTGGGTAGTGGAGGTAGAGATAATGGAGCTCTTTCATTCTGTTTTCCTCCCCAGATTATTTAATACTTAGTTTTCTTTTCTTTCTTCCTTTTCTTTTTTGAATATAAACTAATTGCATGTTGTGTAGAAATATGGAGAGTACAGAGATATAAAGCATATTTTATAAAAACCTATCTTCACACGACTCAGATACCGTTACTATTAATGTTGTGCTTCTTCGTATATTTTTCCATATTTTACTATAGTTAGGTCATATTACATGTTTTATTTTGAACCTTATCCACCTTTTAAAGAATGTAATAGTATAACGTGAGCGTGTGCTCATGGCCTTAAATCTTCTCTGAAGCCTTTTTTTAAAAAACAGCTTCAATATTGTATAACATCAATATCAAATAACATCATCCCTAATTTACTAAATCATTCCTAAAGTGGTCAATAAGATTGTTTTAAAATGTTTAATGTATTCGATGATCTTTTCATAATGTTTCTATTTTATCTTTGCTTAAATTTCTTAAATCTCCTTAGAGCACTAACTTAATTAAGGCTTTGGTTCACACTACCAGATTCTTCTCAGAAGGACTATACCAGGCCCTGTTTTATCAGTGATGAATGACCCTTTACAGCATCCTGGTCAGCATTCAGTTATTACTTACATGATAGTCAAAATTGGCATGATTGTTTTATAAAGATATTTTCTAATCGTCTTACAACTATGTAGGGATATGCTAGTTTAGCACTGCTGGCATTTTAATTTTACAGTATTTAGTGCATGAATGTTATCTGATTAAATTGCCAAGGTTTCTAAACTATCATTGCTCTAGTATTCTATTTCATGTTCTCTATTTTGCTTTTAGAATTTAATAATACTGTATTTTTATCAAAAATTCTTTAGTTTTCACCTTGAATCTTTACTTTGAAAAATGCAATTTTTTGAAACGTCTTCAGTGCATTTTTAGTGACTGAGAATTGTCATTTATATAATGATCACAGAATCTAACATGTTTATTTGGTTTCCAATGATGGCACAGGTGTGAGCAGATCTTATCAGAGGAATTAACTTTTCCATTAACCTATAGTGAAGAGAATTAATAAGCTCATACATAAAACTCATATTTATCACAGTTCTTACTTGTGTGTTACTACTTTGCAAATGATTCTGAAATAATAGTAGTTATTGGTGGTTATTTGTTTTTTTCTATAACCAAATAAAGTATATTAGCATTAGTATTTTCATCCACAAATAAATTTTAAGTTTAAATGGACATGTTTTTAAAATTAGAGTATATATTATGCAATGTTGCTCTAAAACTTGTTTACGTTCAAGTTTTAGGGGGGAAATCTTTCATAAATCTTTGTGGCTAAAAGATTCTGCTAAGAGCAGAATCCTGCTAAGACCATTCCATAGACAAGAACTCTCTTCACTAGAAAATAGGCTTCTGTTTACCAGGAGCACAGTCAGCATGCTGATGAGGAGATCGCACGAGGCTACGTATCCCCTCTCCTTTGGGAGCATCCCCCAGTGATCAGGAGACCGATCATAGGCCAGCTGGTTAATTATTTCCTTCACAACCTTTTTCCATTCGTGCACCTGAAATTGTACCCCAGTAGAAGAACTTACTTTTCCTTGTGTGCATCCCTGATGTCTTCAGCCGTGTCTTTGTTTATGGTGTTCCTTCTGTGCTCTTTGCTCATATCCTTTCCGTCCTTCGAGGACCATGCCACGTGACTTCCTCCCAGCTGGATATAATCTCTTCCCTTTTTATAATAATTTATTTTTCTGTTTATCACAATCTATTGTCTCTTTTTTTTTTCTCCTTTCTACTTAAGTGTACACTACCTCAAATCTTCATTTTTCTTCATCTGTCAATTGTATCTGTACCACATGCTGGTCATTTAGTGTCGAAGATAAATGAAACATATTCCCAGGCCTTTGGCAGTTCCTTCCTCACAGCGCCTGACAGAATGCCTTCTATGCAGAAGGCATTCCGTAATATTTAGGGAAGGTGAGGGAGGCAGGGGAAAGGGTATGGCAGTAATAATCATTGCAGGGCTGGGTTGGACATCATTCTTTGGGCAAGTTTAATACAATATTGAATCTTAACCTTTGTTAGAATATTTTACATCTTAAGTGAAAATTTTAAAATTAAAAATATAATTACAGGTATGAAAATAATAAATTGTCTCCCAAATACTTGTAAAATATTGGATTCTTAACATATTCTTCCACAGTCAGGTGTAACAGCTACCAGCCGAACAGGTTTAATTTGTGGATTCATATTTAAACTTTAATCCTATAGCTGTGACTATCATACAGTTCTTGTTTATTAAAGATGAAATTTAAAAAAAATCAGTATAGACTTGTTTCATTTAAGGATAATTCGTGTTGAAACCAGTGTTATTCGAGGTTTAGTGCCTTAAAAATTGAACTACTTCGACATTTGAAAATCACTTTTGTAATTTGTTAGTTCACCTAAGTTTGCTATAATATAATAGTATAGTATAGTATTTAGTTGGGCTGCCTTCTAAAAATGTAAATACAGCCTGAAATCCCTGAAATATTTTTGAAAGTAACTGCTTTTTTCCTCCCCATCCTCCCAAGTCAATGACACGCTAGACGACATCTTCGATGGCTCTGATGATGAAGAAGAAAGCCAAGATATTGTAAATCAAGTTCTTGATGAAATCGGAATTGAAATCTCTGGAAAGGTATGAATGTCTTCTTAGTTGGAAGTAGTTTCTACCACTTTTGTCACTTAAATGTTTTAAGTTGTCCTTTACTATTAAATGCATATTTTTATATCTGAAAAGTAAATTAAACCTCTCTGTAGCACATCGTGTCCTAGACCAAATGTTTAATGACACACACTTTTTCTCTTTCCCTCTCTTTAATGTAGATGGCCAAAGCTCCATCCGCTGCGCGAAGCTTACCGTCTGCCTCTACTTCAAAGGCTACAATCTCCGATGAAGAGATTGAACGACAACTCAAAGCTTTAGGAGTAGATTAGTCAAAAAAGCTGTAATATTTTGCATATTTATAATTATTTAGTTATAATTATAAACCAGGCATATTGCCATTTTCCTCTTATAAGACATATTTATTTTGCAAAAATGAAGACCATGAGTGAACAGTTGTTTCCTAACCCATGACTGTTTGACTCTTTCGCCAAAGAATGATAATGGTGCAAAATGGGAACTCTTTGGGTTTTAATTAGAATTATTTAGGAGTGATGATGTGTAAAAGGTTGACAACTTCTCTGCATGGCATACAGAAATTATATTCATTACTTAGTGTAGTTTATGTTCTAAATCTTTTTACACTGAAGACAAAAATCTTATTAAATGCCATTAGGCATCAACTTAAAGCTTTCTGTAAAAATATTAAAAGTATTATCATTAATTCTGTATCTGTTGTTTGTCCTTTATAAGTGATATGTGACCATAGGTGATTTAGCTGCCAAATTATTTTTAAATGATCTGAAAGAAGAGTGCTATTTAAACATCTGTCTTAAACAAAAACTGTTCATGAGCTTTTGTTTTCTGTCTTTTCCCCTTGGGAGGGCATTCTAGTTGATAAGTTTATTACCTTTGAATATGTGCTTGGCACCTGCCTTAAATAGCACAAACATATTGTGCACATCTTTAAATTATTGTAACTGACAAAAGAATTACATTTTAAACTAAAATTGGGCCTCTTACAAAAATTCTCCAGGCTGTCTTTATAGCTTATAAAAGTGAATTGAATGTATTAGCAAAAATGGATTGTGAATTAATAATATTTTGTAGTAATAAAGTGATATATGTTGGTCTTTCTTCCAAAGGAGTAGGATTTTTTCATTGTGAAGTATTATTTAATCTCTGCTTAATTTTGAACTTTATTAATAGGTACATTGAACCCTCTAAATTGAAGCCATCATTTTCAAATAAGTAACAGTGCTATGGCAGTACTCTAGCTAAATTCTAAAATAAACATTAGCACTTTTTTCATGGTAAATAAACAAAAACTTTGTAAGAAATTATTCCCTAAATGTGTGTTAACATCATAGCAGTATTTTTAAAGGTAAAATTGCTTTGGTATTTAATGTATATATTGAAAGTGAGAAGAAATGAAGTATCACATTATAGAGATAGAATTTAGAATTAGTTTAGCTTTGAAAAATGGTGTTGTAATATATGGATTCTAGCACATTCCACCATAAAAACCCTGGAGGAGATTATGTAGATGTAACCTGATTAATTTAGGATGATGGACATTTTGAATTAATATTGCTGATATGAATACATTTCAGAACTAGCATACATGTGTCATATGGATTGGGGGAAAGAATGAAAAGCTAAACCATATAGTTTATAATCCATTTTGTAATGGTCAAAGATATGGTTCCATTATATAGTAGAATTAAATACCATTACCCTGCACATTAATCGGTCAAAAGATCTATAGAATTATAGGATTCTAGAATCACCCAGAACTCTTTTGATTCTTGGATGTACATAGTAATGCCAACTAACTTTATTTACTTTCTAGTTTACATGTGGGGGCTTTTGCTTTTAAAAATTATTTTGTTAAAAAAAACTCAATAAAGATTTATTGCTATTATGCTTTTATATATCTCTTTTACTATATTTTGGCTTCTAAGTTAAAATTTTTAATGTGTATCTGGTGATTTTTAAAAATAAAATTAGATACCTCTACAACTTATATTGTAACAAAAAAAAATTGCCTTTTTAAGAATTAGCAGTGGATCCTGACCAGTGTGGCTCAGTAGGTTGGGTGCTGTCCCACAAAGAGAAAGGCCAGTTTGATTCCTGATCAGGGCACATGCCTGAGTTATGGGTTCTATCCCCAGTGGAGGTGGGTTCGAGAGGCAGCTGATCCAAGTTTCTGTCTCATGTTGATGTTTCTCTCCCTTTCTTCCTCCCTTCCCCAGACCAATAAATAAAATCTAAAAAAAATCCACATTTCTAAATACATGTTATAAAAAGCCATTGGGCTAAAAAAATAGTAATAATAATAATAATTGGCAGTTGTGAATGGAATGAGCCTAAGAATTAGGTTGTTTCAGAAGAAACTGATCTTATAATTCCTTTCCTAGAAACATTTAGGGGATAAACATTTTAAAATATATTTTTTTAAACAGGCAAGTTTTAGTGATTCCATTTCAGTCAAACATTGCTGCCACAGAAGACTTTGGGAACCCAAAGAAAGCAGACTCATTCTGATTTGACTACATTTATAAAGTGTTCAGTGGCACTTTTCACAATAACTACAAATTTATAATGTTGTAATATCTTTTGCTAAAAATAAAACTTTCTTTGGTCCCTAAAGATTAGGAAACAAGGATTCTTATACATTAATGTTGGTGAAAATACTGACTTTAAAAAAAAAATGTTCCCTAACTTCCTTCCCATCTGTGGCAGAAGAGTTTCTTTTAACAACTCTACTCAGATAGCAGGTTAATAATAGCAGAACGATGTAGCAGTTCCTGTTACTGAAAATGAAGCAGCCCATTGTTGCATTTGGTTACCTGGTGTAAAATTAATGGGTGGAGATTTCATAGTATCAAAGAAGTAGAATATGGTATAAAAGTATCAATACTAATGATAGCACCTAATCCTAGAAAACATAAAGTGACCATCTGTCAGATAATCGTGTTGTATAGAACCGTGCCCTGAGTGGAGTACCTGGTTATGGCAAGGCCTGGTGGCAAGGGGCTCAAGATTGTGACCCTATAGGTTAAAAGGGGAATCTGGCAGCCAGTTGGCTTCACCTTATTTGACGTGCACAGTGACGAGTATTTTATTTGCATTTGAATGCTTTTAGAGGAAGCCTGCACTCCCACCTTCTCCTCATACACATTCCTTACCAGCCTAGAAGCCACACTGGGGCCTGATCCCTGTGGGCCTATTTAAGTACATACTCCTATTTCAGACTCTCCCCAGTAAGATAGTGTGTGTCCAGGTCTGAAAAGAGATCTGTGAGGACTTCTCCTCTGACCACATTACTCTGCATGAATATGTGTTTGTAGCAATAGGGAAACATCAGCTTTCCAATTTCCTTTCTGTAGAAGCTTGAGTCTCACAAAGGGATTTAATCTCTACTTCTAACCTTAATTCCTTCAAGAGCCAATTGGATCAAATTTGCCTTAGAGGACACCTGAGGATTGTGAAGTCCAATTCCAGGTACCCTACTGCTGGAACACCACACACTTCCCCCACCGCCACCATCCTCCCAAGAACTTGAAAGCCTGAACACCCTCTTCCTACCCCCAATCACTGAAAATACTTAACTACACAAATTCTCCCACCGTTAGAGATGGAGAAGTTAATTCTGACTTTGTCAACCACTTCTACCGGGTAAAACTGAATGTATCAATCAGCATAAGCGACAAATAGGTCTTTCCATTTTAATGGCCTACTCTACCGAATTCTCGAAGATTTATACAGAGGAGCTCACAAAAACATCAGAGCGAAGGGCTGTATGGCCGAAGTCAGCTTTTGGCATTTATTCTTGAAAAAACTGAACACATAGGTACTACTGCACAGGAAGTTACAGATTTGTCATTTAATTGCTGTTTAGGATTCTAAATATTAACCATTTTATATTTTTTAAAAAGATCAATATCTAGTAAGGTAATATAGTTAGAAAATACAGTCTCAAAACTTAATACAAATGAGTTAATAGTAAATACCAGTGCATTTACAACTAACTTGTGACTAAAGAATTGCTGTTTTAATATTAAGTATTGATTTAGAATAATTCCTTTTAGGGACAGAAATTGGTTCCCAATGCTAGTTGGATCTAAACTTGAAAAGAATGACCTTATTGGTGAATCTGATAATATGAAATGAAGTAAACATACATATGTGATGATTATCTAAGCCTTTGTACATGCTTGTGTTTGTTATGTGAAGTCAGATTAAACATTCCCAGCAGATTTATACTGAAAGTGCAAAAAACCACTATCCTAGATTTATATTGCATTACATTTTGCTTCTGTTTTCAAGTTTCAAAGCTGTGCATAATATGTGTTTTTATGGGTGCATGTGTATATGTGCATCCCATACTGCCTTTTGCAAATTAAAGAATCCCTTTACCACTTTATGTTTCCAGCAGGGGATCTATCCAGAGACAGAATTTAGACATCTATGTAGCTGAATAACTTGAAATTTGCTCTTGAATAAGAAAAGCCTTTATATGTATATTGCCTTAATACCTCCTGTACTGAAGCATAAACGATCAGGCCACTGAAAACTTTTTGTTGTTGCTAATATACCAAAGTTTCTAGTCATCTAATTGATGCTGATCGTAGGTGCACAGACGTGTGATCTACATAGACTATAACCTGTGTAATACTTGGTCTTTATCAATATTACAAAAAGCAAGAGACTGTACAGTGTAATTTATTGAGTAAGCATTCCAAATCAATAATAAAATTTGATATAATTGTTCCCATTATCATTATATAAAATCAATTAGATAAACATTGCCAGCAGGTTTACACTCAAAATGCAAAATATGTCACTGTTTGATATTGATATCACATTACAGTTTGCTTCTACTTGAAAGTTTCAAGGAAGTACATTCTTCTAAATTAAACAAGTGTTTCTTGAGCTACAATTCCCTGAACTCAAAAACACAATATATCAATCTTTATTAATAATAAATCATTCTAATTAAACCAAAAAAATGATAGTCTTTTTTGATAGGACCCCAGATAATTTTGTGGTTATGAGATTTTAACAATAAATTACTTTGTTAAGTTTGGTCAGTCACTCTTCAAGTTTGTAGGCATTATTAACAGCCCACTCCTTCCTTCGTTTAATGATGAACAAATTAATCAATTAAAGATTGCATGCCTGCTATAAGCAAATGCTTTCCAAGGCACTGGAGAAATAACAGCAAACAAGCACACATCTTCCCTGTACCCTCACAGTTTACAGAAGAGCAGTTTGTGGCTCAAGGATCCATAAAAAAAAAAGCATATTTTCTATAGCTAAGGATCAAAAAAAGTTAATGCCTAGGAAGAATAAAAGGTCATAAATCAATGTTTCTACAAATCTCTTGAAACATTCCTTTGGGCACTATGCCTTAACTGTATTAGCTTCAGAGGTGTCACTTCTGCTTAAGATTTATTCCTAAATGTGATAAGGCACCTTTGGCTCTTCGTGTAAAACTGAAATTCAAACAAACTATTAAGCTGATGGTAAGCAAGACATTGGTTAAGGAATTATGTAATTGGATTTTCTCTGGTCACTGAGCCACACCACTCAGGGCAAGAATTACTGTTTTATTACTATTAGTATCTTTCAGTTTAAATGTACAATGCAGCTTCAGAGAATTATTTCAAAGAAAACAATTTATCAAAATAATTTAGACTGAATTTTTGAATGTAGAAAAGAAAAACTTCTGCAAAAGTTATTGATATAAAATGATTTTTGAAGCCAAACAAACAACTAATTTCCATTTTTGTTGGAGAACAGAAAGGAATAACCAATAGAAAAACTTGCAATTACGCAATAGGAAATTTTATCTGCAGTCAAGATTTTCCTTGGGAATCGTAAATAAGCTCTGATTCAAACTTGTTTTCACCCGTTTTTCTCTCTGCCTTCGGTTGCAAAACCAAACTCTTACTACTTCTTTCTCGAGATTCAGTTCTTCAGCCATCCTCATGATCTCTTGAGAGGAGGGTTTACTCTGCTCTCCAAAGTGTCTCTCCAGAGCCCCCTTTGCAGCGATACTGGGAGATGGGGTTGGGGCAGCAGGTGGGGGTAGAGAGGGTGATAGTAAGTTTTTGGCAGATCAGAATTAAGTTAGGTTGAATTTCCTAAATATTTACATGAAAACAAAACTTAAAGACTCTGAAAACACTTTTAAAACTCTTCAAAAAAGATAGATATATGACTTGTCATACTTCTAGATGCTTGTCTTATTCAGGGTACCATTTATTTATTACCCGAGTCACAGGAAGAAAGGAGAGGAACCCAGACTTTCTTTGTTTATCCCACTTTTCACCACAAGAGGGCACTGACTTCCTGAGAAGGAAGGAACATTCTGCTAGGCATTTCTACAAGTTCTCCAGAAATCATTTAAGTTGTTTACCATGCAATAGATGAAATGTTCAGTGAACAACCAGCCAAAACAAAACCTATATGTTGGCATTTCCTCTGTGTGCCTCACGGGCATTACAAAAAGATCAAACAACAATCTTTCTGGTTTACATTGCAAGAAGTTGCCTTTGACTTGAAAATAACTAAAATACTGATTACTAGTTTTGTTATTTTTAATAACACAGATATGAAATTGCCAGAGTAAGACTTACATCTAATACTTCAGCAGAAACAGTCACTATTTTTAGAAGTAATTGGTCAGATTCTACTTTTATCCAAAACTTGTGGAGCAAAAGTGTTCTTGAATCAAACTATACAAACTATTCCAGCAATTGTTTAAAATTACTAGCTCTCTGCTTTTCACTATTAAGGTATTAAAATATGTTTTTTTCACATACCTTGTTTTTATTCAGTTGACTATATTCACCTTACATTTATATGGTATGTTGCACCTATTTGCGCTAAAAACCGATTTTCATTTGTAAAATATCCTTTTCTTCCTCCAGTAACATTGACTGTCTGCAAAGCATACCTTATAGTTGTTCTGCGTTTCCTCTTCCTCTCATTGACTCCCACTTTTTCACTGTATAAAGCTGTAACAGGGAAAAGAGGGACAATTACAGAAACTGAGTTGGGTTAAAAAAAAAACACCCTCGGATTTGGATTTCAAGTGTGCATTACAAAGCAATGCAAAATAAAATCACCATATATTTTTGTTTTAATTTCTTGTGACTGATGCCATTTTATATTATAAGCCCTAGATAAAAATGCAGACAACTGTAATTGAACAATAAAATAATTTTTTAAATTGTTAATCTAGAAATCAATGTTAACTTTTCAAAAACAATTGTGCATAAATCATATCACTACTCTGCTTTTGTTCCCTCTCTTGCTCTAAATGCTCCCAAACCTTGCTCTTTATTCAGCTTTGACATATTAGTGTGAATAGATAATTCTATCACATTAAATTGCTCATTTGGCAATTGCTTATGCTAGTCACTTGGAAGACTACTGTGTGCAAATGCTCTGGTTAGGCTAGTACAAGACTATAAAAATGATTGCATGTACAATCACTACAGTATAGAACAGAGGCAAAGAAAATCTGAATGTATTAAAAATTCATTTCACCATTTCACAACTGTGCCACTCTGTCTTAGAAAGCTGTCCTCATACAACTTATTCTTCCACTATTTACCTTCTCAGCAAATTTATCCCTATGCTTGTATTAGCTTTCCTTTCTTTCAGTGTGATGAAACAAGACAGTTATTTTTTTATCTTAAGAAAAACTAAACTAAATCTCAAACCTCTCGCTTTATTGTTAATCCCACCAATAGCAGCCACTGTTTTTAGGTTAAAACATCACACAGCCCTCAGAGATACAGCTTAGGTACCTCCCACTTGCTCCGCTTCCTCCAGCCATTTGGATAATATTGCTTTCAGTTTGCATGCATTTTTGAAGCTGAGCTGCAGGTTTTCAAATCGGCAGATAGTTGTTTGACTGAATTCAGAGCCATGCACAGCTGCCAAGGCCTCCCCAACATTTGTTTGGGTGTATCCTGTGGAAGGACAGTAAAGACCATTAGCTTTGGCTTTCAGGAAGCGTTCATTTTGGTCCAGTATTGCATGAATCTGTGTATCTTTCTTTGTTCAGGACTGCTTTTACGCATGTATTTGTTGGCAATTTAGAATTATATTCTAAAGTTCAGAGTAAAACTGTCCAGTATTTCAAAAAATATTCCTTCTAGTTAATTATTTTTTCTACAAGTCAAAATAATTCATATGGGAACTTCTGCCATTCTTGGTATTTAGTCAAATTGTATAGATGTATCATCAGATACTTAAAAATTCTTGTACTCTTTGTTATTATTATTAAATATCTGATGATACATGCTCAAGTAGATGTATATTTAATATAAAGCATAACATATATGGTGCTATATCATAGATATTTTTATCTCAACTGTAAGAGTGAAAAAATCAACTACATTCTTGAAGGGTACCAAGTAAAACTAAAAATTATTCTTACTTTCTTTGTTTCCCATGTTTATTATGAGACTTTGATCACCCGACATTTTATTTACACACCCAAGCACATTTATTACATCATTTGGTAATGCTTCTATCTCCTGGCAAAGGCGCCCATTGATTGTCCCAGACATTTTTACACTACAAGTTGCTAGGAACCATCAATATCAAATTAGAAACATTCACAGCA
Source organism: Tonatia bakeri (assembly GCA_004024845.1). NCBI lineage: Eukaryota > Metazoa > Chordata > Mammalia > Chiroptera > Phyllostomidae > Tonatia > Tonatia bakeri. Next base: position 74,354 of record PVIA01002940.1, on the reverse strand, counting down.
ATATAAATACCAAACAGAAAATGAATGTTATAAATTGCTTACTGCTATGTTTATTGCATATAGCAACTACACATTAATTTAGGGCCTACGGCTATATACCTGTATTCATAAAGTGGTTGCATATGATACTCATCAATAAATTTTATTAACAAATAACTTATGGTTCATTCCACAAGTACAGAAGTTTGAACTATCATTTTCAGTCCATTAAAAAAATTCACTACTTCATGAATTTAAATCAAGATTAGTTGTTACAGTTGTTTTATGTTGAAACACTTTTCAGTAGAAAGTGAACAAAGGCTATGAACACAAAATCCACAGAAATGAAATTACAGGTGACTGCCAAACACCTGACACAGCACTCGAATCTTCACTCAGACGAGAAATTTGATATGCAACTACTGTGAGATCTGACTTTGACTTGTTTGATTTGCAAAGATATAAAAGATTAAGAGCATATTTTTTTCTCAACAACTATTTGTTTATTCTATTTGTCAGTCACTGTTCTAAGTGCTCAGGAGATGTCCTTAAAGAGAAAACAAAAACAAACAAACAAACAAATCAACAACCAGCAAAAAACTCCCATCTCAATGGTAATTGTTTTCTGATTGGTGGCAGAAAAGTCATTCTGATGGCAGCAAAATTTGGTACAATGTGTACACGGACACATTTGGCATCTATCAAAATGATAAGTATGCACACTCTGATGAAGCAAGTTTGCTTTTAACAGTTTCCTACACATGCATTTGCATAGGTGCAAAATGACATTTGTGAAGTTCATTATTGTAACATTGTTTTTAACAAAATAATATCGGAGACCACATAAATTTATCATCAGTAGGGGATTGGTTAAATAAATTGTAAAATGGAATATAAGAGATCCATTTTTTGAAAAAAGCTTTCTAAAAATTGATAAGGAAAGCTCCTCAACATAGCTAATTTTTAAAGAAAATCTGCATGAAGAAATATATGTATTTGCTTATATATGATAATATCTGTAAAAGGTTACATAAGAAACTAACAACAGTGAATAGTAGGAAAGACAAAGCAGAAGGAATATACTTTATTTATATTCTTCTATGTCTTTAATATGAATGTATCATCTATTCAAATTTCAAATAAAATATAGAGAAAACAGGGCACTTTGAAACTAATTTTGAAGTGGTTAAGTTGAAAATGAGTGCCATTAGCTTAAACATCTATGTATTGAGGATATGAAAAATTCACAAGGAAAGAGAGGTTTGTGTAGGAGTGTCACACTTGGACAAACTTAAATCCACAGTAGAGACGTGGACTGAGAACTGTCTTGGGCTTTTGAGCAGAGTAAAAGAGACTGAAAGTAATACAGTCAGGACCTGCAGACCAAGTCGTGTGGCACATTGCTCTTAAAAAGCACATACCTAACTTGATTCTTCTCACTTTAAATTCATTGGCAAACTTTTCAAGTTCTCGAATTTCTGGAGAATCCATGTCTATGGGCTCTTCAACCAATTTACTTTTCCGCCTGAGTTCCTGCTTGAATTCGGCAGCTGTGGGGTCTTCTGCCAGAAGGGGCTGGTGCATGGTTGGAAAGCCATGGCTCAGGGTGTGGTCAGGAAACTTGTAGAGACAAGGGGTTAAGCTGCCTGTGAATAAAGAAAAGGGCCATTTGTAGGTACCCCCATTTCTATACAAGCAAGGGTTTTTTGCCTGTTAGAGTCCATTATTTTGCTATAACCAATCTCAATTCTAAAAGGTAAACTGACAATTAGTCTTCTGAAGTACAAGCAGCTTAATATAAATGTGATTATTTATTTCCCACCTTCCCTAGAGAAGTGAAAACTAAGATAATGGCAAAGGAATTGCAAATAATTAAAATAAACAATAGAAATAAGTGAATTCTCTCAGAAGTATAAGTTTTCCATCATTTTTTCTCTTAAAGTTGCCCATTTCTAGGAATCTGAGGTTCAACTCTAAGCAGAACGTATATATTTTTTAAAGTTTAATCTTTATTGTACTTTTCCCATTACCATTTAGTGCCCTTGTAATCCCCTCCCCCAGCAATCATCTCACTGTTGTCCACATCCATGAGTCCCTCTTTTTTGCTCAGTCCCTCCATTCTCTAAGCCACACCCCCACCAGCTCTCATCTGGTCTCCACCTATAAGTCTGTCTCTCTTTTGCTTGTTAGTTGAGTTTGTTCATCAGAATGTACATTTTGATTTCTATTTTCTTAATTCATTGAATACATAATCTGTGGTGTTCTTTAAAATCAAGTCACATAAGTGCTATAATGGAAAATTTTCTAAGGATCAGAAAATTGATTTTACAATATTTAGAAGCCTGACTTTTACCAATAAATGCTTAACTTCAAAGGGAAATAATCATGTCTTTTAAAAATTTAACATAGGCAGGGAAAAAGAATTATAAGAACATAAAGTACGATAATGTGATTTAAATATATTTGAGGAGTGAATAGATATGAACAAAAAGTAATTTTTAAAGTTCTATTAAAAAGTCAACAAGATTTTTTGAAAAGTATTCAATATAATGAAATTGTTTTTAATAATTTTTAAAGTATGCACACAGAATTTTAATGGAACTTGTTATACTAGCCTGCTGATAAGACCTGGACCTAGGCAAACCTGGGACTCTTGCCCCAGGTTCCTGCAAGAACTGGCCCCAAGGGGTCCTCATAGACCTGCTGTCTCTTAGAGGGCAGGTGCAAAGATGGACATCCCAGTCTTGACGCACTTGACTGAGCTGTCTCTTCCCAGGTGGAGAAACCACAGGCAACTGCTCTGTGGGTGGGGCACCCAGCAGGCACCATCTGAGTACAATCCCTGTGGACTTGTATATAAGTCTTTTAATATTGTTAAGGTGCTGATGTACAATTGCTGTGTTTCTGTAAACATATTATATTTCAAGTTCATGCCATAAATGATGCTATAAAGGAAAAAAAATGTCAAGGAAGACTTCAATTCTAGATATGATGGGTAATCACCCATAAATAATAGTGCACTGGTTGATTGAGTGGTTTAAAAAATAAATCACAAAAAATAAAATATCTAAAGAATTTTTAATTGCTTCCAAACTTCATCCTTTCTTAGTAGAGAAGAGTCTATCACATCTGGGGAGCTGGGTGAGAGATAACAGAGTCAAATCCCCAAACATTCTGTTTTCTTCGTTAGTCCATTACATTTTAATTGGTAGAGAGTTCACTTCAATTTATGTTAAATGACACATGTATCCAAGACATTTCAATATAAATAAAATACTGAGTAATCAATCATTTTTGTTATGAATATAAATAAATATTTAAACTAAAAATAAATTACTACAGAATATATACAATAATCATCTCTGAAATGATGAAAATATACATCAAATTTATGCTACTTATAATGTCGTCATAAATATATTCACAAATCAAAGATATGAGTAATAATGTATTTTGCCAGAATATATAGATCTTACATTAATATATCAATATGTTATGAGTAAAGAATACTGTAAGTCAACAAATTGTTGGCTTGTTTATGAAGAATATGTCATTATAAAGTAGACCCCTAACCAATAGACTATATTCTTTTTCTGAAGCAAAGTAAACATACAAGTGAAAGATTAAACAAAAAGCATAAAATCAATTAGGCTGTTTCACAGGTATTAAAAATATTTGAAAGAAACCATTTATGTCTATAAAACTTCATGTTACTTTTACAAACCAAAATTATTAGGTTTTACTTTTCAAAAAGTCAGTTAGTTCTCTAATTAATGCTTTAGTGGATGTTAAACTGATCAGACCAGATAAAAACGTTAAAAGCAATTGTATCGATGTTGAATTTATTACATAGTTGATTTTTGAAAATGATTATTAATTTGGGGGTTCATTTTTAGCTATTAGTTTTAGATTTTTGCTAGTTGAAGTAAAAGAAAGACTAGTACATAGGAAAAGAAAACTGATCATATTTGGTTTAGCATTTACTTAACATTTATCTCAAGACTTTTCCTTCACTAGTATTTTTAGAGTTGATTCTTATATGTAAAACAATCTTCTTTCATCATTCAGAAATTTCAAATGCAACATAATAATACACTTACTGATAAAATACTCTGAAACACAGTCAAAGCAGAGACAAAAAAATCAGGCCACTGTTACATTTTGCATATCTAATATATTTTTAAGGTATTTTTCAGAGGTACCCAACCAGGAACCCAACCTTTTTGGCACCAGGAACCTATTTCGTGGAAGATGGGTGTGGGGCTGGCGGGAAGCTGGAGCTCAGGTGAGCGTCATTCCCCCACCGTGGATGGGGTTCTGGAGGTAGGAGGGAAGGCAGAGCTCAGGTGAGCTTTGCTTGTTGCTGGGCTCTGAACAGATGGGACAGGACTGGTCCACCGCCCAGACCCAGGGGGTGGGTACTGCTGCTTCAGATAACTCACTTAACCTACGTCGAATTATGTTTATTTTACATAGGTAATTTTTTGCATATCTTTTACATGAGATGCCATGAGACCTGAATTTGTTAGCAATCTTGATTATTCAATTTTTGTTGCTGATCTTTGTCACACGCTGCTGCAAATTTTCTGTGGCCCTTGTGCTGTGCTGCTATTTTCGTATCCTTATATAAACAAATGATGAAGGAAGAATATGATTTTTTACCACAATTTAAAATGTAGGAAACTTAGGTAAAAAGAAGTTAAATAGCTTTCCTTGGGTGCCACAATGAATTAACCATACAGTTGAAACTAGAACTGAAGTCCAATGAACATTGTAATAAACCACATCAAAATAATCCCTTCATTTATACTCAGGTAAACTAAATTCTTTCTGATAAAAACTTCTGCAGTTTAAACACATTGGGCTACACTAAAACAAATCCTTTCAGACAAAAAATACTTTAGTTATTTATTTAAATATTAGAAGTGGGTATCTCTAGTTCCAGAAAAAAATGAGTATTTTATATGTTATAAGGGCTCTGCAAAAAAAGACATTTAGAAAATAAACTTGATCACGAGTCTGTGAAAAGTGCATAGGAAGCACCATACTTAAAGGCCAGGCACCCAGGACAAAAAGGAAAACACATGTGATAAGTTTTTATTTTTCATTAAGTGAACATTTCCACAATTATCCACAGGAACACAGTTTTTCTGGAACTAATCCTAAACAGAAATTTATAATGAGTCATAAGCACAGTCCAAAACACTGCAGTTTTTATCACCTGATCCCATATTTGGGGGAGACTGGGGAGAGATTGGTATGGCGTATTTGGCAAGATATTTTTAAAATCTGTCTAAAGCCTGGATTAGTGGAAAAGGGAAAAAGGGAGAAGACAAAAGATGCTGTGGTTCATGTGCAGCAGCAAGTCATATATTCAACTTCCCAAACATCAATAAAGCCAAGTTTTCCGTATGTCTAGACAAGCTCTCACCTAAATAGCTTGGAAATATCTGCATCTTCTTCACAGCCCAAAGTATATTTTCACATTGCAAATGAATCCCCTACGGCCTTGCTGGATTGCTCTCTGTGTATTTCTGTGTGGTGGAGGTGGGAGGACACAGGTGAATCTTTGAAGCAGGCAATGGGGAGGCAGAGGTCTGGCCCGCCTTGCATGGCGCTGGCTCAACGGACCATGGGATGGGGCAAATTGTAGTTCTGCGGCCTGTGGTTCTGACACATGCTAACCCACAGTGCCTCTGAGGTAACGGCCTTGAAGCCTTAAAAGAACAAACACGTGAAGAGACAAAGCAAAATAGTGTGCCTTGCTGTAGACATACCCAGGAATATGCATTTAAATATTTCTATTTATTTTCTTTTGTTCCTCATGCATGACAATGTGAAGAAAGTCATAAATTTGAACGGTGATCTTTTCTCTTTTGTGTACTGGTAAATCCTTTCTGTATACAACAGGGGGCCTCTGCCTGGTTTTGTAAGTTAGGTTTATTCAAAACCAGCCATGCCCATTTGTTTACATATTGCTGATGGCTGCTTTCCTACTACGATCACCAAGCTGAGTAGTTGAGACAGAAACTAATTAAAAAACAAGAAAAATACATTAGGTCACGACTACTGAGAGGCCCCTCATGATTCGGAGGAAAAAGATCTCCAGAATTAAAAAAAAGAAAAGAAAGAAAATTTGAGAATGAAGAGATGGACTTCAAAATAGGCTATTTTTCTCTGTCAACTATCAAACTGATTTCTGTTGCCTTTTGCATTAGTCCACAAGAAGTGGGCACTTTTAGCCATAGTAATTTTTTCTCTTATTATCTACTTCTCATTAAAAAAAATGGACATTCATCTTCTTGGTTGATTCCCAAACCTCAGCTATTTTGCTTTTCTCTTAAAATTAATTTTTAAACAAGGACTGTCACATTAGGTCTTGGTTTAGCTGACATGTGATATAATCCAGCTGGGTTAAACGTTCATTACCACTTAGCTGATTTGCTCAGTTTCCGCAGGTGGGTGGGCTGGGTGGACTGCCCACTGAGCTTGTTTCCTAACTCACCCAGCACAGGAAACTGGAAAACAGAAACAATCTCAGGTACTCAAAAATCAAAGTCTTGAGGGTGTTTTCTATTATTTTGTTTTGTTTTGTGATTAACTAGAAGAGATTTTGAATAGAATTTATAATTCACTGGTTGCTTTTTGTCTAAACTATAGGATGTTGAATTATCTAAATTCTCAGAAGAGACAGAAGAAGTAATTTAGCCACAAGTGTATCCAAAGAGAAAAACAAAGGAGAAAGATGGGTTGAGTTGCTGAAACTGAGCCACAAATCAACTCTAGTCAAGTTGAGGTACTCACACAACCTATATACGAAGAGATTGAAACTCAGAGATGTTAAATGACTTCAACACAGTTCATAATTATTTCATAATACAGCTAATTCATTGCTCCCAATTAGTTAATCTCTTTGGTATGCCCACACCTGGACCATGAGGTACAGCGAATTAACCTGTAATTAAAGTTGGTCATATTAACTTTAACAAAATATTAACTATAGCTTTTCCTTTTCAGTGGGTTTTTAATGTAATGAAATGCTCAAACTCAATGTAAGCATCAGAGTGTGGGTAATAAGATAAGCACATTAGCAAATGACAGGTAAGGTGGGGAGGGTACAGTGTGGGGGGATTGAGCAAAACAGGACAAAGGACTCATAGACATGGACAACAGTGTGGTGATTGCAGAGGGGAAGGGAATATAAGGTGACTGAATAGTAATAAAAAATACAATAAAAATTATTTTAAAAATATAGTAATTTTGCTTCCTTTGAAATATAGTGCTTTCTGTAGCTTCACTTTTATGTGGAGTATGTGGCAGTGAACCTGTCTTTGTTCCTGATGATAAGAAACGACTGTGGATTGTGTGGTTTGATGAATGTCTTAAGACTACTCAGAAAATCCAAATGATATAACTAGGTTTGTCTCCTGTATTTTATACCTTTGCAATCTTACTTCTGAATCCCTGTGTTTTATAACTCAATTTGTGTAGCTTCTCTAGGGATGAAGGCAGGAGAGCTCAGATTCTCTGAGTTAACTCTGCTGTGATACAAATGCTAATACTGAATATATGTCAAAATAATGACATTCTAACAAATTAGAAAGCATATCACATTTTAATGATATCATTCTCAAAAAATAGACCAAATGTAATTTATATGCTTGCTGAGTTTTTCTTTCAGCAACATACTTAATTTTGTTTTAAGACTAACAACAATACCTCCAAATCTTAGGTTAACGTTTTGTTTTTGCTGTCGCCCAGGCTTTGAGTAATTTTAAAGGGCTTTTCCAGGGGCCTCTGTGGGTTTGTTGAGTGCCTGCCAGGAAAGTTGGACCAGCACGACCTGGGCTGCCTGAGCCTGTTTGCTCCAATCCTGGAAACTACCGGATGTTAGAATTTCAGGGCAGCTGGGAACTCACTAGGCCCTCAGCTCGGTCCTAGATCGGTGGGAAGAAAGGTGGTAGCAAAAACCATCTTAAAGTATTTGGTGTGTGGCTGATTTGATCTCTGGGCTAATCTCAATCCGTTGCTGCCTGTTGCTGGATTTCAAGGGCGCATTAAGTTGCACCTAGCTCCAAAGGAATCACAGTGAGTGAAAAGCAAGGACTCCCTTCCAGAAGAGCAGTGTGCCACCACGTGCTTGTCGTTTTCTGTCTTCATAACCGAAATGCGGTGGAGGCCACCAGAAGCGTTCTACCTGCACCTCTGGTGGTTAACGTGTATCATTTTACTATTTTATAATGAAAGTAGTCCATCATCAGTGAAGGGTGTTCTCATTAACCATGAATACTGATTAACTACTAAATGTCTAAATCACAAATTATCAATTTTCAAAGGGGAAGAAAAATATATGGATTTCCTTATTTCCTAATCATTAAAAAGAAACATCAGAATGTATAGGTAATCTTGAAAACATCAGTCTTCATTTTCCATAAAGGTGATGATACTAGTTTATTCAGAGTGCTGCTTTCACAGAATGTAAGAGAAGGTAATTAGTTCTGGAATATTATATTTTTAAACTTTTAATGTTTCACTTGGTTACAAACTGAGAAATTTCGAGAAATTAAAGATTGGCAAATTAAGTTATTGTTTAATTTTTTCCAAATTTATAGGCATAAATCTATGTTTGACTTTTTCATTACTTATTCTGGATAACAAAACACAAGGAAAAATGTTCCTAATATTCGATTCCTTTATCCGCAATTTCCCTCTTAGTGTGACACAGTGTGCACACGCCCATACACACACATACACATGCACTTGTATACTCACGTAGAACCTTAGTACTTATTGTCACCCATAATATTTCCCTCCCTGGAGTTATAAATATAAAAGATAAAAAATTTCTAAAAAATTGAGGCATAACAAAATTTAAGCCATTGAAATATTAAACCATTAAAATGTTTTCTCTGGTCTAAAATTAAGCCATGAGTTTTGTGATGAATGGATCCCTTTGGTCATATTTTTCTCTTCCTTAAGAAATATGCTGGCAGGGCCCCATATGAGTATCAGTAAATAAGTAGTCTTGATCTAGTGATGGTTTATTTATCCAGAAAATAAATGTATGCAAATTTCTGATCAAGATTCCCTCAAACCCAGAAAATTCATCTAAGTTTTCCCAAACTCAGTTTCATATGTAAAGACAATTTTTCTTACCTGCCATCACTCCATAGGTCGATGGTTGGTTTCCATAATGACAGGAAGGGACAGAATAATGAAGTCCAGTTGCTGTGTTTCCCAACATTGTCACCGAGAAATATGTACGCAAACATGTAGAAGTTTGGATCAAAGACAAAACAGACGGGACTGGTAAGAAAATGTATGAGGATTGAAGACACTTTCGTTTCATTTCAAAAATACACATTTATGTGATTCTTAAATTTACATGCAATTGTTTGTTCTCACTTGGGGCAAGTTCTCTGAGTAAGTTAAAACTAGTGGTTAAGTTTATCTCCACTAATGAGACTGTAAATCATCAAAGTGGAGCAGAGCCTTCACTGATTGCCCTATACACTGTGAGGGGATGACTGGCCAGTTGGGACCTTGGCTAATTGAGAACTGCAGAATTCTTGTAGGTTCCATTCAACATAATCATTGCAACAAACGGACTAGAGGAATAGTCTCCTAAAATCCTTACATAACATGATATTATAAAGTGGTCTTTCTCTGGAAGAATGAATACAGAAATTGACTCTCGGACATTCTTTACTTTTGCTTATTCTCCTAACAAATTTCTTCCATCAAAGAGGAAATGGCAGAGCAACTAGGCTCCTCATAAAAATCCGGCTAACTTAGACGTTTGTGAAAATGCTTTGACAATATATGATGTGTTTATGTTGATGAGACCTTGAGGTGGTCGGTTTCTGCACACACACAATCAATTTAACAATTCTAATGATAAAGCAGGTCACAGAATAAGTTGATTGCGGAGTGGCAACGTCTATAAAGGCTGAGGACAGTGTGCAAACACACACTTGTTCATAGTTAACATGCCTTATGAAATCAATGTGTATTTTGAAGAAAAATTTAAATTACTAAGCATTTTTAAAATCAGGCTTTAAAAATGAATCACCAAGATGACTAAAAGCCTGGACTATTGACAATAAAATCTCTAGCCAATGTTTCCTCATTTATTTAATTTTCTTATTCTCATTCATATCCTGAATATAGTGTTGGCTTTTCATAAATATAATATAATTATATCCTCTTGAACAAATTCAAGAGATATTAAAAAGTAGAGAATTTGAATCCTTTGAAAATGTTGAGAGATATGGTAGTGATTAAAGCCATGAGGTCTCTTCAGAAAGTAAAACATATTTTCTCTAAGTATAAAACAATGTTTAATATTTTAAAATATCTGCATAAATTTTCATTTTATAACTGACACATAGAAAGAACTAAAGTCATTTTGCATTATGATTACACATAAACACCTTGTTATGCATTTCAAAACTAAACAAATGAAAAAAATTAAATACTCAATTGTTCTTATTATACCCATTATTTCTAGTTCCTTATTTGGACAAATGACTATGATTTGATGAAAAAGATATAAATACAATGCTGTTATCATTTAAAATAGATTTAAGTCATTTTTACTCATAATTTCTTTAAATTTATAAAGTTTAAACACATTTTGTTTCTCTGATACTGAGAAGATGGATAAAGGATAGGCTAATTTACTAAATATATTATTTATTTAAAAATACATTTTAAAAATAAGTGAATGGGGTTTTAAACCTAAACTAGTTAAATCATTTCTTCAATTCTAAATATTTTCATTCTGAAATAATATTTGCACACAATAAATTAAACAAACAATGCATTATTCTCCTCAGTTCTTATTTATAGAAAGCTCTATTATTAAAAATATACAATTAGCTATATGATAGTTTAAATTTTTATAGCACATATTTTTGGTAAAATATTTTATTATATATTTTTAAACATTTGCATGTACTTTCAATATTACCTTTTAAATTAAGTTAAAAGACTCTTAGGTAAGTGAAAAAAAACCTCAACATTAATGACTTTACCCAAGTCTAGCTATATAATCTCTATATTCTTTAAAATTCAGCTAAAGATTAATGCTGAATTTACATATATATTTGTAAATTGCCTAATTATAATAAAAGATAAAGCCTAAATAATTTAAGTCAGAAAATGAATTTATCAACTAGAATTTTGATTTCTAAATGTATAACACTGATTTCCTATTCCGATAATTTTCAAAACAAGTGGAAAATGAATATAGTATATTGTTATTTAATGGAAGAAATTTATTCAACTCAATTTAGTCTTTTTATAATTCTACTTTAAAACACTTTGTTACTGCATAGTTAAAGAGTGAATTATGCTTTTGCAAAACGTATTTAATTGTGTTTAAGACAATATATTTGAATTCTCAAGTTTAATTTTTATTTAGGAAAGTTATATAAACAAATATTAAAACTTGGTTAGTGGTTGAGGTCTCTTCAGAATGCAGACTTGAGAAAATTTAACTCAGTTCCTTAGCTCTAAATGTTATATATTGCTTCTACTTTTTATTTTTGAGTTTTGAATCATGCTAAAAAGGTAAGTTCATTAAACTTATTTAATTAGTTTATTTTTTGACATGCATTGTTGTTGTTATTGGGAGTCAGTATTTTGGCTGGTTTTAGAATAGTAGTGAATGTTATCTAAAAACCAAATACATTTGTAAGTTAAAGAAGTTACACCTTTAAAACACTAATTATTTTAGATTATTTCTTTAGTTTTGCTCTTTACCCATAAACTTTTCATTAAAATAATTTTTGGATTAAAATTTACCAAATTTACTGTCTAATTGTGTAAAAAACACATCTTTATAATTAAATCAAAAATAATTTAAATTGCTATACTTAATATTTCTTGAAAAGTTTCTTAGACATTTTGACTTCTTCAATATCTTTTATGTTTAACTTAAAATATATTAAACTGAAGGGGAACAATAAAAGAAACAAAGAGACTCTAAACTACCAAGATTCAAATCATCTACTCCGAAATCCTTAGGCCCAGCCACCTGCAGACTGTTATCGGAGTCAGTACCTGTGGACATCACATTGGTAGCATGGTTGGAGACCGGTAGGCACTCGGCGGCAGCGCTGGGATGCATTATCAGTGGCAGAGTTGCAGAAGACTCGGAATTCAGAGGTATAAAGGTATCAGCCGAAGTAAAAGGTTGGCAACTCATTCCCACAAGAGAGTAGAAAAAGGAAGAGAACTGTTGCTCCCAAAATCAGAGTTTTATTATATTACCGTCTCAAAGGGCTGTTTCAGATCTCACTACCTGCATATATACATCAGGAAGGCTCTGAAGCCCCAAGAGGGCGCATGCAGGCATTTATACTGCAGGGAAATCCCTTTATACATGTTAATCATCTTTTCCCAGGGGTATTGCTTTATCAGTCTGAATTGCCTTCCTTCCAACTCAAACGTAATCCACGCGGGAGACGAAAGCTGGTTATGGGGTATAGATTGAAAGAAAGGGAGAAATCTGAAACTTTTTTGACAACTTTAGTAATTCAGACCTTTTAGAAAGAAATTGAAAACTTAAAAAAGTGTCCCTCAAAGAAATAATGCTCCAATAAATTGAAAAATAGGAGTCTTTTCATCGCTATAAAATGACAAATTTATATTTATGAGATTTTTTTCTTTTTTGATAACTTTCCACTAATCTTGCAAAATGACAAGAGAACATACTACATATTTTGAGAAATTATGAATATTTAAGTATTTAAATTTAAATTGAAAGTATAGAAGGCTAAATATAAGAATGAATATATACTAATTCACACAGTGCTACATTTTTGAAAAACAATGAAAACCAATTTATTTTTTATAATATTATAAATGAAAAAACATTGAACAAAATTACAGTAATCTGTGGAGAAGATGAACATGAGTGATAGTATCTCTCCCTTGATTTCAATTTAGTCATTAAAAAATGAATATATAGTAGACTCTTACTGTATGCTGGTGAGATCTAGGCACTTTCCCCAGTTATGCCATGCAAATCTCACAACACCTGCTTGAGTCATACACCATACCATCCTCTCCACACCGGACCATGCCTGAGCCTCTGCACTTAGCCATTCTGCTTCCGAGCTGCTAGTAACCATGGTAGCACTGGGTGCAAACTTCATATACAGAATAGATTCACAATATATGAGAATGGAAAAAACCCCCAATACACTACAAACAATTAATTTGAAGGTAAATATCAATATCAAGATTTTACAATAATCATGGTTTCAGTATATAAGTGAATAAATGTGATACTTTTAAAAAATGTACACTAGGAGTAAGCTGGCAAACAGAAGTAACGCGATAAGCATTGATGGATATTGCTGACCTAAGCAAGGGCCATGCTTTATTAGAATTTTTTAAACATTGATATTTTGGAATATTTCAAGGTAACTTGGTTGTTTTGTGCTAATTTAATGTTAATATTGAGAAGAATGTAGTTTCATAGAACTTAAATGTTTTCTTAATAACCCAATTGATATTCTCCAAAAAAATGCAGATGCCCCAATCATTAGCTATTGCCTCAAAAATAGTTATTTTTAAAATGACACATTTTTCCATATTTTCAAGTTTTATTAGTCTTCTCTAATAAGAGAAGACTATAGGTAGTCAAAAATAGTGATCTTACTCTTGCAGAATTCTTACAATTTTTCAGAATTTCACATATTCAAAAAGTACTTTTCCAGTGTGTTTAAAAAAAGAATTTGCTAATAAAACTAAATAGAAATAAGTTATTGGGCATTGCATATCTTTAAAATTAAGTAAACGATATACAGAAAGAATAGCACCTAAAAATTTCCTCTAATAATTTTGATATTATTATTTAAAATCATTGGAATATATCGGTGAAATATGTCAGCCAAATGATAGATAATGAAGAGTATCATTAAAACCTGCCTGGAATTACTATGCTACCTAAAATTCTAAAATTGTAATCATAGACATTATTTCCTTAATAATGTTTACATTTTAACTATTTGTGTTGTGTAATGGAAACCAGAATGTTACAGTTGGAATTGTGGAAAGCCAGGAACAGAAGTTTCCATTATAGTATTCTCAGAACTATAATCTATTAATTTTTCAATTTTTAAATCAACTTTTTATAACACAGTTTTAATTTTACATAATATTGAATTTTATAACTCTATTACATTTTTTAAAGTTTTTTAAAGATTTTATTTATTTATTTATTAGAGATGGAAGGGAGAGAGAAACATCAATGTGCGGTTCCTGGGGGCCATGGTCTGCAACCCAGGCATGTGCCCTGACTGGGAATCAAACCTGCAATGCTTTGTTTCGCAGCCCGCACTCAATCCACTGAGCTAAGCCTTCCAGGGCACTCTATTACGTTTTAACTATTTCTTTATTGTTGGGTGTTTGTATTTTTTCTGCTTTTCACTTTTATAAATAACAATGTGATTAACTTTTTTATCCAAAATATTTTTATACAATGTATTTTTACCACATAACTATTTTTAATTGTTTTGAATATCCTCCCTTGTCCTAAGTTAGAAGGATTATTGAATTTGTCTTATGATATTTTTAAAGTTCTTAAAACCATTTCCAAATTGCTTTTTTAATTACAAAAGACATTTTTAGAGTAGTTCTAGGTTCAAAATAGAGTTAAGTAGAAAGTACAGATAGACCCCATGTGCTCCTTGCTCCGTTCCTGCATTGTCCTCCCCATTGTCAGCATTCCGCGCCAGAATGGCACCTTTGTGTCGTTGACTGATGACTCCGCACTGACACATCATTGTCAGATGTGTCAAGATTACTTGTCAAGATTGTCAAGATTACTTGACAGCTTCGCAATCATCATTTCTGAGAGAGCTACTCTGATTGGCTATGGCTATTCACTGGCTGTGGCTATTGGTGTGTTCCAACATGGTTTCTGTGACCACACTTGTAAATGAATTGTTTTGCTTTGAAAGCATTCCAACATTTGTAGATGCTGAGAAATTGTTATCTGAAAAGACATTCTTAAAATGTGATTGATACTGTTCTACCATTTTACATTACCACCACAAAAGAAAATTTGACATTTTTTTTTTTGCATTCTCCATGTCAGTACTAAAATCTAACTACTGATGCTTTATGTTTACTAAGACTATAACGTTTCTTAATTTAATGTCCATTTTCGATTGCTAATATGTTATAGTTCATATCTATATTAGATATTTGTACTCATTTTGTTAATTAACAGATGATATATTTTGTCTTTTTATTTAAAAACCTTCAGTTTTATTATCAACTTGTATTTCAAATGTAAGTATATTAATTTTCATTGTTGTTATAATTTTATGATTAAAATTCTTCCAATTACTTGCTTGTAATTTAAATGTATATGGAACATTGACATACAAGGAGAACCTCAAAAAAAAAAAACCCAGAATTTATTTCTATAAAATTCTGTATTTATTCTTATGTGTTTAAACTTAGTCACCTTCAATGTACTTTGTTTCATGCAATACACTTATTGAGATTTTTTTCCACTGATCATAACAAATGGTTTTTGAACTCTTTGATTTTAGTGCTGTTTAATGCTTCTGCCATTTTTAGTTTCACCTCTTCCACATTAGCAAAATGTTTCCCTTTAAAGACATTTTTCATCTATGGAAACAAAGTTGCTTGGGACGAGACTGAGTGAACAGGGAGGGAGGAGCATGGGAATCATGCCATATTTTGGTCAAAAACTGCCAAACATGCAGGTGTGCTCCTAATTCACCCATTATAAAATGGGCAAAGGCCTTGGAAGAGTCTTCAAAACAATGCACTGAAGATGAACGTAGCCTCTCACAATAATACTAGCTGGTACTCTGATACAGATGGGTTCCTAGAACACCCACCTGGCAGGGAAGCCTGTACTACAAGGGGCCAGCCCTCCAGAAGATAATTACAATATTTTTGGGGGGTCCCCCTTGTACATAGTATTTTATGTATGCACTAAATATATTGATATTTTATTTTGTGTGTTTCTTAATGATTTTAAATTTAAAAAATGTTCTCTCATTTGTTTTTTTTTCTTTTTGTTATTTTGGAGTCTTAAAAAATTCCTCTTGATATTTTAAGCTGCTACTTTAGAATTTATTTATAATTGCTTAAATACTAATGAAAATAGTAACATAGTCTGAAAACTATCAGATAAATGAAAAGAAAAATCCACTTAAATTTAAGGTAATAAAAGAAAATATAGCAGAAGTCTTACTTAGGAATATTTATTAGTCTGGTTCATTTACTATACCTCTTATTCAATTAAGCAAAGAATTATTTTTGAAAAATTTCAAAAATTATTTAAAATAATTTTTATATCATGTCATATTATATCATATCAATTCACATCACATCAAACATTTTAAGGAATATATACAAATCTAGAAAAATGTTAGTATGCTATTTAAAAGTAAGATTCAAGGTAATATAATTGATAGTTTTTCTTTTTTTAATCTATGCTTTCTAATTTTTTAAACATTTTTATTTGAGTTAAAAATGATAGCATAATGGTTTAGTATGTAGCTAGTTTGTGCAGTCAAATTGTTTGGGCTTGAACCCAAGCTTTACACCTTAATACTATGAAGTGACTGGCAAGTAACTTCACCTTTCAGTGACTTAGTTTATCTTATCTGTAAGATGGAGATAATACTGATACTTGTTTCATTTAGAAAATGTCAGACATATAAAAAATTGTTAATAAAGGTTAGCATTTATTAATAAGTTTTTATAATAATGAATATTTATTATTATTAAGTCAATGCGCTTTGTATTACTTTATTTGATCCTCACATTAATCCAGTGAGGTAGGTACCATTTCACAGACTAGGAAATTGAGTTGCAAAGAGATTCAAGACTTACCAAAAGCTCTGCAGTAAGTGGTAGAGCTGGTATAGGAATCCAAGGCACTTAAAGGCTGAGCAAGTTAATAAAACTGCCTTATGTTGTACAAAAAAAGGTATATTGATATTGAGATTTATCTAACTCTAGTCCCATATCTATATCTATGCATCTCTCTATATAGACTTTTTGTTTATATATGGTTCTAGAGAAAAAACATGAGAAGAAATAATTTCTCTAAAACACATAATATTCTCTTGTTTTCAGCATTTGGATCTCCATATAACCTTGTATTAGAACACAGGTATATTGCATAAATAATATCAATATTATTTCTTGTATGGCAATGAACTAGCACTGCTGAACAATTTAACTTTATACAATAATATGCTCAATTGCTGTTAATTCATTCTTCATCAACTTGCAATTCATATTACATCAAACTAATTAGAATGTGTGATTATTTTATACTCTCTCTTTCACTCTCTCTCTCTCCCCCTCCACCTCTGATGGGGGGCGGGAGAGAGAAAGGAATTAAGTTGGGGAGATTCCCATCCAGCTATGAAAATGAATCGAAATTAATTTATTCAGTTAGTCTAAGTGGCAATAAAATGTAGTATTCCCACAACTCATAACTTTTAAAAAGATGATAAATTTTACTCAAAGCAGTGTTTTAAGAAAAATATTATACAGCCATATGGATTGAAAAAGGAACTCAGTCACATTGGAATTAGACATTACTTAAAGTGCATGTCAGTCACACATGTCATGGTTGGCTCTTTACTGATAATGAAAGCAGCAATGATATGCAGATTATTCCATTTATTCTTGCTTACATCTTTTTTCATATCCAGAAATCAAGGTTCTTTATTGCCCAGGGAAGAGATAATGACAATGGCTTGCAACCTTGCTGAACATGAATGCTCTCCTAATGCTGTCTAAAGGGTAAACTTGTCACTTATGGAAAATAAACGTCAAGGCAAGCCATTGACTTAGGAACGATGCTCGTCCATAAGGACCATGTCCCTGTTGTACTAGAGTTCATGGGGAGATTTGACAGTTGCCTCACTCACTTAAATAGAGTAAGTCTTGTCTAAACAATGGGCTGCTGTGTCTGATTTAGTTTAGTCAGAAAACCTCTTTGTTCTGAGTTTTATTAGACAGCATTAAGAAGTGATGTATACAGGTACTTTGTGGAGTGTAGAAATCTTTCACAAAAGATGTTCGCTATTGGGACCTGAATCAGAAAATGTATATTTTTATCCTTTATACTCATGGTGTAAAAAAAAAAGTGATTAGCTCCTTAGTAGTCTTCCTGGGTGACACAAGGATATCATATGATGTAACGAGAAATGAATACAGAACACAGCAACTTAATTGATATTGTGCCAAAAGAGCCTGACTCCTTTTTCATTTAAGCATCTCTGAAGATGAAAGAAGCAGAATGCTTTCCTTAGTTACTGCAGTGAGATTATTTAATTATAATCATCTGGCTATGGCTTAGTTCATGACCCAAGATAATCTAATGTCAGGATTGTAGAAGGGAGACAATGTAAACAGGGGTGCAAAGTGGGAGAAAGAAAGGTGTTTCATTTCCTCTGCTAGAGATCAAAGGCTATGTTTGATTATTTGGGATTTGCCTCAGTGTTTTGCTTTGTTTTTGAGGAGAGCCAAAATATGTCAAGTAAAAAATGCAGTCATTTGTGTGTAATTCACAAGGTTGGTAAAAAAAATTCATAAAAGTAAGCAAGACTTATTACAGATCCCAGTGAAGAATCATAAGTCTTTTAGAAGACATATTCACGCCCCGTTCTGCTTTAAGACCACCTATCCTAACATGCTGTCTAGAGCATGCATACCCTCTTCTGCTTATCTTTCTTTACTGCCATGTTTAAAATTCTAATTTGTGCTGCTTTCATCTTTTCTGCATATCATGCAGAAATGTCATAAGCAGATGAAGTATTTTAAAATTTCTGTGTGATCATCTGAGGAACAGAAGATCCAATAACTGAACCTTTCATAAATCTATACTATTCTGAATTAGATTTGGCTAAGTCTCCTTCTATTAATAATTTAAATGGGAAAAAATAAATGGTTTGATGAATGTGGGAAAACTAAGTGGCAGCATAACTAAAGGCATTGAAATGTCTCAGTGACTGGGGGATGTTATTTCAGAATAGTGCTGAGGGCTGTTCTTGGCATATAGGCACATAATACTATTCATTCCTAATAACTGGAAAAGAACATTTTAAAAAAGACATTTCTTTCTAAACCAAATTTAGATTCCATAATTGTTTATTGAACATGTGTCCCATCTGTGCTTAGTTCTATATAAATTTAATGATACAAGTAATTTTATGCTAATTTCTGTTCTATATTTTCCACTATTGTTAGATATATGGATTATTAAATATGAGTTTATTTACATTTCTTGAAAAATACTTCTTTAATATTTCTTGTGTTACTATCACAGAAATATCCACATATTCTCTCTTGTACTTACTTTGAAATTATCCTAATCTCTGCACATATATTTTCATCAAGTACTAGAATTCTTCAGTGTAATAATTGAACAAATCTTGGGAGGTAAACTCAAGTTTAAGTGTCTTTACAAAGCAAGTAGAATGTGTTTGTCTGTGCCAGGAAACTTGAAAAGAACAGACAAAGGCAATTTGTAGAATACTTCCTCATGACCTATACCATAGTAATGAACCATATATGTGGTATGAGTGTGTGCTCTTTATATGTGTGTGTGTGTGTGTGTGTGTGTATTAGCTATCTAGATCTTAGTTCTCCTAAAAACACAAATGTAATTGCATTATTTTTGACAGGAGACTAAAGTTTTAATTGAACAACAAGTGCTGGAAGGATGTGGAGAAAAGGGAACCTTAGTGTACTGTTAGTGGGAATGCAGACTGGTGCAGCCACTGTGGAAAACAGTGTAGAGTGTCCTCAAAAAATTAAAAATGGAACTTCCTTTTGACCCAGTGATCCCACTTCTAAGAGTCCAGAAACAACAATTTGAAAGAATATATGCACCCCTATGTTCGCACCAGCATTATTTACAGTAGCCAAGATCTGGAAAGAGCCCAAGTGCCCATCCGTAGATGAGTGGACAAAAAAGCTGTGGAACATTTACACAATGGAATACCACATGGTTATAAAACAGAAGGAACTCTTACCTTTTGCAGCAGCATGGATGGACCTACAGATTATTATGCTAAGTGAAATAAGCCAGTCAGTGAATACAAATACCATATAATCTTACTTTTATATGGAATCTAATGAATGAAATAAATTGAAAAAAAAAGTAGCTGGCTTGGATACATGGAACAGACTGACAGTTGAGGGGAGGTGGGGAGAGGGACTGGACAACACAAGGTGAAGGGATTATCCAAAGAACATGTAGGTGTAACCCATAAACACAGACAACAGCGTGGTGGTGGCCAGGAAGGGAGGGCAGAGATGAAGAGAGGTGAGCAAAGGGGGGAACAATGGGGACATTTCTAATAGTGTAAACAATAAAAATAGAGGAAGAGTTATATAAGTTAAAAAAAGAAAACTTGAGGAGTTCGATAAAAGGTAAATGAAATTAGAATTTTCCTCCCTAAGAGAGAAATTCTGCCTTGTCCTAGATTGATTCTGAAAATGAAAACCACTCTGTTGGACCCTGAGAAAGGGAACTATTTCTAAGCCTAAAGCTGTTCTTCCCATGGTTCTCAGAAAACATGTAGGGTATAAACAAAGTGTTTTGACAAAATTTTTAAAACTAGATTAGTTAAATTTTGAATTTTAAAGGATCATAAATAATCAATCTGAGTAAAATAGTGAACTGACCTGGAAACATTCATGACAATAAAGTTAAACACATAAATAAATAAATCCAATGATACTGGTATTCTTTGGATACTGTGAATAAATACATATTAAAAAGCTTTTCTAGAGTCATTTAATGAAACAAAATTGAATATAACTAAAATCACTTAATTACTTCAGTCTATGAAATAAAAACATATTATATATTAGGCCAAAAGTGATCATTATATTTCTAATGAAAAAAATATATTAGTAACTCAGAAATCATGAATAATGAGTAGTTAAAATATTGACAATATTTATAAAATATAAAAAACATAATTATTTGGTAAAACACATCTCCCTTTAATAAACACACATACTGACTAACTGATACACAGTGAAATAAACATGTTTCTTACGGGTGTTACTTTAACTCTACATATTGTCCAAGAAGTCAGATAGCTTGGAGAAGGCAGGAAAAAAAGATGGGGATGTAAAGGAAGAGGAAGTTCGGAGAAGAGAGGTGGAGGACTGGAGAGGATTAACCACATACCATGTGTTTAAAAGATCCACTAAGAACCTAGTGTAATGGCTCATAGGAACACAAAACATATTTGGCAGGGAGTGCTGGCCATGTTTTGGTGATATATGTAAAAGTATATCATAATATTAATCAGTTCATTATGATAGAGATAGTAAGCACAATATAAAATATAAAGAATTTTGTCTTCTCAAATTCTTCTTCTTAGTCATTCTATACTTTTACTTGATATCCATAATCTGGGGAGAAAATTTAGCGATATAAGAAGGATGAAAATAAGAGTGGAATGAGTTCCTAGAATTAGTCAGTTACGCAAGTTTGTAAAACTAACTACAGAATTCCAGTTAAAAAAATGATTAATAATGAGAACAAAAGTTCTTTTGAGTTCATGGGGACTTTATAATATTTTAGTTGCTTCTTTTATATTGAAAAACAAAGTACAAATCATAATGGTATTGAGAAACGATGACCTAATTAAGATTAACATGTAAGCATCCAGAAAATCCATTTCATTTTTATTCATACCTGAACTTTGGACACATACTTCTGTTTAATGAATATTGGTGCATTAGGCAGAAAAACATCATCTGTTCAAACACAGTTGGTAGTTTAAGGTTTCATTTTTCTATCAAACATCTTGCAGGCCAAGCGATTTCATCAGCATATTTAAATCAATTTCCAGCACCTGTAAAAGGTCACTTGTAATGCTTTGAAACAAAAGGCAGAGAAGGCAAGATTTTAACCTAAAAACATAATAATTAAATTGTTTTCTAACAAAGTAGTTTTTAGCATTTCATAGTTATAATAAGTTTTCAAATTATATTAATAATTTCAAAATTATTTATACAAGTATCAATGTGAGAATTTCATTTTTGATGGAGGTGTCTTTAAAAACCAGTAGGAAAAGAAAGTGTTATTTAATAATGGTCCTGTGACACTTGGCTTACTTTTGAAAAACACATTGGAATAAGAGCTTCATTTTCGAGCATATATCAAATAAGTATGCATGGATTAAAGTATTTGTTTAAAAAATGTAATCTTGCAAGTAGGATTTATAGGTGATTATCTGATCTTATGATGAAAATTGATTTTTAAAGACAAATAAAAGGATTCTTTTAGGAAAAAACATACATATTTGGCTTTATATGCACATGAAAAAGTTCTATATATCAAGATTACCATAAGTACAACAATTTTAATACTTTCAGTTCTGGAAAATTGTACTTATGTAACCAAGAACCTTTTGGCCAGATAATAAAAGCAAACAGGAATAAGTACGCTGGTGCATCTATACCAGGTCTGGGTTTCTGTGTGGGAAAATGAATGTTGGGCTTAGTAACAGTCAGGGCCCTGAGTGTAGTGGTCACACATTCTCTATACATCAAACATTACATTCAACAGGGGGTGTAGCTACCCAAAGAAATAGTAAGATTTAACTAAAGAAGAAAATACATTGGCAGAGAAAATCAAGAACTATCCAATACGAAACCAGATTTCTCAGTAATTACATGAAAAGAAGATCAGGAATTAGAGGCTGAAGCTCAAGATTGTTTTTGTGGTTTTAATTAATTTATTTTTTACTATTTTTTATTGTTTAAGTACAGTTTACATTTAATATTATTCTGCATTAGTTACAGATGTACAGCATAGTGGTTAGACAATCATGTACTCTCAGAGCCATTGCCTCAGTATTTCTAGCACCCACCTGGCCCTGTACAGAGTTATTAGAATGTTGTTGATTGTACTCTCTATGCTGGACTTCACATCTCTGTGACTACTCTGTAACAAGCAATTCGTACTTCTTAATTCCTTCACCTTTTAGCCCTCCCCTCTGTCAAATGTCAGTCTGATTGCTTTTTGTTTTTAAAGAGGTTTGAAGTAGAGGAAAGTAAATAAATTGGTAGTTGTAGTTGGTGTGAGTAGAGATACTCAAAGGAAAAAGCAGATGGTTCTGTATGGGAGCCCATGAATCTTTTGGCTCTCCCTGTTCCATATTTTTTCCCCTGCCACTCTTATCTCACTGCAGCGACCCAACTTATGCATTTTGAAGATATCATGGTCCAAGAGACACTTTCCCACTACATCTGGGAAACTGTAGTTTTCCCAGAAGGGCAACCATCCATTTGACTTTAGGAATGGAGCATCTAAAAGGCAAAGCAAGTTCTCTAAAAAAAAAAATAGTCACTTGCCAGAGCATAATTTCAGTGAATATTAATTCTAAAAGGCCTTCCTCCCCCACCACCATCAACAACCAGAGGTGAGTTTGGTAAAAAAAAAAAAAAAAAATCGTGGTGATGGAGTCTCATATCTCAGGTCTAGCCACGTTTAAACACCTGGAAGTTTATAAGAAACTTCTTCCCACCAGCTCTACTTTAAAATGAAGAATAGGGCATAATTTCTTCCCATGAGACTCTATGAAATAATTTCAAAATGTATGAATTTAATTTCATAAGTTCAGCAATATAAGAAATACCAACCGCCCTGGCTGGTGTGGTTCAGTGGATTGAGCTCTTGCCTGCAAAGCAAAGGGTCGCTAGTTCAATTTCCAGTCAGGTCACATGCTTGGGTTGCAGGCCAGGTCCCCAATAGGAGGTGCTCAAGAGGCGATCACACATTGATGTTTCTTTCCTTTTTCTCTCTTCCCCTTCCTAAAAATAAATAAATAAAATCTTAAAAAAAAAAAACTAACCATGTTAATTTCTCTAAGTCATTTTCCTTTTAACTCTAGTACCTCATCTCTTAAGGATGGTGGGAAATTTAACTTATAGGCATTCCTGGAGATTTCCAACCCCACTCTTTTCCAGGGTCTCAGGTTCCTGAAGTTATTATCACCTGGTTGCAGTTGTTGCTGTTTAGGTACCTTTTGTTCTGACCTACATGGTCAATTCATGCCTTCTGTGTTATATTTCTGTCATGGCTGAGACACAGAAATCTTCAGTGCAGAGCCCTGGGTATGAACTGAACCGCACCAAGCACTTGTGTCCATTCTTTCTGAGGTCCCTGAGTCGTGTCAGAGAGTTGCCTGTTAGTCCCTCCTCTGCAAGTACCAACACCACTCTATTCTCTCAGCTGGAATAGTTTGAAGGCTCACACCTTTCTTTCCTCAAGTCTTTAGATTTTGGAAACAGTGCAGAAAGCCTTGCAACAGAAGCCATGGAAGCACTTGAAGAGGTAGAAAGGAAAGATAGAGAAAGAAAAGATAGAAAATGCAAGAAGAAAATGTAAGTGAACATCTACAAAAAAATATCTTGCTCTAAGTTGTAAGACTTATGTACAGTAGGTTGAAGAAAAAGATATTGCTGAAGGTGAAGTCATTATAAACATTATTTATGGAGAGCTTGAGGCTAGAATGCAGTCTTGCAGAATGGCTAGTATTTAAACTGGAAGAAAGGCGCTGGGGGCTGGCGGAAGTAGGAGACCAATTAGAAAGCTGCAGAGGCTGTGGGAGGAGGAAATGCAGTGAACAGCGGGAGCTGCTTCCCATTGTCTTCATGGCCACTAGGGCAAAATCCTGATTACGGTGCTGTTTTCTATATCAGTTCTTTAAAAAAAATCCAAATCTAACTTTATCCAAAGAAACAAACAAATAAATAATCTGGGATGTGGAAGGAAGCTGGAAATTATTTTCTAAATTAAAAAAAATCTAAAAAGAATATTGCTATCATATAATCCTTTTAAAATGTCTTCGTATACACCTGTTTCCAGAATAATGGTTTTTACTACAGTTTCTTAATTACACCTTTAAGATAAGTAAGAATCCTGTCTGTTTCCACTTATTTCCTCGCCTCATCCACCACATTTGGAGGAGATAAATTCTGGCATAAGCACATCTTGATTTTAAAAAGTTGTTGGCAACACAATGATTATCTCGTTTTTTGAAAGCATGACTTGGAGAAAGTACATCTACACTTTCTTCAATTAATATTTAATACTATAATCTAAAAGATTATATTTGAAAATGACACAAATAATTTCATGAGAAGTTTAAAAAACTCAAACTTAACCCCTTTGGCTACAGTTAAATCAGTGTTCTTATGAAATTACAAATTAAATTATAGTACTCTATAAAACTACAAATAAATGAGACACTATAAAAAGTAGAAGTAACCAAAGTAGATGTGGTGAACTAAAGATACACAGTTTATTGAAGTGCACAATTCATTTTTGGTAACTATTATGGGAGATATCATTAGGAACCAATGAGAAAATTGAGGTTCAAAAAGTTATTTCAATAATGGCAAAAATGGAATGATCATAATTCAATGAGTAATTTAATTTCTGACACTGAGTCGATAACGGGACTAGTCCTACATGAAGGCTACCTAATAGCCATGTACATGACATTACTGAACAAACTTTTCTTACTGCCTGATAATTATCTCCACTGACAAGTCTTTGATGATAACCACTGGTCACCCCTTCCTTGAAATAGTCTGCTTCTGTTGTGATTAGAGTTGGCCATATAGTTTATCACCCAAATACGGACAGTCTTTAGAAGGAAAGTGGTACCGTTAACAATTATACTGGGCAACAGATGTGAATAGGGGAAACCAGGACAAAGGGCTCTATCTCATGCATCTCTGGCATAGTTGAAGAAACGCCATTATGACTCATCATAACCATAAGTTGAATGATTGATATAGTATAGAACAGAACTCCCAGTGGACATATAACAGGCATACATTGACCTGAACTTTAGGACTGGATGGCAGAAAGACTTAATTTTTGGATCCAAATGGGGCAGCCTGTGACTTAGAGGCTGAAACACATCCAAATCTGGAGGAGGGCAATAATATTTATCTTGTAAAGATTGATGGAAACAACAGAAAAACCACCAATCCATTATCCAGATTTGCCTGTGGTGCCTTAGGTATTAAAGGGTTTTTTAATATATATTTTTTAAATTGATAAAAATGATCAGGTGTGTTTCTTCTTTTTATTAACTATATTGTGATAGCTATGTAAAATGTTATTGAATTAGTATTTGAGTTCTAATTTAAAACCTACAATTTTTAATTATATACTATTTTATTTGCCCAAAATAACATTTGCCCATCCATGTAAAAAAAAAAAAAGACCAAGGCAGAAAAGACGTTAAAAGCATTTGGCAATATGTGTTTAATTAGCCAAATAAGTATAATTTGGTTAATAACTTCTGTCAATATGTATTTACATCATCTTTATGATATAAATGGCATGAGCATTTATGATGTAAGATATGAAATAGCATGAGCATTTTTTCATGTTTAAGGAATCTAATAAAGATATTTTAAATGTCTATAAAATATTTTATTGTGTATATTATTATATTTGTTAATTTAAACTTATTTTCAAATATTTAGGAAAATTTCAATATTTAACTAATTACACATAATGCTCCAATGAAATAATTGATTGTAACTATTTGCTAACATCTATGATTACCTCCTTAGACTACTAAAATGAATTGTTACAAAAATGAAAATAAATTGTTCAAAGGATAGAAACAGTGTGGTGATTGCTGGGGGCAGGGGTGCAAGGGGACTAAATGGTAATGGAAAAAATACAATAAAGATTAAATAAAAATAGAAATATTTTCAAGGATGAGATGCATATTGCTAAATTATATTCTAAAGAGATTTTAAAATTTATATTCTTACTAGCTATTTATGAGTATGAAGTTCTCAACATACCCCTGAAGTATGTAATAATACATAGGAAGAATATGGTATTGATTATTGCTTTTTAATTTGATTCTTTTTTCATTACATGTCAGGTTGTTTGTTTGTTTGTTGGCCATTAAAGTATTTAATACTTTTTACCAATAATCTCAATAACAAGTAATAGAGGTGTTAAAACTTTACATACTGATCTCAGCTTAAGTAGGTAAGTGGACCCGAGTCCCGGTATTTCCTAGCCCAGGATCTTCATGACTGGGAAATACTTTCCGAGGCCCTGCATTTGGGCATTTGGTCAGCAGGACATCAAACGTACGTTCACACTGACTACTACTGTGGGCACTTTTGCACTTGAGCAAATCACAGCCACAGTTTTCTGTGCTTGAATTAATAGATTACTACTAGTGAGAGAGTTGCAATGAGCATTAATAGCACACAAGCAGAAAATTTGTTATTTTCTATAGTAAATGATCTTCTATCATATAAGCAGGCACTTTTCACTAAATTAGTATCAATTTTTACTAAATCTCATTTTCCTAGCTTTTGGTAATCTGTGTATCTTCAAAGGTCATCCAATTTACTCCAACAGAGATTTATTCACTGAGAGAGTCTGCCCTGTGAGTTGTCCAAAATGGGCTAGACAGTCTCCAAATACAGTTTTAGAATTTTAGGCGTAATGGCATAAGTTGAAGTTTTTTATTCAGACTGAAACGATCTCTTAAAACAGTTCTTTAGAGACAACAAAGGTACTTTTAGCAAACTTACATAAAAAGATAAGTTGTCTAAGCAAATAAAAGAAGGCTTCCTCAATGGCATGCCAACTCAAATCCTCAACTAATTAGCACCAAAATGAATTAGTCATTTTCCTGTTGCTCATTCAAGCAGATGGCCAGCATTAACCATCATTTAATGATAAAGCAACACAGGGCAACAAAATGAATTTCATCCTCAGAAGATTAATGTTTTGAATCAATATACAGTATTATCCATTCAGGTCAAGTAATATGTCTCCACAGAGATAGGTGGTAATATATGGCTTTGTTGCATTTTGGTAGGATATATAAGCATCACAAAGCATTGAATGCTTTTGCTATGGAAGTCACATTAGATTTCTTTTACATTAGCAAGTTCACAAATGTTTGAGAAATTTTATTTCTTTGTTTTGTCAAAATGGTCTGTTATTGCTAATAGAAACTAAGATGAGAGTTATCCTGGCAACTTCCCTGTTAAACTCCCAGTGGGTCAGCTCTGATGTTAGGTAGAAAAAACAATATTCAAACTGTGGACTTCCAGGGCCCACAGACTTTGCATCTTCCCCGTAACCTGGCACTAACATATAGGGTAGATAAAATGTTAACATTCATATGACTCCTTTTGGTTTAAGCAGAGTTTTTTTAAAAAGTCAACCATGCAAAGCCAAAGCCATAACCAAGAATTTATTAAGCCACTAGTTCTACTGATAACTTTTCAGAAAAATTTCTTCAAGGAAAAAAAGCCTACAACAGATATTTATTTGTTAAATGTGTCTATTCTTGCCCTGGCTGATGTGGCCCAGTAGGTTGGAGCATCGTCCCATAATCGAAAGGTTGTGGGTCTGATTCCACGAAAGGGCACATTCCTGGGCTGCAGTTTGTCACCTGGTCTGGATGTGTACAATCCCCATCACGTGCAGACCCCTGGTCAATGCATTCCGAGGCAACAAATGACACTTGTCTTTCACACTGATGTTTCTCTCTCTCCTTTCCTTTCTTCCTTCCTTTCTCTAAAAACGCAAGTGGTGAATAAAAAGTGTCCTCGGGTGAGGATTAAAAAACATTAAATGTGTTATTCTTTCTTTAAAATCCTCACCTGGCGATTTGTTTATTATTACTGATTTTGGAGAGAGAAGAGAGAAGAAGGAGAGAGACACATGGATGGGTTGCCTCTTGTACACGCACCAAGCTAGGATTGAACCCCCAACCTAGATATGTGCCCTGACCGAGAATCAAACCCTCAACCTTTTGGGGTACAAAACAATATTCCAACCAACTGAACCACCTGGCCAAGGCCAAATGTAGTTATTCTTTATATTCAGACTATTTTTTAATTGAGTTTGCTTATGGCAAAAGCATTTAAAATTAGACAATTAAAAATGGAGTAAAATAGAAATATCAAAAGCTACATAACAGAACAGAGGCAAGGCAGGGAGTGATACCACGATTTTTGGTCCAGGGAAGATATATTGATGACTACATTAAAAAAAATAGTAAATATCCCAAATATTCAATATTTTAGTGTCAGTCATTGCATAGCTAGGGTGCTGCATGAAGACATCAATACTAAATGTGGGATGGTTGCCAGAGAGGATTCCAGAAATGCTCAGAAAGTTGATGTTTAGGAACTACTGTATTGATATAAACTTGGACTACTGCTCACTTTCACCCTCAGGATGCATCTGCTTTGCCACTGCTCTTCTAATTTTTCTGTCCCAGGACAAAAAGGGCAATAGACAAACTCTGGACTAACTGTTATCTAAAATATATTGTAGGAATGGTGTGAATGAAGAGTTGAGTCAGTTACTTAGGCTTAACACTTGATATTAAAACTTCTGGTTGATTCATTCATTAAAAAAAACTTTCTAAGGTAGAGATATCTGTGTTTTCTTCTCCTCCACAAACATGCCAGCTTTAAATTATAGATCTTTTTGTAAGCTGACACTAATAAATCTATTCTGATTATTTTTTTAAAAGTTTTAATTTTTAAAAACTGTTCAGGTGACTTCCTTGAGTACAGGACGTTGGAAAAACAAATGTAGAGGGGCATAGAAAGGCTAGTACATGAAATACTCTGACTATAACATATAATAATGGCTCACCAGTTAATCTGGAAAACAGAGTGTAAAGTTGGTTGAAGGCATGTTTACTATCTATCAAATGAGTGCATTCAGATAAAGTATGTTCTTAGTATTGTGTTTGAGAAATTTTAGAAAGAGTGCAAACAAAGTAGTTGAATAAAAACCACGTTGCTGCCTAAAGTTGTAAACGTCTCATGGGAAAGTTTTAAACATTTTACTGTTACAAAAATAAATTCACTGAAGGTCTGAAATGAACAACTGTATTGCATTTAAAAATGAATCTTAAAAAATTGCCCTGACTTCTTTGGCTCAGTGGATTGCACATGGGCCTGCAAACCAAAAGGTTGCTGGTTCAGCTCCTGCTCAGGGAACATCCCTGGGCTGTGGGCCAGGTCTCTGGTCAGGGGCGTGGGAGAGGCCCCTCTCTCCCACATATCCATGTCTCTCTCACGCATTGATGTTTCTTCCCTTTCCCCTTCTCTTTGCATCTTTCTAAAAATAAATAAATAAATACATAAGTAAATACATAAACAAATAAATAAATAAATTTTAAAAAACATAAAATAAAATTTAAAATAGGTGATGTAACTTTTTATACCTCAAATAATGCTCAACATTATTTCATTTTCTAGATCTCTACCTTGCATTTTTATACTGTGTCCAACACGTAGATTGCTTTTACTCCTGACACGTAAAAGCGCAGTATTTTTATACTGTGTCCAACACGTAGATTGCTTTTACTCCTGACACGTAAAAGCGCAGTATTTTTATACTGTGTCCAACACGTAGATTGCTTCAAGTGCACCAGCAGGTGGCACTACCACACACCTGGAGCAGAGAAAACAAAAAGAATTGTTTACATTTATCTGTGGCTATTGATTGTTTTCAGCAAAATAAACTTTTCTCAAAAACAAATTTAATATTATTTTTAATAATATGTATAAATAAAAATTCAAAGCTTGACTCTGAATTCTGAGTACTTTTATGAATTATGCAGAGATAATTCTATCTATTCATCTATCTATCTCTTTATAATTGTGTCTTCAGAAGTCTGGAGTTACACAACAGAGAAGCAACAAGAAAGCACAAGGAATGTGTTTCTAGGACAAATAGGATGGGGGTAGATGTTCTGCAAAGTTTTCTGTGGTGCCTGGAACAACCCTTTGTTTAGGAGATTCCCAAGTGAACTTATTGATTAATGAAAAGTTATACTCCATCATTAAACTTTAAAATTGAGCTCTGAGTCATAAATAAATAATTGTTTCCATTCTCAGGGAAAAAATGTAACCACATTTATTTTATGATTTTATCTTACTACTGAAAACATAGATACATGTAAGAACATAATAATGGCAAAACAAAGTTATGCTTGTACTACAAAATATTTTCAAAATTTGCAAAATAAAACCTATGTTAAGTTTGTTGGCCAAATATCAGGAAGTCTGTGAGAAAAATAATCTTTTCTGACTGGTGGTTTGTTTATTTAATTTGTATCCATAGGTTCAGAAGAAATAAGATGTGGGTTTTTTTAGTTTGATATATCCTGGTTAACACTCTCGAACAAAACACCAGAGCATCCATCTAGATTTGGGCAACTGAATCTGGCCTGTCCCTTGTTTTGGCAAATACATCAAATTCTGTCTAGCCATGTTCATGTTCTTGTGTATTGACTGTGGATATTCTCATAGCTACATAACAGCTGAATAGTTGTGGCAGATTTGATAGACTACAAAACCCAAAATATTTATTATCTGTCCCTTTACAAAATAATTTGCTGACATACCTCTAAAATATGTTTCATCTTCTCAAAGCACATGTAGAAGTGTCATGAACAAAAGTACAATGACAATATATTTATGTGTACATTTGTAATATTTGTGATTTCTCCTATCAATCATCTTACAAGTAATTACATCTTACAAATGACTTAATGAAGCTTCAAAGTTCATTAATCACTACAGAATTCCTCTGATTTCCGATAATTACACGTGAAAATCACATGAAGGCCAAAGGATACAAACAGTTATAAGACAGTTTCTCAGATTTAAGAGCATATAGTTTTTAGGCAGAGATGATAAACTTGTAAAAAATAAACTAATAATACAAACCATTCTAAACTAAACTCCAAAGAGGGGGCACAGTTAATAAATGTTCTAGCAATTTAGGGAAAGGAGAGATTGTTGTTTAAGGTGATTAAATGTAAAAGATACATTATCAGTAACGTTGTCAAAAGCAGACAATTAACTTGTTCATGACTAATAGGATTCACAAATTTGGCAATTTTTTTCTGGGAAAGATTACTCTCAGAGATTGAGATTGTCTTTGCAATATTTAACATATAACATATTTAACATAGATTTTCTGTGAGAATTATAATTTATAATAATATTTCATAAGCCAATAGCATATAACATAATGTCTTTTAATGAGCCAATAAAAAAAGAACATATTCCAAAGTAATGATAGATTAATCACACTACTGTTCCAGATACAGGGGCGATAAAATAAATAAAGTCCAAATTTCGTTGAGGTGTACCTTTCTAATAGTTGGTTTTTGATAGAGTCAGTCCTACCAACTATTAGCTGGGCATCAGCTGCTGGCTTAGGTCGCACTTAGGTAGCACACAAGGGCTCTGTGTTCACAGGCTGGGTGAGCTGCTCCAGTGGCAATTACTGCAGGGACCACTGCCTACCAGGAGTAGCTTCACTGAAGCAGGAAACACATGTCCCTTGTCCCTTCTTTTTCTGAAACTTCACCATTGAACACCCACCACCTGTCAAGAATAGCCTGACCACGGTGGAAGCAAGTGCCTCAAAACCCTCAAGATCTTCGGAGAACCATTAAGATCAGCAAAGGGTAGCCTTGCCCACGCCAAGCACTCTCAATGAGTCCTCACAAATTCTTGGTATTTAACATTTGATATTCATGGTGTGATTGATGCTCTGCCCCATGTTCTTATTGGTAAGGTAAGTCCCCAGAACCGCCCTCAGCGGCTGAGTTACTGAGTACTTAGGGACAGCAACAGCTGTGTGTGACCACATCCTGGCACAGCTCCTCAGTGGGACAAATTCACCTCACTCAAGTCATAAATGAGTGGGTTTGAAACATCACAAGCCAATACATGACAGGCAAGATGAGGAAAGAACATTCCAGACAAAGAGAATTGCTCAAATGATTTTAATGTGCGTACATGTGTTCAGAGTCTTTTTTATAGTTTTATTATGAATATGTTAATATATTCTTTAGTTTTGGGGCACTTGTTTATATTTTAACTTACAATGGGAATTCTTGTCCAATTTACAAAGGGCAATTTCTACAAAAATATTATATTTTATAGAAAAGCAATAACTGCATGATGTTTACAAAAACATTTTCCCCTCCAAAAAAGAATACTTTTTCACTTCAGTAAAATATAATTTAAGTAATATTAGTAGAGCTTGTGATACAATTTTGCCTATTTTTTAAAGTAGGCATAACCGTGTTTTATCTGAGGATACTAAGGGAAATACTTAAAGGGAATAGAGTTTATTAATAAAGAAGAGAGTACAGTAATATATATTTCAACTTAATTCATGTGCTTTAGTTTTAAGGGCCACAATTGTTAAGGACATTCAAGAGGTTGATAAAATATATAATGAATTATTATTGGAGTGAAACATGTGGCATTTCGATTTTTCAAAACATTGAGTTATATCACTGTTGATTCTCAACCTTGGGAGTTCTCTGGTAAAATTCTAAACTGGCCCTCAGAGGCAGAGATTAAAGAAAGAGGCAGACCACCGCAGACTAGCTGTTGGCAGGTTTTATAAGCAAAGGACTACTCACTTATAACGCTTGTGAGACAGGTAAATCTCTGCACCCATCGGCCAAAGTCTTAAAGTTTAAACAGAGGCCTGAACAGTGTTCAGTGACATACACAGGCAAGTTGGTCTCCACAACACCTTGTTCTCTCAAGGCTACGTCCTTGAAATGGATTGAGGTCTGGAAAAAGTGGGCAGAATATCTCCCAATTATGTCCCAGCCAGATAAAGACAAGCTGGACCACTCACAAAAAATTACTATTTAAATATGAAATTCACAGGCAATGTGGTTTCAGCTGTAATTCCCATGAACTTAACTTTGCCCAAGTTGGATACTGTTGGTGATTTGGAGGGAGAGTAAGCTTTCTACTACTAATTACCTAACATATTTAATCACTTAAGTCTACTGTTCATATTATTAGTCAATATTGGCAGATGCAAATGAAATTTTTAGGTCACTGGTAACTACTTAATGCTAATAAGATTTAGAGACACCAGTCTGTTTAGTGTTGTTCTTAAGCTCATTCCTTGGCTGTGTATACATTATATTCTTGGTAGATGATCAGAATAAATATTTAGGGAACAGTTCTCTCAGCTTCAATGAAGCATTTAACTTAATTGATTCCACTTTTACACTTGCCTTTTACAGATAATGAGGACTCCCTGGTTGTAAATTGCTCAGATGAGTAATCTCAGTGGATTATGATGTAATTAAACAGCGATTTCTGTTTCGACAGAGAACTACACACAAATGATGGGCTGCTTCCAATTGTTTGTTGATAAAATGACAAAAATTACAGAATATCATTCTAAAAATGGCAGAGTAAAAATTAATGCTACTGGTTGTGTGGTCAGTTTTTATTTTCACTATTAATCCAGCTAATTCTTAAAAAAAACAGTGCCAATTATAATGGCAAACTGGTGAGTTTATTGGTTTCTGTGAGAACCATAAGGTGTTCAACTTGCTCCCATGTAGCAAACACAGAGCACTTTTTAAAAATAACTTTGTTTTAGTGTTACATGTCTGGGAATCCCTCCTAAATACTACTTCAAAATAGGGGAATATTATTCATTACTGAGTAACATGTTCACTAATTGATTAATGAGTCCCTGTTTTATTGGTTATTTTCCCATTGTGAATTACTAAACAAAAAATATTAATTGTTTTTTCTCACTCAGAAGGTATTTTCAGGTTTTGGAATCTTTGTTCTGAGCTTTCTTGCATTAAAGGGAGCAGGCCGAATAAAGAGAAACATCTAGGCTTTGGGAGAGAACAGGCAGTATGACGCTCTTAAAGTTGGGTATTTACAATAAACTCCAGGGAAGTGGAGACATTAAACTTTCCAAAGACTAAGAAAGGGATAGGACCAGTGAAGTGCATATGCTATGGGAAACCCCAGATCCAGTTTAACGTACATGACTAGGAGCCACAAAAGAAGCATATCCCACCCCTCAGAGTTCCTAAGGTCTTGGGTTACGCTGCTCTGAGACCAGAGGCCCATCATCCACAGGGGCCTAGATTGCTTATCTCTAGGGGTCCAAAAAATATACATATAGAATTCTAGAATTTCCATCTGCCCCTAAAAAATGGTTAGAATTGTTGAACTGTCTTTAACATCTGAGAGATATTTTTTCGCAGAAGGAATGTCATGATCTGGCTTAGTATTTAATGTCCTTTTCTAATAATTCAAACATAATTAATCAAATTATTCTAAATATTCCTTTGAAACCACATGGCCAATATCACATTCTCTTAAGTGTTTGATACTTACGAAGGTACACAAATTTCACACAGATCTTCACAATAAGACTGATTGTAAGACCTACTTCTATCTATACACACATATATAGACAGGACACAGAATATTATAATCATGTGCTTTGCTCAGCATCCTCCAAAAACAGACCTTGAGGAGAAGGCTTGTAGACACATAGTTTATCTGAAGGTGATGCCCAGGAGCAAGATTAAGGGAATAAAGGAAGGGGGGTCACAATGAAGGATGCCTCATGACAGTGGTCCCCAACCTTTTTGGCACCAGGAACCAGTTTTGTGGAAGGAGGGGTGGGGGTACAGGGAGCACTGAGGAGGGGGCCAAGGCAACAGGAGGTGGAAATCAGGTAAGTTCACTGGCAGCGTGGTTCCTAACAGGCAGGTCCATGGCCCCAGGGCTGGTCCTCACTCTTGCATCTAGTGCTAGGTTTCAGAGATGTTCTTAATGAATTATTATTTTTTATATGATTAGAAATTTTTATATTTGCCTATTAAGAAATAATTCATATTGCTTTAATGTAGAAACACATGAACAATTATCTCATGAGATAGTACAATTGTGATTTTATGTACTAAATTGTCGAGTGTATCCCAGGCAGGAGAGCAACTTGTGTTGTCACTAGTTACAAATGAGAAGTAAATCCTCCACCTCCAAGTTTAGATATCTGATGACTTGAAGAATTTTCCACAGGCTAGCTTCTGGTTCCACACATTATAAATGTTTTACTGACCCTTTACTAACATAACTCTGGTGCAGGACATTGTAAGTCACTTTCGTAATTGAGACATGACCTCTGTTTCTGTGCCTTATTGTGAGGATGTCAGGTGAGTTAACACTCTGGTAGGGGAGGAGAAGCAATGCCGGAAGCCATTTCTACAATGAATCATGTAGAAGTGACTGTAAACTACCAAAATAAGCCTTCAAATACCCAAACTGAAGGTATCCCCCAATTTTATTTTATTTTGCCTGATTCCCAAAACATCTGTGGTCACTTCAACACTATCTACCTAATCTGATGGGCATGTAGGCAAAAAGGGAAGCTAACATGGGTGGCAATACTGATTTTAATCTTTTATGTTTAAAATACTTTGCATTTAAAAATGTTCCAAAAATAATCCAAAAAACATGACAACCCATTGGTAGGGCACCTCTCAGGGCTTTAGAAAAAGTGAAAGTGAGGGTCCCTGTAGATTAAATTTCATTAGCCTCATAGTACGGTTGCCTGTATGTCCCCAAAATTTTGTGCTCCCTCTTCTTCATTAAAAAATTTCCATACCTGAGGTTTTTCCCATCATCAGACAAACATGATCTTACATATCCCATGAATACAGAGTCTTGACACTACGTTGCCCTCCAGCTGCCTCACTTTTTATTTTCTTTACAGTAAAACTATTTGAAAAAATAGCAAAAACTCACTCTCTCTAATTCCTCCCTCCTCTTCTTTTTCAAGTTTATTATTTATAGCCTAAAACCCCACTGAAACTCTTCTTGTCAAGTTCACAGTGAACTGAACTCACAATACTACCTTCTCCCCCTCTTATCTGCAATTCTCTCTCAGTTCATGGCCACTTCGTACTTCCAGTAACTCAGGGCAAAAATACTGGTTATCTCTGATTCCTCTTTGTTTTCATGAAATTGTCAGAAATGCTGTAAGCTGGACCTCCTTCCATTCCCTCCATTGTTACCACCCTGGTCTAGGCCACCTCCTCTCTCACATGGATCAGTGTGCAGCGGCCTCCTACCTAACTGCTTCTCCATCCTGCTATTCTCTGCATGGTTGCTAGAGGTTGCTCTTAAACTCGAAGCCAGGTCCATCTATACTGCTCATTACACTTCAGTGGATTTTAATTTCACTAAAATAAAAGCCCAAATCCTTACAATGACCTAACATGTTCTTTGCAGTTTGGCTGTACCTCCGGGCTCTCATCTCCTGTCCTCTCCCTTTGCTCTCTCAGGCTTTCTTGTTTGTCCTTCAAGAGCCACACAGGCACCCAGGTGGGCCAGTTTTCACAGGCTCTTACTTCCATCATGCTGCTGAACCACTGTTCTCTTCAGTCTTTACACAAGTTTCTTCCTCTTAGTCTTGCTTCCCTGATTGTTCTTAGAATTGCACTCTCTACATTTTCTACAGATACTTTCTGCTTCATATTTCCCTAAATTATTCACCCCTACTAATGTACTATAGATGGGGTATTTTGTTTGTGCTGTGCCCACACTTGACCTTACTTGACTCCAAAAACAGAAACACCAACAGGGGAAGGATTTGGTTTATGGTTGTGCTACTAGAATATAGAATATTGTCAAGCATAGTAAACATTTTTAAGTCAATGAAAACAGCAACAACAACACAAGCAAATGACTAAAACTTTCTCTTTTCCTTGTTTTTTTTATGTATCCCCCATATACACCTATAACACATAAAGGATATTCTTTAATAAAGTCTGTCTTCTTTATGTTTTTATATGTTTAGTTTATTTATATTTATGGTAATTGATGTTATTTCTACCATCTTAGCATTTCTGAAAATGCTGCTATTTCTATGCATCATTTACTTTTCTCTTTTTTGTTTTCTATTGGATTGCTGAATTTTCCTTATTCCCAGTTTTCCCCTCCACTGACTTAGAAATTATATACACCAGCCTTAGAATCATAGCCACTTTATTCATAACTTAATTTTGTAGTCTAAACAGCAGATTGGTGTTTTATAGCCAAAGAAAATAGCTTTGAGCTCCTTCACCTACCACTTTCTCTGTCAATCTGCAAATGTCAAAGGCACAAAAACTGAATTTTTAACTGCAACTTTTAAAACTAAACAAAACTCTATATTGAAGCACATCTTGGCATAAATGGGAACTTGGAAGGCAATTATGTTAGAACAGTCTGGCTATACATTAGAATCACTTCAGGAACTTTTAAACAGACACTCACACCTGGACCTCTTCCAAACCAATTAAATCATAAGCTTCGAGGGAAGGGAGGACTCAGCAGGTGCCTCATGTGATTCCAGTGTGTAGTCATGTCTGAGTGCTACTCCCAGAGATCATTCACGTGCCTGAAATGGAATTGCTTAGTATTTTCTATCCCAAATATCTCTAAACTATTTCATCCTCTAATTTTACATCTATATCAAATATAATTTCACAGTATTCTGATTTTCTACAAAGAATCCCTTCATACTATTTGAAATCACTACTTATTGAACATTATTTTAGATTGACAAATGTTTTATCTTATAACACAGATATCATCTATAAAGGTATAAGTAGTGATGTGTTGATAAATATCTAAATGCTGGTTTTGGCAGGAGAAAAACACCTAATTTGCAGCATTTGCCAATTTCCCTGGTATGAATATTCCCACCATGACCAATTTCAAGCTACCAGTACCAACTTGCTGTCACTCAAAGTGGAATTGGGAAGACAGATGCATGATTAGCTTTCATGGGACTGTGAGTCTGCTCCAGATCAACATTTAAAGTAAGTCTGCCAGCATTCTTTTTAGAGTGATAGATCTACCACCTTATTTTACAAATGAAAGATCCAAGATGCAGCAGGTCTAAGTGACTTGTTCTAGGTCAGTTACTTAATAAAGCAATAAGAATATTTGTAGTTTATATAGAAGCAATACTGCTTCAATATAAAACTGTAAAATATATGTATAAACACACACATATAATAAGTAAGAGTCCCTAGTAACCTAACACTATTTATGACTATTTTTTTTTGCTAGGTTGTGATTCATTACTTAAGTGCTTATGTCCAGTACAACAAAGTATGTTCATAGTTTATTTGTTATATGCCATTTTTTCTGTCTAGTCTTCTGTGAACTATAATTTGTTTTAATATTTGCTATGAAATTCTATACTCCAGTTGAAGATATGGCTTGGCTATTATATAAAATCTTTATGTATATAAAGATTTCTTCAAAACATTATTAAAATTTCCCTAAAGGAATTTTTGGTCATTTTGATTGGTATTAGCCAATTAAATTTATAATTAAAATTAATATTCATTAAAAAATTAGAAATTTCCATCAGTAAAACTCTAATGGATTTGTTATTTTTGTTGTCATTATGAATGTGATTTCATTCTTCATATATAGGAAAAACTAGTAATTTCTATTGACAAATTTTCTTATAATTCTTTTTCTTAAACAATTTTCTCATATTTTCTAGGTATAAAACAGGTGAATACAATAAATTATGCCATATATGTATACACATAAATGAGCCTCGTTATTCACTGGATTGAATCTGCAAATTCATTTACTTGTTCAAATTTATTGTGACCCCTGCTTCAATACTTCCGGTGTTTTCAAGGTCATTCATATTCTTTGTGGATTATTTGTGCAGTCATTCGTATTATCTGTACAAGAGCGGCAGAAATGTGATCTACTCTACCACACACTTTCCCAGCAGAGGTCGAGCAAGGCGACCTGGTGTCAGCTCTTACACTAGGAATAAGTCCTCTACACACAGCTCATTCAGTGCCACATGGTTTGCATTTGTGTGCTTTTTCTTGGAGATTGGTGTTTAAAATGGGGCCCAAGCGTAGTGCTCTTTAGTGTCCTGAAAACAAGAAGGCTGTGACATGTGTTAAGAAGGAAACGTGTGTTGGATGAGCTTCATTAGAGCATGAGTTACAGTGCTGTTCTTGATGCCTCCCACGTTAATAAATCAACAATATGGCGTATCCAGGAAAAATAAGAAAATAGTAATTGCCGTGCATGAAGCTGTGGAAAAATAGAAAATGGTTAAATTTGTGAATTAATGAGATGACAATCAGTAAAAACGTGTCCTGCAAGTACTACAGGATATCACTCATTTATCACTTCATTCTGAAGTCATAAAAACAGAAGGGAAATGGTGGTTACCAGGGGATGGGGACAGATGTTGTTTAGGGTTGCGAACCTGCCACAGGTAGTAAATAAGCCCTGGAAATATGGTACTGAGTATAGTGAATATAGACAACAATACCATTTAACAATCATCAAACTTGCTAAGACACTAGAACTTAATGATTTCAGCCACACACACAAAAAAGGGCGGTTATATAACATGATAGAAGTGCTAATTATCACTACAATGGCATTTGTAATATATTATATTATAATATATAAATGTATTAAATTAACTTGTTGTACACCTTAAATTTGCACAATGTTATATGTCAAATATATATATTTTTAAAGTGTCCTGGATATTGCTATTGTAAGGCTGAAAGCCAAAGAAATTTACAGTCAGAAACCCAGAATCAGGAAAATGCTAAACCTTTCATGGCTAGTGTTTTATTATAAATAAATACTGCATCTAATTACATCTAAGGAATATATGTCAAATAATGTCTCTAAATTAAAAAATGTAAAACAAGGTCATGTGTTGATGTTTTGATGAAAATGTTGTGACCAGAGGCTTCTAGCATGTAACCTCTCATTTTCCCCAAGAGTAATCATTCAGTGCTCACTAATTCAGCATTCAGGATGACTTCGTAAAGCATCACTATTGTGACGTGTGTGTTTGTAATTCTGTATATTAAGGGAAGGAATCATTATCTAGCATTCTACAACCATTATACAAATAGGAGCCAATTTTTGTCTATTTATTTCAACATATTTTACAAAGTTTATATAGCTGACTTTTATGTACTTTGCATGCAATGTGTATTTGTGTGTCCATGCATATATAAATTATATACACATGAATTTTTCATCCAAAATTGTAAGTATTTCCCCATATAATTATGAATTATTTCTCACCATCACTCGTAAGGGCTACTTATTCAACTACATTATGAATAAATATATTTATGTAATGCTTTCCCTAGTGTTAAAGAGGTTGTTTCCAAGTTTCTGCTGTTAAAAATAATATGGTACTAAAGATCTTAATGTACTTTACTTTCTGCATATGGCATTAATTTTTAATGATAAATTCTAAAAGCTCTTTTCTGCTGTCAAAAGGTTTTAATATATCCATATAAAAAGCTTTAAAAATTTATGCTCATATTTTTCT
The DNA here is from genome assembly GCA_004024845.1 of Tonatia bakeri. Taxonomy (NCBI): domain Eukaryota; kingdom Metazoa; phylum Chordata; class Mammalia; order Chiroptera; family Phyllostomidae; genus Tonatia; species Tonatia bakeri. The sequence continues at coordinate 33,094 of PVIA01002940.1, read as the reverse complement.
TATAAGTGAAAAATTATAATAATAATTTTGAAATTCCTATAAGAAGGATTAAGAATGTAGCATTTTTGTTTCACCTTTGGGCATAACAGTACCCCCTCTTTCCTCATCCTTTTACATAATTTCATTAATTTAACTCAGGATATAATCATTATTTAATTTTCTCTTTTCATTACTTATATATCTTTGCATGCAGATTTACAATGAATTTATTTAGCTCTACATATTTATTTGAGTTAATGCTCAAAGTCAAATCCTTGTCAGTCAAAATCACCTAGATAATCATCTCCTTATTTTTATTCACTTCTCAGTTTTTAGCAAGTCTTTTTGCATTAATCATTAAGATGAGTTTTATCTGTATTATTAACCATCAAACTTTGCTGAGATACAACTGGGCACTCATTTTTCTTTTCAAAGTTCTGTAGACATTGTTTCATTTTCTTCTGTTGTCTGATGTTACAAAGGTGTTTTTTGAGGTCAACATGGTTTTTGTTTCTTTGTACAGAGGCTGTCTATGTTGCTTTTGCTGTTGTTCAAATCTTTGGATCGACTTAGTGGAATAGGTGGTATGTCGTTCCACGTGGTCACGTGTATTTTTATCAATTTCTAAGTCTTAACTAACATTTAAAAATCATATACATATTTATTTTTAAAATAACTACATTATTACTATAATTAAAAGATTTTAGTTGATGAGACATTACAGGACAGTTATTTCTGCATGAGTTCCCTCTCTACACTGTAACCTTTATAATTTAATTTATTCTTGCTTAGAAATGAAGACAGAATAAAAAAGTTACTGCAAGGTATGTTTTACTATTACTATAAGCTGTTTATGTGATTAGAATATTTTAGTATTTGTATTAATGCTATTATTTACATTTTTTTACACAATGACCTTTTGTTTACTAAAATAAAATATTTTCATTGTAACTAAGATGTGTTAAATAAACTCTAATAGATATCTTTAGAATAGGTTATCGAATATCTTAAGCTTCCTTTAAAAAGCTGTTTATTCAATTGCTTGATACTATTAGTGTTATGGAACCAGCCAATGTTGATCTGGAACAGCTGTGGGGTTCGATTGCTGGCTGCCAAGAAGTACGGCTCCCAGTGCAAGAGTCTGGTGGACAAGGAAAGCGGTTGTTTATTTAAAGGTTATACAGGTTTAGGATAATGTCAGATTTCTGCCCTCTTTGAGTCCCATTCCCTTTAAAACCACACACGAACATATAGTCCTGCCTCCCATTGCCAAACTGGGCCAGTTTCAGAATGTGTCACTCAGAGGTTCTGTCTTTCAGAAAAGCAGAAGTCTGAAGCTTAGCACTCCCAGCCACAGTTCAGCTCCAACCATCTCTCATGAATCCCCATTGGCTAGGCAGGTCCCTTACAGTTCCATCAGTTCTTCTGCTGTCTTCCCCAGGCAGACTTCCCCTCTCACTCCACACCTTGTGGCTCTCACTCCTCTCTCTTTTAGCCTGCCCTAATTTAAATGCTCCTCCAGAACTTCCTGAGTGACCTCATGCCTGGCCCTTACTATGGTGTGTGAGTGTCCACCATTTTTGTTGTCTCCCGAGTGTGTTTTACCCTCTTTTGACTGACATCTTTAGTCAGGGCAAAGTTCCCAGTGATGCAAGGGGGTCTGGGGTGGTCATCTACCCACTGCCTCTCATACAGGTGTTGTAAGAGCTCCCCCCAAGCTAAGTCATGAGTTCCTAAGTGTTTTCACAATCACTTAATCTGCCCTGAGCAGCAGCCCTCTTCCTGTCTGAAGGACATGGCTATTAATTTGCCTTTTGTTATGCAATGTATCTTAAATGTTGTACTATCCACTATTCCCTTCCCCCAATCAAGAATTGTGGGGGTTATACTCTGCACCCCATTACATTAGTATTTATTCTTTTGGACCCTTCTGGATGCCTTGTAAATCATATTTACTCAGCTTACTGGATCTATATTAGAAGTCAAACTTATTAATAACTGAAATATTAAATTCTATGGTTATGCTTATCGATATATACAGATGACTTTTTTTAAGATTTTATTTATTTATTTTTAGAGAGGGGAAGGGAGGGAGAAAGAGAGGAAAAGAAACATCAATGTGTGATTGCCTCTCACGTGGCCCCACTGGGGATATGGGCTGCAACCCAGGCATGTGTCCTAACTGGGAATCGAACCTGTAACCCTTTGGTTCACAACCCACACTCAATACACTGAGCTACGCCAGGCAGATGACTTTTTAAATGAAGGGCAATTCAGAGTTATAGTGAAGGCACACTAGGAGAGATAATTAGAACATCAAGTACATCTAACTTAGCTCAATTTGTTTCCGTCTCTAAGGAGAAAATAACACTCAAAGCTACTTAGAATTTTCTAACACCACATAATAATGTTAAAACTATAGGGAGATGATGTTCATAAAAGTTGGGTGTGATCCTCAAAATGAGCTACACAGTGTCTTTAAGACTAGACCATATGGAGTTGTGCTCAAGGTTAGAGATAGTGTTTGCTTCTCATCAACACCTCAGGGTGTGAGACTTGGCCCTTGACCATAGTTTTCAGCTGCCACACATGCATTGTTATTTACTTTTATCCAAACTACAGTGATTTTTTATGATGCTCTTTATAATATAAGACAATGTGTAGAAATCCTTCATAACCTATTGTTCCAGTCTGTCATGGCCACCAATTTCTGGAATATTCACCTACCCTGAACATACATAAAATTTGCATTTTAACACCCAGTATGACAATTTTTCTAGGAATTCTTGATGTCCCTCTAGTACTGTTTGTTGCACCTGCCTTGTCAGCCATTACAGTTAATACTTCATACATTTCTTCAAAATGCAACACAAAGAGACCAAATTAGACTAAGAAAGCATTCATAAAAAGCCATTTAATTAAGAACATTTCACAAGGGAACCCTTCTCTCTGCTAAAGTACAGGATATTATTCCATCTTCTTTATTAAAAGGGAAGGAGGCCCTGGCCTAGTAGCTCAGTTGGTTTCTTTGTTGACCCACACACCAAGGTTGCAGGTTTGATCTCCAGTCAGGAAACATACAAGAAGCAACCACTGAATGCATAAATAAGTGAAACAACAAATCAATGTGTCTGTGTGTGTCTCTGTCTCCCTCCTTTCCTCTCTCTTTTAAAAAACCAATCAATAATATTTTTTTTAAAAAGTCAATGAGAAAGAATACTAATCTTCAATGTAATCAATAGTATTCTGGAAATCAAGTTAACTTTAATATCAATGCTGTCTGGCATATTTGCCTCCATTTTAAAATCCCTGAAACTTTTTTGTGATGTTAAGAGGATGAAAACTGTCTTACCAATTATAAATACTTTAATAATATCTCACATAACTGGCCAATATTAATAGTATGATACAGGAATATTCATTCAAATGCTCATTTTGCCAATTCTTTCTTACATATGGACCTTTAATTTCACCATTAATGTGAAACTATATCTCTGAATATGCATTATTCTTCACTTATGAAAAATTCAGTTTTGTCTCTTTTTTCTGTAAAAAATTATCAGTACTTATTTTAATTGATTTAACAACTTACAAATCAGATCTAAGTTCCCATGGAAAATTCAAAATTAGGAGAAATAAATAGCCTTCTATGTGTTGTGATTTTTAACTGAAAGTTAAAGAAACCTAATTCAATTGAGTTGAAGGAAAAAAAACACATATAACAGTATTATATTTAAGTATGCTATTCAAAATGGTGAAATTATATCTAATAAATATGAAATAAATATGTCAAAGGAGGTATGTTGATTTGAAAGCATTTGAAATATACATACATATTTCAAATGCTTTCAAGGAGGAAAGGAGGTATGTTGATTCAAAAAGCATTTGAAATATACATATATATATGTATGTATATATACCCCCCCACACACACAAAGATGGTCCCTGAATTATAATGTTTTGACTTCAAATTTTTCAACTTTATGTGCAAAAGTGATACAGGTTCAAGAGATACTTTACTTCAAATTTTGAATCTTAATTTTTCCCTGCACTAGTGACAGGCAACAAGGTGTTGTCTTGTGAGAGTGGACAGTGGCCGCGAGCTACAGCTCCCTGTCAGCCACGTGATCATGAGGGTGAACAACCTATACTGCCCAGTGTGCTGAGTTGTCAGCATTTTGGGGTATAGTGTTCTGAGCACATGTAAGGTTGGCTAGGCTCAGCTATGATGTTCCGAAGGGTAGGTGTATTAAAAGCATTTTGTTTTATTTTTACAAATACTTGTTTCTTTTAATGAAGCTAGTATAGGCAATGTCCATTTAAAACCCATATCCTAGCCCTGCCTGGTGTGGTTCAGTGGACTGAGTGTTGGCTGGTGAACCAAAAGATTGCTGGTGCAATTCTTGGTCAGGGCACATACCTGGGCTTTAGGCCAGGTTTTCAGCTGAGCATGTACAAGAGGCAACTGGTTGACATTTCTCTCTGTCTCTTTCCTCCTCCTTCTCCTCTCCCCAAAAACAAATAAACAAACAAACAAATAAATAAAAATCCATATCCCAGGCTAACATATGCAAATAAAAAATAACAGTGTTCTATTGTACACACTCGGCACTAATAACTATATTAACTGCTAATGAAAATTAGAACTTCCTTGGGATATTCTGACAAGATTTTCCTTTACTCTTAAAATGCTTTCTCTTCCATGAAGCCATCTTTGGAGTTAGTTTTTACTCTCACCTTATCTTTCATCTTGACTCCAACTTGATATTCTTCTTCTACTGGTCCAGACCTTTAGGTTTCAAAAGTAGCTTCAAGTTAAGGAAAGGTCATCTTCTACAGTTCAGTTCTCTGAAAATCTTCCACCTCCCACTGAAAATCATAGTCCAGGACCGAAGTACTCACATGCTAGAACTTCAGGGCCAATTAGATAGTCATTATGAACACTTGCATTGATCGACCTTTCTTATCACAAACCTGAGAAAGGTGGCCTCCCTGTGCACACATGTGCTATTTAAAAATGAGAGGGCAATATAAACGGGTCTGAGTTTGATCACCAAAAATGATCACCATGAAAACCAGGAATAATGAATGGGCACTAGGATTCCAATTGCCAGATGTTTTAAAGAGATGGGGGAGGGATCAGTTTTCAATTCCATTTTGAACTATTTTTTTAAATAAAAAAGGATTAGGGGAAGAGAAAATAAAATAAAAAGGATATCTAAACAGCCGAATGACACCCTGTATGTTCCTGATAAACTTCAATCACATCTTCGTCCTCCATTCTCAGTTTTTTGGATTGTGATTATCAGCAATTCTTTGATGTTCAAAGAGAAACCTGAGTGAATCCATTGGGACATCCTGTCTTTGACAGTATGATTCTTTGAGTTTCTTTCGATGTGCTGTCATTTTCACTTTGAAGTGAATCTCACTGTGGTCCTATCCAATGACTTTGAGTTTAATGTATTCTCCTTCCTTCTTATCCCCCAAATCCACAGCTGAAGGTTTGCCTCCTAATGAAACATGGTGATTGTGGCTTCATATGGGTCTCCGCACAGCAGCAGCCTCGGGTGGCCAGAACCTTGCTCCACGGTTTACAGATCCATCCTTCTCAAATGCATTTTCAACTTACATTGGGTTTATTGAGACATAACTCAATAATAAGTGAGGATCATCAGTACTTGGGTTCGATCTTAAACTGACTAATGTTTTACAAGGCAACAAATCTTTATGGTTTTTCATCCTCCAGAAAAAATGTTTTTGCATTTGTATTGAACAAAATTTACAAGTTAGTATTTTTCCTTGTATAGTGGTAAACTAGGTAATAAATAGAATGTCAAGTCCAAAAGTACACTGAATGAACTTCCAGTAATCTCTTTTGCTTATTTCTACATTTTGAATAATGTCTCTGACACCTATTTAGCCCTGTAAAGAATTTGATTTTGTCATCACTGGTCTAGACTAGACTATGAATTGTTGCTTAAAAAAAAAGAAAGAGAGGGAGGGAGATAAATAAATAGTTGTAAATGATGTTTAAGAAAACACTTATTTAAAAAAAAATTCTAGATACACTTAGTAGAAGGTTGTAAAATGTTTGGAACCCCCTTGGGGGTCACCGCTTCTTCACAGTTGCTGCAGTGGGGTTACTGCCCATCGTATAGTGCCTCAGAACAATGACACAGGGTTCTGGCTAGAGAACAATGATGAAGTCAAAGGCAGTCTTCACTTGAGAATGGAACTGAAACTTTTTTTTCCCATGACAAATTCAAATACAGGGACAGGAGAATCACAAGAACTCTACAGATGACTTTTTAATTTATTTGAGTAGTTGTATTCACTTATTTGCTTTTTAGAATGTCAGTCAATATATGTCTTGTGTATGAGTAATCACTGCTTGGTGCCATACACAACTCACCAGGACAGTCTGACAACACCCAAGCTACTATATACCTGCTTTAACGAGATGAGTATAATCATTATGTACTTTGATGTCACTGCAATGACAAATTGCTACAAGATTTTTCAAATGCTTACTCTAATTTCTGTACTTATCTAGTCATGACCCAGTGACAAGGAGTTAGTAGACCTGTCACTGGCCTGTGTACCATGCTTTAATTAGCACCATTCTACCCTGGGGAATAACATGAAGACGCTCTGACATCTCTGGATCTTTTTTCTGCTTATGTTCAATTATTTGATTTGACAATTTTTAAATATTGGCTGTCACCTCAGCAACATTCCTGCCTCTGCTTTAAAATGTAGTTGCCAAAGTAACCAAAGCATGAAGCTTATAAATAAAAAATAAATAAATAAAACAAAAAACTAAGTCATGGGAATAAGTTTCTCAAAAGAAAGAATGGCAAACTTTATATTGTTTTTTCTGTTCAGTAGTTGAATAAAAATGAAGGATTTCTCAATTAGTGAAAACAAAGTTTTAAACATAAAATTTATAATACCACTTCCTTATTCCTGCAAATTAGTTGTTATTAGATTATGTGGTCATCCATTTAACCTTAAATATTCATTAAGAGGACATATTGACCTGTGGTTCATAATAAAAAGAAAACTATTTAAAGTACAAGGGATTTGCATCTGATGCCTTTAGAATCTTTATAAAAGTACAAATTGCTTTAAATTCACGCATTAGCATTTTCTAATTTCAAACACATTAATTATCCTCCTCTAAGAGCACTAATGTCTAATAGTTACTGTAAAAAAGGTAAACCCTTTGCTCTCTTGATTTCCATTTTCAAACCTGGGTAATTGGTGTTACTTTTTATCTGAATCAAAACAAATTATAAAAGAAAAGGGCTGAAATCAGTCCAAAGACTGTTTGAAATATGTTAGAAAATAAATCAAACAAAGATCCTAATGGGGCTTTCATTCTGTAGATTGGGGGTGGGGGTAAGGTTACAAATGATATACATAAGTAAAAAGTAATAAGGTATCTATGAAGGTGATCAGTGCTGAGGAATGAAGGAAAAAAACAGAAAGATTTGGGGGTTGAGTGTATGAAAGACTGAAGATGTGGGGTATTGAATATGGGTGTGGGGATAAGGGTGAGGGCATGTTCTTACTGGGGAACTGAAGAGTGGGAAATGTTTTGTTTAAGGTAATAGTTAATAAGCCTAATAGTTAATGCATATGAAAACTATTGTTTCTGGAACTGCAGTATGGCCCACTCTGACTCCAGGAGACCACAGTGATTGACCTTTGTGCTCCACAAGACACCAGAAACAATCAAGGTGGTATCCAAGCCACTGTGTTCCTGGGAGAGATAGATGACTGCCTGGGGCCCAGAAAACCGCTCACAGCAAGAATCCTGTAGGGTTTTTTTAATCTAATTTTCCTTGAACTCCAAACCCCTTGCCATACTTTGTTCTGTGTCATTAAAAAGCTGCTTGAAAAGAAATGTAGGAACGTCTTTTAGGGTATAAACCCTCCTTCTCAGATTGCCGGCCATCTGAATAAAGCTCCCATAAAGATTCAATCCCTGTCTCTGATAGTTGGGTCTGGTAGGTGACAGGCAGCACAAATGCCAGCTTCTTTGGTTTCACTTTGATATTAATAAGAGTGATACAGATCTGCATCCTTAGGAAGATACAGTCTGAGTGAAGACTTGATGTCTAAGGAAATAGCATTTCACACAAAAGGAACACCTGAAGCAAATGCCTGATGGTCAGTGGTGCCTAGAGCATCAAAGAGAGAAAGAGTGGTAGGAGAGGAGCTCAGAGAGGCATTGTGTGCATGTGTGTGGTGAGGAGAGTTACCTCACATCTTTTCTCTGTCAGCACTCCTTCACTCTGGACATTGCTGCTTCAGCATGTTACAGGGTGCACCCAAGAGGGGGGAGCCCAAATGGACATTTAAAATGGGGTCCAGAACTCAAGGTGTTCAGAAAATATTAGGATGTCCTCACCCCCTCCCCAGGTGTGGGTGGGGGAAAGGGACAAATAGAGTAGGCCCGTTGAGAGCTGTTTCCCATAGCAACAGCTCTGCAGCTAACCTCTGGCGTGGTCATTTAACATACCTATAGCCTTAGGCTGGTCACTTGAATATGCTAAATAGCTATGGCCATGCTCTGAGCCAGGGGGATGGAAGTAACTTCCCCACCAAGATGTAAATGGGGGGGCAGGTCCCCCGAGTTACAGCACCTGCATGGGAGCTTGGAGATGATTGGCTCCATGACATGGGGCCACACTTTCCCAGACCCTTGATGGTGACCAGAAAAGCTGGAAAGGATAGCAAATTAAGGGCAAGTGTGGCTGAGTGTGGGAGGAGTCGGAAATGGGGCTGCAGAGGAAGATTGGCGCGGGGATTTAAACCCAGACACGGCAGCCATAGAGAAGAGAACCCTGCGGCTTTTGGCAGAGTAGAGGGCTCCTGCAGCCCTGTGGGAGAGAATTCACCATGCAGATTTAGCAGAAAATGGCCACTCGGCCAAAGTCGAATGGCAACCCTGTCTTCCCGCAGCACAGAGGGGAGAACCACGCAGTTTCGCCAGAGTGCAGACCCCCACAGCTCTGGTAGGAGAGGACTGCATAGCTTTGAGGTGCTTCTTTTGGTCACACGGCCTGGGAAGCAAGAGAGACTTTGCCTGGAAGAAGGGTGAAATAACTCTTACCAGTAGCCATGAGATGGTGCTGCATGGCTTTGGATTAATTGGAGATCCTGCCTGGACAGCGACACAGCTGATGGTGCCGGGAACCGAGGAAGGTCTCCCAGCCGACAGGGATTACTGGGAAGAACCGGGGGCTGCCTGAGCCAAGGACTTCTACTTCCTTTCCTAAGATACGGTACCCCGGACTGGGCAAAGGGGAAGGAAGAACTGTGTGCGTTTGTGGGTGTTTTAAGGGACTTTAAGATTTTGATAAAGACATTGGGTCACTACTCTAAGTTTGTATAGCATTGAAAAGCATTTCCTTTCCTTTTCACAAATCTCTGGCATTGAGAGATGTCTTTCCTCTGGCAGCAGACATAACGGACCTGGGTCTCTTTCAGTAATAGTATTATCATCCCAGGCCCCCCCTTATTTGCTCTGTAACAAGCAGGCGTGTAGGCCTTGCCATCACTATCTACCTGGGGCAGCTGCACAGTGCTGCCACAATGCCTGGGGACTTGCTCTGCTCTGCTCACTCCTGAGCAAACCCCTAGAGCTGCCCAAGAGCAGTGGGGGATGACCGCTGGTGAATGAAACTTCCCCCATCATGTCTGGGCACAGAGGACCCTCGACCTCCCAGGGTTCCTGATCCTGGAACTACAGTGCCCTCAGAGACCACCAGCTCAGTAATGAGTTCTCAGACAGGTTTCTTGTCTCTAGTTTCCTCACTCTGGTTGCCTGGAATGACTTCCCAAACTAAACTTCTTGCGTCTAAGCACTTGTCTTACGCTCTGCTGTTTGGGGAAATGGAAGCAGAGACCAAAGGGAGTGGCCAGGTCATATAGGACCATATAGGTCATTTAAGACTTATAAGTCTTTGGCTTCCTTAGAATACAAGATTTTCAGTCAAGAAATGAGATGATCTGGTTCAAAAAAAGCAGAACTTGAGGAAAAAGAGAATAAGAGGACTTGTTGAGTGAAATGACTATAAGTGACTGTAGGCAGCTCTGTGCCTTCAAATGCAAAAGCTCAAACTCATACTCTGATCCTGATAATCTCAGGGGAGTTTGAACCCAGATTTAAAGCAACACACTTAAATTTCTTCTGTCCTGTGAAGGATAAGAAACGGTTTTACCCTTAGACTATTAACAGCCTTACATTCTGAGCCAAGTGGCGAACATCCTAAGTAGGCTCTTGAAGGTTTGTGGAAGTGGATGAGGAATTAAACTGATTGCGGATGTTGTTGCTATTCATAAAAGCAGAAAGCATCTTAAATACATGGAGAATGACATTCATTCAAGGAAATTATATTAATACCAAAAGGTTTGCTTTTTATTTGATGTTTCTCTTACAGTAGTAACCTGGAACCTCGGTTCTGCTTACCAATGTCGTAAAGTATTGTAGATTAGTGAATCTATTAGTGTGCCAGCAGGATTTATTGGTAATCTGTTTTCATGGAAGACAATGGGCCTAACTAAGGTGGGGTTGGGGTGAAAGGCATAGATTCAGGGCAAAGCTGGGCAAGAACTGTGAAAGTAAAGGTGGCCAATGCCTGTGTAGCAAGTGCCAGAGTGGTAAAAACAAGAGTAAGAGAGCAAGAGTCTTTGTTCTGAGGATTTATATAGTTGGCAGGGAGGGGGTGGCTAAAGAAGTTACACACTGATCGGTGAGTAAGGGTGGAGCTAGTGTTCCAGGACTGGGGCATGAATACCCAAAGGTGTTAATGGGCTTCTTCCTTTAGGCACTGTGGGCCCTTTTCAGCTTTTCAGTACTTGGGATGAAAGCACAGTTTCAAAGGCTGTCTTTCCCAGAGTGGAAAAGATACATAGAATTTCAAGGACTGCTGAGTCAGAGAGTGGGACAGGTGTCCCTCCTCCTCCCTGCCTTTTTTTGCTGTCTATCCTACCTACTGTTTCTATAAAAATTTGTGAAGAAGGACTCTGTGTATGTGCGTAGTTGCCCAAGACAAGACTTTAAGAATTTGTTGCTTGAACCACAAAATAATCTGAATTGCTTTATTTGCATAAATACATGATGTTTACTATATTACCCTTTAAATTCTATATTAATATACTGTATTCTAGTACAACTCAGCTTTTTCTCCTGTATTGTGTGTGGGTTCTTGATATCACTCAAACAGAAATGAGTTAATTACCTCTCTCCAATACCACTGTAAGTGAACCTCTTTTAGAATACCAATAGTTACTTGGATGCTAAATCCTTGTTGATTTTTCTCCTAATAGACAGTTTGGTCATCCAGAGTATTTAATAACTTTGTATGTCAAAATGTTATATTTTGTTTAATTTACAAATTAAATTTTGCATTATTTAAATCACAACTTTGTGTATCTTATTTTATTTAAATGTTTGCATAGTTTACAGGTGATGAACCATAAAAGGATTTTTTTCCATACTTGGAAGCTAACAATTTAGCCTGCCACAGATTCATGGGCATTGGCAGAAGGCACATGAAGACATTTCGGTTAGAAGCAAAAAAACTTATTTACTGAAAGCACAGCAAGTGGTATTTACTTAAAGCACAGGCCAGTGGGTCAGGACAGGTGGAACAGGGAAACAGACAGATGTGTAGTATAAGAAATGTCCACACATGTAAGAATTTTTATGAGTTTATTTGAGCCAAACTGATGACAATTATTGGGTAGCAAAACCTCAACAGATTGTGAAAATGCTCCAGAAAATGGCAGGTTTGCACCTTATTTTATTCATTACAATAAAAAGTGGAGGTTACATGAAACCCATTACCCATAGATTAGGGAGGTGGGAGAAAACAAAGCAGGGATGGAGGATGGGGAGATTGGGGGGTTGGCAGTGGGGCAGAGCCTCTAGGATGGGGTAAAAAGTAAAATGACAGACACATGCTATTTTTACATAGCTGGGGACAGGATAGCTAAGTTTCAACAATTAACATGATAACAATAACAATGAGGGGACTGGTGGCCTCCCTCTGGTGCTGTGCCAGTGCTTTGAAGGGTGTGGAAAAAAGGAAATTGCTCTGACTTTCCAAAGGTATAGTATCATAGATACAAAAAGATAATAGACAGGTTCAGATGAGGTAAAGACTGACTTTTGTCAGGGAAGATTCTAGCCTAGGACATGACTACCCACCATGACCTGCTTTTAGTTAGGAAGTTCTTCATTTCAGACCATCTGATAGGAGACTCAAGAGTTGGAAAACTTTAGTTTAAGGTAAATAGTTATAAGCTTAGCAAGTAATGTATATGTTAAAGATTTTGTTTCGGAAACTACAATAAGGCCCATCCTTGGCTCCTGGGAAAACAGCTGACCTCCTGGGCACTGCTAAAGATTACCTCCTGGGGACAAGTGGAGGCATCCCGGCCATGTGTTCCAGGGAGAGACAGACAACTACCCACCCCTGGGAACAGCTAACTGCCCAGGACAGAAATGTTGCCGTTTCTTCTATCTAGCCCTCCCTGAATTTCAAAACCTCCTCACCACACTTTGTTTATTCCCTGCTATAAAAACCTTGGCCTGGAAAGAAAAGACAAGATGGTCTGTTAGGGTATGAACCCGCCATCTTCTCAGATCTCCAGACATCTGAATAAAGCGCCCATAAAGTTCAATCGTCATCTCTGCTTATTGGGTTTGGTAGTGACAGGCAGCCCGAACTCTGGTGTCTTCTCTGGTTTCACACTCACTGCAGTTAGGCTTTTGTCTCCGAGTTTGTGAGGACACCATGCAGGCCTCCCCTGAGCTTGTTGGGTTTAGTATGCAGTCCCTTTTCAACCACAAATAGCTGAACACACTGGCAGAGCAATTTACTATCAAATACAGGTCACCTCCCTAGAGATAACATCTAGGCCTCACTTGTATTTCAGCTCCAGGCCCACAAAAGCAGCAAAACCATGTGGGCAATGCCAGACCCATGCAGTGACTAAAGACCCCCTGTCCTGTCACTGACCAATCAGTAAAGACCGTAGCCCTAAAAGAGCACACCTGGAGAACTCCCCTGACACCTTCCCTAAGATTCCCACCTCTGAGAGAGAGAGAAAAACTCAAGACGAAGGACCCAGTTCATACTCTGCCTCTGGGGAGCCTCCTGCTCCATTCTCTTCCCCCTGTTCTTCCCTTACCAGCACACATCTCCTAAACTCTATGGTTCCCCATAAGACTTGCCATTAGGGGAACAATACCCAAGTTCCCCTTTTCTCTGACTTCTCAGTGAGTGAAGGCAGCCCAGCTTGAGCTCTCCGGTTGCTTCTTCTGTGCTAAGCCCTTTCTTGTGTGGATGTAAAGGGGCCACACACTACACCTGATAAGCTTGGGGTGGGGCTGGGGCTGCATGGAGTCCTCATAAACTCAGAGATAAAAGTAACCCCAGTGGATGGTCTGAAATTAAAACTTTCTAACTAAAAGCAGGTCATGGAGGGCAGTCATATCCCAGGCCAGAAAATTCCCTGGCAAAAGCCAGTCTTTACCTTATCTGAGCTTGTCTATTATCTTTTTGTATCTATGATACTATACCTTTCGAAAGTCAGAGTAATTTCCTTTTTCCCAGACCCCTCAAAGCACTGGCACAGCATCAGAGAGGGGCCATGAGTCCCCGCATGGTTACTGCTGTCATGTTAATTGTTGACACTTACCTACTCTGTACCCCACTATGTAAAAGAAGTATAAATATATGTCTATCATTTTATCTTTTATCCAATCCAGAAATACTCACCTACTTTGCTTTCTCCCATCTCCCTAATCTATCAGCAACAGATTTCATATAACCCATTTATGCCTCCACTCTCAATTGTAATGTATAAAATAAGGTGCAAAACTGCTATTTTCCGGAGTATTTTCTTAAATCTGTTGAGGTTTTGCTACCTGGCTATTGTCATCAGTTTGGCTCAAATAAACTCATAAAAATTCTCTACAGGCTTGAGTGTTTCTTATGTTGACACTTGTTTCACTATCCCCAGCTTTAGTAAATAGACCCTCATAGTCACCTGGACTCGAGTTGTGAAATCTTTCCTACACAAAGTCAAGAACCTACACACTACAGATGGTCCTGGGCAGACCTGCTCAGGGCCAGGTCCCCTGTGCAGGGACCATGTGAGATTTATGTTCCAATCAAGTCCCTCTACCAAGTCCCATGCCGGTGAGATGCAGGAGAGCTTAGACAGATGCTAAACACGCAGTGAGTTTGTGTCACACCGGAGGATTCAGAGTTTAGGAAACCTCCATCCATCTTTTCTAAGAAGACTGCAAGCAAACTGCCCCGATTTGTTGCACCAGAGGGAGACATTATCTTCCTTATACTGACAGTAAGTAAATCTGTCCTCTGCTCTGGAAGGAGACTATCTCTGACTTCACAGGCTGTTCACTAAACAAACATCTTGAAGGAATAGTCTGACATGAAATGTTGTCAGTACCTTTGCTTACCAATGTGGAGAAATGTAAGAGACCCATAACATTGCATTATAATTGGATTTTGTTATAGAAATAATTTTTGCTCATGGAAAAAAATAGCACCTTAGGAAAGTATACAAACAGGATCGTTTCCTTGCCTTTTGCAAGCAATTCTGTTAGCTTAAGCATTTTTCTATATTAGAACATTAAGATAACCATTAATATTTTGTTCAAATGTAAAAAACCATTACATGAATGTATCATAGTTTACTGAATCAATCCCTGATTACTGAATATTTAATTATTACAAGTTTTCCCTAGTACAAAGTGCTTTATTAAACCTCCTGTAGTACAGGTAAATGATTTACTGCTAGGAGGATGCATGAGTCACTACTGGGTTAAAGAGTATGTGGGATTTTAATTTGAAGGCTATGAAATGAATCCATTAGAAGTTGCATCCATTTCTTTGGTTTCCTCATGACCTTGCCAGTTTTGGGTAATACCAATGTGACAGGCAGCATGACAGTTCCCCAAAGATGCCCATGTCCTTGTCCCCAGACCCTGTGGGTATGCTAGCTCACAGTGAAGAGGGGCTTTGCATAGGTGATCAAGGATTGTGAGACCAGAGGTTGTCCTGTATTATCTAGGTAGGTCCAATGTAATCACACTGCTCAAAAACATGTGTTGAATGAATAAATAAGTTGACTTTTGATTTATTTGGAAGCAAGGAGTGAGGTACAGACACAGATGCATTCATTCAATATTTCAAATGTTTAGTCAGTTTTCAAAAAACTATTTGTTGAAAAATATAGATTATTTTTCCTGTGGATCAGAAGTAATTTTTGTGTTTTATTAAATTCTGATATATTGTTGTATCTAATTCTGGACACTATTTTTTATTTGATTCTTGTATTGGACTATCTCTATGACATATATTTATGTTTTAACTTTTGTCATTTCATTGCAGACTAAGACCTAGTTAAAATTCAAAGTTATAATTAGAACACTTATTAACATTGTTTTAAGAAGACTTACATTTTTTCCTGATAAAAGGTAGTATTAGTTTTGACTGTGGCATTCCCTAAAATAATCTTGTTATTGTAACCGAACCTGGGTCTGGCTGCCTGACCCTGCAAAAGCCAATATTCATAAAGGAAAGTGGTTTATTTTCAGGTGTCGGCCATCTGAAAGATGGGCACCCATTTCTCAAAGCCCATTTCCACATCTCAGGGAGGCAGAAGGTTTTTATAAGGAGCGAGATGGGAACAGAACAAAGAGATCAAGGGAGGGGGTGGAAAAGTTCCCTATGTGCAGGGGAGCACAGTCCATTCCGACAAGGCAAGTGATAGTCACTGTGCATCTCCCTGGCTTCGTCTCATCCTGGTTTAGTCATCCTGGCTCCAGGGATAAAGGTCAGCAAATCTCCTGGAACTCTGATGCTTGGAGGTTGGAATCTGTATCTCTTGAAGTTAGTTCCTAGGATTCTTACACAAACATGCTGTTCATGTACAAGCCACGTATTAGAGTCAGCACTTACAGAAACACTAAAAAGAATGGTGGGGTGGGTGACGATTCCCAATTGTTACAATCTTCCATTGTTACATTACTACTTGTAACCTTTAGGAAAAAAAATGTTTTTAAACTGAAAACAGAACTCACATAATAACATTTTAGCTTTCTTGGAAGAAAGTTCTCTTTTAACTTATGGATTTGATATCTACTTATAGATATAAGCCATTGAATACATTTTTGAGAGTATAATATATGAAAAATAGGGTGGCTTTCTACAGTTACATTGAAAGATAAGTATGGACCTTGCCTGTATTATTAGATTTAACATTTTCTCAAATATAGTGATATTTTAATACAATTTCAACCAAATGTCAATTATTTTATAAAATTTAAAAATACATAAAAATGTCTAGCATGATATACGCATATGCAGGTAAGATAATTTGGAAAACAAAAAAACTCAAGGCAGAGTTGCCTTTCTAGTTATTATATCATGAAAATACATTTATTTGAGGTATAAAATATATCACAAGCATGTGAAAACTGTAATGGAACAAATAGCTCAGAAATAGAATCTAATTTGTTAATATTTATCTAACTTAATGGTTTGCAACTATGAAATTACAAATCACTAGGAACCAAAGGAGTAGTAAACAAATTGTTTATAAGCTATTGATTAGTGTTTTGGATCTTTTTTCCTTAATTTTCCTTCCTTCCTTCCTTCCTTCCTTTGTGGTAAGTCCTCAAGATTTCACACCTAATCCTGGAAACTGAATGATGAGACATCACTCCCATAATTATGCTGTGTTATATATGACCCAGTAACCTTAAATAGGGGTATTTTTCCAGGTGAACCTTATCTAATCATGAGCGTTTTAAAAGCAGTTTTCTAAATGCTTTCTACTACAGCGTTAGAGGAAGTCAGAAAGATTCCAAGAACAGAGCAGGTCAAATAAGAAGAAATGTGCTGGCCTAAATGTGCTGAGAAAAGGCCCCGTAGGTGACAGCAACTCGGAATGGAACCACATCCCTGCATGGGGCTGAATTCCCCCAACAACCTAAATGAGCTCAGAAGGGTTCTCCTCTCTGCCTCCAGGTGAAAGCCCAGCTCAGGCACACCTTGGGCTTTCAGCCTCCCGACACCCTAACAGAAAACCCAGTCAAGCCCACCTGGGCTTCTGACCTGAAGAATTACCAACTAATAAGTTTAAGTTGCTTTAAGCTGCCTTATTTGTGGTACTTTGTTATGTAGCAATAGAAAATTTTAGTCTTAAACATGTTTTTAAAAGTTTTTAATAAGAAAAGAAAATGTCTGTGCTATAGTTAAGTGGAAATTATAAGATCCAGAGCATACATATCATATACAGTCATGAAATGACTCTAGGAAAGAAATAAATTCTCAAAAATAGAAAAATACAGTATTTATATGTTGAATAGTAAGGAAATGGTGGCTGCAGTTGTCTTTTGGTGAGTGAGTTGGACCTCCCATAGCCTCTTGTTTGAAAACTATATGAAGTTCACATTAGATGTATCTGCTGGTAGGTATCTGACCCAAGCTAATCTAACTCAACCTCTGTCACTGGGAATTTGAAACTGAAATCTATGGTAAAACTAAGACTGGATCAGTCATTTTCTACTAGATGAATTTACAGGTACTACCCTAAAGCAGTATGAACAAATTATAAAGAAAGGAAAAAAACTGACAAGCAGAAAGGGGAAACAAAGCCCCCATAGTGCCTGGCTTCTGCCTTCTCAGCTTCCTCAGCCTTCCAGTCTGCAGGCTTCCTCGTGCCCCTGCACCTGTCCGCAGCGGCCCTCTGGCCTTAGCTCATTTGGGTCTCTGTGTCCACAGCCAAACAATTCAGAAAAGAACAATGGGTAATTTAAAATTTTCTTCTGTGTACTTATTTGAATTATCCAACATTTTTATATTAAAACAAAATAAATTTTCATTTAACAATGTAAAAAATATCAAGAAAAATGCTTAAAAATCAAATAGAATGGCTGGATGGTCCAAGTGAAAATATGTTTATACATATTTATAACACATTTAAGTTCCAAAAGGTTTAAGGTGGCTTTGAATAAAATATATATGCTGTAGGCAAAATTAATTTAAAAAAACAATAAAAATTTAGCCAATTATAGAAGTGGTAGATATTATGCCAGGAAACAATGATAAGAAAACCATAGTAACTGAACATAAAATTTGATTGAGATTTTTCTAGCAGCCAAGGGAGAAAGAAACACCATAGGTGATTTTTCTATCTGCTGTCTGATGAATGAAGCATATTAGCTCTTCAGAAAAGAAAAAAATATGTTTTCTTTTTAAGTCTGGAGCTTCTTTATTATGTGCTGTTATAGAATTATAGAAGGTGAACTTTAGAAAAGTCAAAGGACAGCATCTTTAAGACTTTAATTTTGTTCCCTAGAGATTTGTGTTTTGGCGGGTAAAACAATGTGTCATGGGGCAGAGCGAAATAAGAGTATTTTGGTAGGGGATGCAGAAACATTTTCTTACATGACCGCCTCTCGATATCACATTATTTAAATGGCCATGTATGGAAGTAGTTCCTAGGGTAATACAATAAATGGTTTTGGTTTATAGCTTTGTAATTAACACAAATATAAAGCTTAGAAAATTAAAGAAATATCTGCTTGACAAGCATTGGTTTATCTTTCTCAAAAATAAGCTTGGCTCCAACTTGGTCTTGAATTGATGGCTTCCAGCATTATTAAATAAGATAATGTAATCTTTCAATAAGTAGCTGGTGCTCAAACATTTTGTGCCCTTGATCAAAGTGAGAGTTGTGCTCCAAATGGCAGGTATGCAGGTGTCAGGGTAATATTCCCATCATAAAAGAATTAGAGACCTTATTTGCATTCTTACCCAAGTAGAGGGCAGTTCCAACTCTTGACTTGGGGCAAAATGGTGCCTGTACTAAAAGAAAATGAGAATAATGCAGAAAGTAAAAGTGTGGACTTGGAAAGTAAATTTATGCTATCCAAGCATTGGAACTCAAATTCATCGGGATAAACCCATGAGCAATGTTTTCAGTTTGTTTGTTTATAAGATATAAAATACAAAGTTGCTGGAAAATAACATACATTCAGTAAAAAATAAAGAATGATATATGTTGACTCAAATCTTACCCAGCTTCACATACAGTTATCTTTTTTTTTTCATTAGCAGGACATTAAGCTTCATTTGAGTGGTTTATAGGTCTGAATTTTTACAGGTGTTGAGGAAAAGCAACAGTTTCACTTCTGTTCAATAGATACAGCCTTCTCATTACTTCCAAAAACCAAGATCATGGAAGTAACTTCACTAAAGGCCCAGTGTAACTGAAGCTACTGAAGGTGAAGCAAAACACTTAATTATTCCTCTCACTTTCTAAATGTCATCTTCACTAAATGGTTGATTAAACATGGGCATGGGCTGCAGGATGATAGTGGACTATGCCAAGGCAATTGCCATAAGAATCAGTAAAGCATGGCATGATATGAAAATTCTTTTAGAAAGAGAGATGAGTTAATATGGGGATGAAGTTGGTGAGAACTCTTTACTTTAAGAGTGTTGAGAATGAGAACATAAATTGGGAAATAAAAAATATAAAAAGGAAAGTTACATTTATATTTACTTGTAAAATATTGAAAATAAAAGGTAGAAAATATATATCACATAGTCCAACAATTCCTCTTATAATAATCTATGCCACATAATAATAAAATATGAATATATGTATATACAGTATAGGTAGGTATAAATATACATAGACACAGAGACATGAAAAATAGAGACATTTATTAAAGAAGATACAAGATACAAGAAACATTGTACATAGGACAATGACACCTCAGTCCCCTTCAAAGTAGGCACCTTAGGACCTCACGTAGTTCTTCTAGTCTCTGTCAGTTGCCCATTGCATTTTTTGAATCTCATTGACAGTCTCTTTCTTTTCAAAGGTGATTTTCGTTTTGGGAAAAGCTAGAAGTCACAAGGCACCAAATCTGGGCTGTAGTGGGAACGAGTCACCAGGGTGATTTGATGTTTCACCAAAAAACTCTGCGCAAGACATGATCCATGAGCTGGTGTGTTGTCATGATGAGGCTGCGAATCATCCATAGGCCCATAGCTGTGGCCTCTAGATCATCTGAATAGTTTCCATGGAGGAATTTTCAAGCATAATGCAAAATTTGACACAGATTCATTGTTCTACTTGCTCAGTCATTTTCAATGTGACAGTCACACAGTACACATACTCAATCAACTGTCCCCACTGACTGGAACAGTGAAGTCGTCATTGTTCACACATGCACATTCCAGCCCACTCTCCTTGGCTGCCAGGTTACACTGATGCTGTGCAAACCGTTCTCGTTATGCTAACAATGGCTGGACTTTTTCTGGACAGACATGGTATATATCTGGATTTTATTACAGCTTTGTTTATATCAGCAAAAACTTGAAATAATCTAAAGTATCATAATGTTATTCATCTTTTTAATAAGCTAATTTAAGTGAAAAAACAGATTATACACTGATATATAAGAAAACATGTATAATTATGCATATAGATTTGTAAAACAGATATGCATACTGATATACATATTGCTATATTTGTGTAAGAGAGGAAAGTGGGAAAGGACATACAAACTCCAAAAAATAAAAGAAGTGTTTTATTTCCTTACATAATTTTAAAAAGTGTTAATAATATGGATAAATATTTATTTTTATTAATTTCTACATTTTTCTAATCTCAAAAATTGATTTCATCTGTATATCCATACAGATGGATTGCATATCCATCTGTATATTTGCTACCCAGTATACACTGATATTGTATAATTTTAGAGCTTTTAATGATGTTAGGAGACAAACACATTGAATACATCTTCCACAGGAGGAAGGAAGACCATGATTTTTACATGAATATATAATTTCTGTGTTTTAGAATTTAATAAGAATGTGGTAGGAAAGGACATGAATCCAGGCAAGATTATCAAATACACACAGACTGCAATACTGGTAAAAAAATAGCTCTTTCTTTAAAATATTAAAAAGTAAAAAGGGAATAGAAATCAAATTAATAGGCTCTAAAAGGAAATGATGAAGAAGCCCATCCAGAAGATACAAGATTTGTTGAATTATAAAAGCCATGTTCAAGAAGTCATCAGATGATTTGTTGAATTATTGACTGAACTGCCACAAAATGATGAAAGTGAGTCCAGTTATATATTGCATGTATAAAAATAAAAATGAAAGCTATAAGGAAAACAAAAATGAAGGATGTGTAAATTAATATAAAATAGGATGAATGGGTGCAAATCCAAAGAAAATGAGGAGGGTAGATGCAAGCCTTATGATTTCTACTTGGCAAAAAATATATAAGACAAATGGCGAGCAGAGAAGTAAAAGGCACCAGGATCCCAAGAGCCAAGGGAATGACATGATGCTGATAATTAATGGATGTAAGAGAAGCTGGTCAGGAAGTGAATCATGTCCCCCTGTTCATCAAGATGAGAAACAAACAGATGTCAAAAGGCTAATAAAATTGAATCTCTGTTTTATTAATCAGTATTTTCAAAGAAACTCATTCATGAAGGAATAAGAAGAAAACCAAGGTATCTAAAGAGAAAATAGTTTACGAATTTTTCTAAGTCATGATAAACAATTTGAGAAGGAAAATGTGTGAAGCCTGTATTACATTTTACAAAATTATACACCCAAGGCACTGGAAAAAATTCATTCATCTAAAATTATTTCTCTCTCAGTCTGATATAACTTTAATTTTCTTTCCTTCCTTCTTCTTTTGAACTCATGCCTTTGGATAATTATGCTTTCTTACTTCCACTCCAAAAGGGATACTTTGTAGAATATTTTGCTGCCTTCTTCATTATGATTGTAGCCAATTTATATTTAGTTTTTCCAATTAAAATTATTAGAAAGAATTATTTCCATTACAGAAGTGTCAAATAACATTTTATTACTTCACTGCTGTGTTGAAATTTGAAAGTTAGTAAGGTTTTAAAATGTTGACTGAGTTTATAGTTTTGACAGTTCCACAAATGAAATAAATTTCAATACCAACTAATGAGCAGTTGCAGACATAACAAAAATATTTCTTTACACTTCACTGAACGTACGATGAGGCACATGGTCTCAGTGGTGAAAACAGTATGTCAGGATAGGGAACAGAGAAATAAGGAAGAGACCCCTCATAGAGTTGCTGCAGTCTCTGAGCTGCGCTGAAGCCCCTACGTCCTTGGTGTAAGGGTCATTTATTGAGACAAGGTGAATATAAGTTTGAGCAAAGTAAGAAAGAAGTAATCTGAAATTTATATAAATCCTACTAAATGAAGTGCATAGATGTTATATGATGTACTAGGTATATGAAAGTAAGTAACAGGTGGACTTTTCATAAAGCTTTCATGGTTTCATGGAGAGAAACTTGTGTAGAGATAATGATAATAAGACACAGAAAGCTAAGAAGACTTGTACTAAGGATGTATGGTGGGAATGAAGAGACATTTCTCATTTCTTTGCAGTCTGGCTCTGGTTCCCACTTTTCTATTGAATTTAATGTTCTTTGCTTATCCAAGGTACATGACATTTTGGTATCACATACAATAGAAATGCTTTCCTTTTGGGGATTATTTATCAATCCTTGATTTCTTTTTGGATCACTACTGATCTCACTACTCTGATGCCTGCTCTTCTCCTTCTGGCTTTTAACTGGGTATTCCTCAAGGCCCATTTCCAAACCCTTACTCTCTAGATAAAAGATGATTATGACTTTGAGGAGAATAGATTTGAGTAGAAGAAGAATTTGGAAAGAAGATGAGTTTGAAAGCTGTTGTAAGTCTAGAGATGACATCCAAAAATACCTTCGTAAACACCTTTCATCATGCTCTTGAGGCATAATTATATTAAACTTTCAATAGGCAAAGAAATGAGGGAAATGTGCTAGCAAAATGATTGGAATATTTCAATTCAAAGAACAACTGTTTAGCTTGAATATGGCAGAGGTAGGAGCAAGACATCTAGGCCGTAATTTTCCAAAATTAGCAGTCATTTTCAATTTAATACCCTGCTGTCACCATAAGAAAGAAAATGTTCTTTTACCACAGCGGAAATGGAAGTCAATGAAATTTTAAATCTGTGTCATCTTTAATTCATTATTGGTGTGGGCAGTAAAAACTAATAATCAAGGCAGCACTTCAGCTAAAATTGTAAGAATCTCCAAAATTCTTATACCCAAAGATAAAAATGTTCATATTTGGAAATAATCTTTTCCTCAAGTCCATTAGAAAGAATTCATACGATTTTTATGGTTTGTCAATAAATAGAATGAGATACAATGAATTTTTTTCTCCTCTTTTGGAGTACCATTTTTCAAAATAAATGAAGACTATTTTATTATTTCAAGTGTTAATGATAAAAAATTTCAGCACAAACAGAACCAGAGAAATGGAGAACACATGGAGGGTTATCAATGGGGGAGTGGGAGAAAGAGAGAGGGGGAAAAGTTACAGAGAATAAATAACATAGATGGTAGGTAGAAAATAGACAGGCAGAGGGCAAGAATAGTATGGGAAATGTAGAAGCTAAGAACTTATAAGTATGACACATGGACATGAACTAAAGGTGGGGGACGAGGGTGGGAGAGGCTGTGCAGGTTGAGGGGAGTGAAGGGGGAAATGGGACAACTGTAATAGCATAATCAATAAAATATATCTTAAAAAATTCAGCACAGCTGTCACATTATACAAAACGAAACTACATACTAAGTTTCTAGCTCAGTAAACAGATGAACCTGTCTTTGAACGACATAACAATTGAGCATTGTGCTGTACATCTTATGAAGACCCATAAATTAAAGAACTACTGGTTTAAAGTTAGTGATTATGAAACAAATGTGTATTCATAGTTTCAGCTTCTTTTTTCTTCCCCAACCATCAGGTGCTCTATTTATTTTACATTTCTGTGTTGAAGGCATTGGTCCTCTTTTCTTTTTCTCTGCTTTCTCCTTTTCTTCTAGTTCCACTTTTTCTCTGTCAGTCAAGGTAACTCAGGTGTTACACCTCCTCAGGAGCTCCACTGCAGTCCTGGACTTAAGAAACAGTCAAATCTGAACCGAGAAGAGTTGCTAATATACTGTCGCAATTCATCATAAACATTTTTTTTTGTTGTTGAATACCAGCATATGAAGCATACAGATCAGAAAACAATCCTCTTCATCAGTATAGTTTTTTCCTTTGTTAGTACCATATGATGTTCTCAGCTGATGAAAAGGTGCTTTGTACTGTCTAATCTTTGAGTATTGAGTGCTTTTTTGATACTAATTCTTCTTTGAATTCTTGCCTCTCCCCTTAGGAGTACCTTTTTTTTTTGACCTCTCCATTTTGAACCACAAGCAGTAACTGTCTATATGGCATACATAGTTGTGTTCTGTTATTGAAGTATGTTGCTGTATATATAATCTTTCCAAGAAAATTAATATTTTACCAGACAAGTATTTTTCATATCAAGGTCTATTAGTGGATCATGAAATCAACAGAGCAGGTTGTGACTAGCATTAGACAACCAAGTCAAAATAAAAGCAAAAGAAAGAAAAATCAAAAAGAAGACACAGATTAAAAAATATCAGACTCTAGTACATCTAGTAAATGTGAATATCATTTGATCAAATTAAAGTTGCATTTGTTTGTGGTGTATGTATGTGTCTACATATAGGTAGTGTGACTACTAGAAAATGGAACATGGCAAATTCTTTTTCTTTTGAATGTGTGACTTTTTGTTTTTGTCAGAAAAAATAAACAAAACCACAATGATAAAGCACAGAGGGATGGGGTCCAGGGCATCACAGGACCTTTGCTACATAGGCGCCTCTGCCGTCCTGGGGCTGAGCTCCCTGGCTGCGCAGCCTGGGCCTGTCTTCTATCATAGGAAGAACCCGTTGAATTGCAGCAGCTCTGAGTCATTCTGGGATGATCCAAACAGAGACCAAATTAAAGAAACCAAGCTTACATGATTGGTGACACAAAAGATTCTCAACCAAACAGAAAAATAAATATTTATATTATATTTAGAACTAGAAAACAAAATTATAATTAAGGATTAGGGAACATGGTCCAGAATGTATAAATATAATAACAAAGTTTCAAAATACTGTGTGAGTAAAATGAATTTCAATAAGAGTGGTAACAAATATAATGAAAAAGGGGTGAAGCTCTAAGACAAATTATGAAATAAGAATTTATAATACTTTAGCAGTAAATGTCTTGATGATAAATTGTTAAGATGCAGTAATATGGCTACCTCTTTTATCAATTCCCACTTTACTCATGCCTGGATTATTGACCATATTTTAAAGTTTAAATTATTGGTTGCAAATACTTAAATATTAAAATATTGCTTTCTGTCATTTTTATTCTAAAATTAGTTTTATGTTTCCAAAAAGTCTCAGGTTGTTTTATGGATACAGGATATAATATATGGTTTTAATTTTATTTTCTATTAAGGGTTGATAATAAAGAGCAATGGAATTGAGCTAAATAGAATTTCACCAACAGAAATAAGCAAACATTTTTACCATTTGTCATTCAGGCTATTATTATATATGAAGCATGAGTCATTCCTCTTGGCCTATTTAACTTACTTTATATTAATACCATACTTGTATCGATGTTGATTTCATGCTAGTGATTTCCTCTGAATTTTATTAGTAGAAACAATCTTATCCCTTCGCATTACCGTTCTGTTTCATAATACTGATCATATTGTATTGATGGAATACATCCTGACTCCATCCACAGTAGAATAAGAATTCATACATACATAGGGGAATTTTTCTTATCTATATTTATATCTCCAGAAACAAAATACTTGATTCGCTGCTTAATTAACTTTTAGTTTTACCAGGATTACAACCATTATCAAATTTTTATGTCTATGCAGATCAACATGTTTGCCACTAGATGTCACTCTTAATCACAATGATGATCTGGAAATCTACAAAGCCTTACATGTATAGTTTTGAAATCCAAAGCTCAGAAAACTGAGTTACCATAACATATTCTGAAAGGGCAAATCAGACCTGACCTGACCTGACCTAACTTTGCAGCAAAATGTGACTTTATCTGACAGTAGACTACTGATAGTCTTTTTCCACTTGGTATAAATATTAATATGATTGACCAGAAGTTATTATAAGTTGCTACCCCTGAAGAAGGTTATAAAATATTTAAAATATGCTCCACAGAAATTTAATGTGGAACAAGTTTTTGGCCCAAAAATTTGTTTTTAAGATCATGTTATATTTCCCTAGCTTATTGAGGGATAATTGGAGATATATATATCAATCTACTATCTCATAGAGTTAATGCTATTTCTGTGTCTGATGAGAATACTTAAGTCTTGCTCTCAGTAAATGTCAAGTACACGATACCATGTAATCGACTGTAGTCATCATGCTGTACATTAGATCCTCAGAACACATTTCTCTGTAATTTAAAGTTTATACTTTTTGACCTACATCTCCCCATTTTCTCCTCCCATGAGTCCCTGGCAACCAACGTGCTATTCTTTGTTTCTATGAAGTCATATTTTTTTTAGATTTCACATACTTGCATACGTGATACTATACAGTATTTGTCTTTCTCCATCTTGGTCCAAGGCTTTTTGATAAATTGACTCTTGGCCTGCATCAGCATGCCCCTTCTTATTTTTCAGGAAGTATAGCAATCAAAGCATTCATTAAATTGTACTCTACACAGCTATGAGAGTTCCAATCCCCCCATTTTGCACATGACTGCTGCATCTGATTCTGGTGTCATGGACCTTATTCTTTTAATATTCACGATATAAGGCAATGTAAAAATTAAATTTTGACAATTTATGTACCTTTTGCTAAAATTTAACTGGTTACAAAATGTGTTGTATGTACAAGGATACTTCTTAAATTTTCTGTTTAAATCTCAGTTTTGTAATTAGGCTCTCAAATGCCTGATACTTTTATTGGAAGTTCTTTGCTCATCTCTCATGATATATCTAAATTATATATAAATTAGCTGTTCCCACATATTATGCATATTTATAATTATAGAAATATCTTCGGTAGCTTATCAGTATCTAGTGGAAAATATATCAGCTAAATAGGACATAAAGAAAGAATTTTTAAAAATACCACAGTTAAACCTGTTACTACTTCCTTCCTCTTTTCATCCAAATTATATAAAATTATTTTGAAAGAGTATTTCACAAAAATGTTTCAGTACTGAAGTTAAGCTCTTAAAATTGCCCCTGGTAAAATTACCACAAGATAGTAATTCCTTGTTTCTCAACACCTGGCATTGCTTTTTCATGTAACTTTGTTGCTCTCAAACCCAGTGCCTCATTTCTTGGCTTGTGAAAACTTACACAGGTACCTGGGGAAAGTCTGCATGATATAATAATAAGATCACCTGATGATGAATCAAAGACCTAGGTCTAAATTCTAGGTCACTTACAATTAATTTAACCATATAGATGTCTCCTTTAACCTATCCAGTTCTTATAAAATGAGGCTACAAATGGCGGGTATTTCTGCCTGCATGTTGATGTCACACTAAATGACTAAGAGAGCCATTCTGCTTGCTTCCTGCCTGTTAGCCAGCTTGCTGGAGGGATTAGTGGAGATTTTTCCTTCTGTTGGTCTACACTTCTCAGTTAGCTGGGCCCAAACATCTTAGTAACAACCCTAAACATGCCCCTGAATTCTGCAGCCTGACCTCATCTGTCTCAGATATTCTGATTGCCATCCCAGCTCCCTAATAATTTATGGATGTTGGCTTCTTCCTTACTAAGATCTTAGCATGCTTTTGTTCTCTAGCCATTAGGAACAAAAAAAGAAACTTCCAAATGTGTTTTGCAGGTAGAAGCAATGAGACAACTGAGAGGAAATATCATGGTTATTAAGAGCACAGACTTGAGCCACAGTATCCAGTTTTAAATTCTGTCTCTAATACTTGACTGGCTTTGGAAAATTATTTAACCTCTCTGTGCATTTACTATTCTACACAATAGGCATTATAATACCAATGCACTGCTCATAAATGATTTAATATATTTAAAGCACAACTAACAATGTCTGGCCTGTAATAATTGCTACAAATGTGTTAACTATGGTTTTATTATAATTTGAGACATAGTGTAACAGCTATACATATGAATTCTGAAACTGAACAGTATATCCTGAATCCTGGCTACATCACTTACTAATTCCTTCAGTTCATCACTTAAGCTTTCTCTCCTGAAATTTCCTCATCCATAAAAACGGAGTAAATAATAGTGTGTACCTCATATGTATGTTATAAGGATTAAGTAATTAATGTTTGTAATGAGCATAGCATGGTAAAACAAACATAATATACATTTAGTAAAGGTTACTTATAATGCTAACGGATTGGAATCAGAAAGCTCTTAAATGTGTCTTCTATCATTTCGGCAAGGACTACTAGGTTTGTATTGATCTTATTTCATGAGATAAGTAGGACAGGATAAAAGTGCAGAAATGCAGATTTACTGAAATTATCTTTTGGAAGGCAGACTTCTTGTAGCAGAGGCTTCCCCTGATAGGTGAGTGTTCTAGGAACCCATCTGTATCTGTGTACCAGCTGCTGCTGTTGTGAGAGGCTGTGTTCAGCTTCGGTGAATTTTTTTTGAAGACTCTTTCAAATGTTTGTCCATTTCATGAAGGGTGATTTACAAATGTACCTGCTCACATTGCACTGAGCATCCACACTCTTTGACCCAAAACAGCATGGCCCCCAGGTCCTACCATCCCAAGTCACCTGGTCTGACCCAGAATGACTTCTTTTTGTTTGTTTGTTTCCCTGAATGAAAAAAAGTCCTCAGAGGAAAATATTTCGTCAGTGTGGAAGAAGAGAAACAAAAAACAGCAGAAGTACTAAAAGACATCAAAATAGA
Organism: Tonatia bakeri; assembly: GCA_004024845.1. Taxonomy (NCBI): domain Eukaryota; kingdom Metazoa; phylum Chordata; class Mammalia; order Chiroptera; family Phyllostomidae; genus Tonatia; species Tonatia bakeri. The sequence continues at coordinate 4,166 of PVIA01002940.1, read as the reverse complement.
TAAGTTCAAAAACTGTTTTGAGCAGTGGAAAAAAATCTCAATAGGTTATTGCATCAAATGGAGAGTACTTTGAAGGTGACTTAAGTTTAAACATGTATGAATAAATATACATTTTTTATAAATAAATTACAGCTTGTTTCAGTCCCCCTTCATACATATTTACAGATTAAATACAAGCTGTCTTCAAGTCCTAGAGGAGAACATAGGCAAGAAAATCTCAGATATTCCATGCAGCAATATTTTCACTGATACGTCCCCTAGAGCAAGGGACAAAAAGCAAAGAATAAACAAATGGGATCTCATCAAAATAAAAACCTTCTACACAGCTAAAGAAAACAGCATTAAAATGAAAAGAGAACCAACCATATGGGAAAACATATTCGCTAATGATACTTCAGACAAGGGTTTGATCTCCAAAATATACAAAGAACTCACACAATTCCACTCTAAGAAGACAAGCAACCCAATTAAAAAATGAGCAGAGAACCTGAACGGACATTTCTCCAAGGAGGACATACAGAAGGTCCAGAGACATATGAAAAGATGCTCAGTATCACTAGCTATCAGAAAGATGCAAATTAAAACCACAATGTATATCATTTTACACCAGTCAGAATAACCATCATAAACAAAGCAACAAACAACAAGTGTTGGAGAGGTTGTGGAGAAAAGGGAACCCTAGTGCACTGTTGGTGTGATTGCAGACTGGTGCAAACACTATGGAAAACAGTATGGAACTTCCTCAGAAAACTAAAAATGGAACTGCCTTTTGACCCAGCAATTCCACTGCTGGGATTATATCCTAAGAACCCTGAAACATCAATCCAAAAGAACCTATGAACCCCAATGTTCATAGCAGCACAATTTACAATAGCCAAGTGTTGGAAGCAACTTAGGTGCCCATCAATAAATGAATGGATCAAAAAACTATGGTACATTTATACAATGGAATTCTATGCAGCAGAAAGAAAGAAGGAGCTCCTAACCTTTGCGACAGCGTGGATGGAACTGGAGAGCATGATGCTAAGTGAAGTAAGCCAGGTGGCGAAAGACAAATACAACATGATCTCACCATTAACAAGAATCTAATCAACAAAACAAACAAGCAAGCAAAGTATAACCAAAGACTCTGAAATTGAGAACAAGCTGACAGTGACCAGAGGGGAGGGGTGGGGGATAATGGGGCAAAAGGGTGAAGGATTTTCAGAAACAATTATAAAGGGCATATGAATAATAACAAGGGAGGGTGGAAAGAGGGGAGGGAGGTGGGGAGGGCTAGGGTAGGGGAAGGGGTGAGGAAAAGGCAGACAACTGTACTTGAACAACAATTTTTTAAAAAGGTTAAAAAAATTAAATTAAATTAAAATTAAAAAAAAAAACTTTAGTGTTTTTTTTAGTGTGCTTACATTTGGAAGCTATACTTTCCCCAGGTGACTGAGAGGCCAGCTTTCCCTTTCTACCTTGTGCTTAGATTTTTAGAAGCCTGATGATTCTCTCTCATCTTTATGTTAGTAGCAAAGCCTTAACAACTTGACCAAAGACTTCTAAGATTTAATGGAGTTTTAAGTAAAAAACGGAATTGTGGCTAGGGAAACAAATTCCTCAGAATCCACCTTCTCCAAAGAGGAATTTTTAACCTAAACTTCTGCAGAGCCATTTTGAATGAATTCATGATGGATGGGGAGTGGAGAGATGTTACCCATATCCTGGTTGGTCACGTGAGTATAACAATGCTTTCCTGCCAGGACTCAGGGAGGATTCCTGCTGAACAGACTTGAGTCTCTGTGGCTATTCCAAACTTCCACAAAAATATCCTGTACACAAACACACATAGACATGTTTGAGATGAATCTGTTGGGGGGGGTGGGAATGGTAAGATACAGTAACATCCTTTGTTGGAGGTTAGAAAGAGCCAAGAAAAGAAGAGAGGTTGAACTTTAAATAAAAGCATTTTGTTGTGATGACAAAAAATTCAGGTTCCTTGGCCCCTGCCACAGAGACTCTGATTCAGGATGCCTAGGCTAGAACCTGGGTATAAAAAAATAAATAAAAATAAAAATAAAAAATTAAATTAAAATAAAATAAAATAAAAAATTTAATCTGCCTATTGGTCCACTGATCCCACTTCTGGGAATATATCTGAAGGAACCCAAAGCACTAATTCAAAAGAACACAAGCACCCCTATGTTCATTGTAACATTATATACAATGGCCAAGATATGGGAGTACTTTTTGAGGGATAATTCTGGTACAATCCGATTGTATTTATGAGCTGTTTATATAATTAAAAAGTTAAGACTGAAGAAATAACTAACTGACAGAAGCAGAGGAAATGGGATACAAAGGGCCTGTGGAGGAGCCTGCCATTGACAGGAGAATAATTTCTTTATTATAATGGGAGAAAAGTAGGTAAATTGACTCAGCTAGTTTGTAGATTTGGTAATGGGAATAAAATGGGTCTCAAATTTAGTAGTTTGTACTTCTTTAGGTACTGTATCAGTCAGGATTTAGTGAAGAAAAGAGAAGTCACTTTAAGGGTTTACAAGAAAGAATGCAAGAAGGGACTTGGTTACACAGAGCAGAGCACCAACACAGGGATTCTCAGATGATTAGGAAAAGCTGCATCTCACCGTTACTCCCATATTGAAAAGTCACAGAGAGGAGGTGGCCTTTCTAATTGCAGGCTAAGGTCACACTGCAGAAGCTGGAAACAGAGGCAGTCTGCCCAATGGGAGCAGGCGGAGATGAAGCTACTGTCAGAGACTTCCCAAAGGACAGAGACAGGAGGGGGAGGAGAGCTTTGGCTTCTTTCTTTCTGCTCCTACACTCTCATGCCAGCCCCCCCCCCCCCCACTGGCACACTCAGCAGGCAAACCAGGTGAGAAGGCTTCAGAAATTCATTTCTTTGCCACCAATGTGGAGTTAGGGAGAGAAGTAATTTGGGGCTGAAAGTAAAGAAGGCTTAGGCACCCACAAGTGTAAAATGTTCTTATTGGTATATACTGAGTAGGAGAAATGAGGGGAAGTGGGAAGTTTAGGAACAAAGACAAGGTATATGGTCATTGTGAAAGAAGTGGAGTGAGCCTAATAGAGAAACAAAATAGGCTAAGTTAATCATGTGAACTTACCAAATTTGTAGGTCAGAAATATCTAGTATTAGAAGCCATACAATTAAAACTAAGAGGAGTTTTCTCATTTTTATTTAAGGAAAGTAACTATAAAATTATTGCATGCATTAAGAATTAATTTCTATAATTTACTATTAGATAATATTTTTATTAACTCTGACAGAGAATCATGCAGTTACATTATGATTTATTAAAGTTGGCAGAACTCAGACAATGGCATAATGCCACTACATTTAACAAGGATTAGGTTGTGGTCATTATCTTCATGGGTAAGAAACAGAACTTTTATCAATAGGGGTAGAAATAATGTGGTTATTGGAGAGAAAATCAATAACAATTACATTCAACTGATACGAGTGTAGAATTAACACCTTATGTCTTCATTGATTTATAGTGGAGGCTACAGATTTCCAGGCACTGGACTGCTCACATCCATTGTCTAGACACATTCCTCCTTTATTTCTCTGAGATGCCTGAGAATCTGCTTCACTGATCAGAAATTTGCTTAGTCATTATAAGCATAGATGAAAGTAAAGGTAAATGAATTGACCTATGGGCTATGTATCAAGACTTTGCTGAAATATACTTATTTGTCAACATGGATGGCCCTTCTGAACTAGTTTGTTGTGCCACTGTGGCCACTGTCTGATCTATACCATCACAGCTTATTATACTGAACTTGCTGTTTCTTGTTTTCTATCTTTGAATACATCATTCACGGGCTGATCTAGGGTTAGACTGATGTTATAGTTCCATGGCTTGTGTCTGCTCTTATGAGTTGAAGATTTTGCTGTTCACTCTCAAAGGTCACCTATTGTCCTCTTATTTCTAAGTTCTGGGTGGGAAGTGGGGAAAGGGCATGAAGGCATTGTTAGCTGCCTGTTCCATAAAAGGTTACTATTCACTAGAACCTTTAGAGAGAGAGATTAAGAACAAATAGCCCAAGTGTGTGTGTGTGTGTGTGTGTGCGCGCGTGCGCATGTGTGTATGAGACAGAAAGAGAGATAAGGAAGGGGAGGAGAGAGGAGAGGAGAGGGA
>PVIA01002939.1:0-187334 GCA_004024845.1 Tonatia bakeri | reverse complement strand
GGGCCAGGAGGGGGAGGGGGTGGTTGTCGTGCCCTGGCGGCCAAAGGAGGGCGCCCCCAGAGGTTGCCAAGGACAATGACTGCTTCTGTTCTCTGCAGACCCTGGGAAGTTTGACCTGTCTTAGTCATCAGGTTATTTGTGAGGGAGGGGAGGGAAAGTGAGGAGGAGTAAGTGCTGATGGGACGTCCCTGTCAACACCATGTTCTGCCTGGCCAGGCCTTCATATATAAAGATATTTAATGAATTAGTTAATTAATGAGAGGAGTTTGATTGATAGATCATATGGCGCTCGCAGCAGGGTGAGTCTGACCCTCAGTATCGCAGCCTCGGCTGCAGTCGGTCCCCTTCTTTGGTCGGGAGAGCGCGGTCGCTCCAGCAATTTGCATGCATTTAATGTAGCTCTTTAATAGGATGTAATGTTAGCGAAAGCCAAAAGCGCAGCAGCTGTAACTTAAAAGACAGCCCCATTACTGCAAGCCTTATAATTAGGGTAAGAGGGAGACTCGTCTGCCATATGTTAAACTCTTTTGAGGTTAATAGCTCTGTAAGATTTTTGCAATTTTAAAAAATTACACTTGAAGGATGATGACAAGGCTCATCAATGAGGCATCTCTTCCCCGGAGGAAATGGAGATCCCCTATCCCCTAAGGCCCTCTGCCCCGGGGACTTAACGAGGTGGCCCCTCTCCAGCCACCAGTCGCTGCAGTTCCCACCAGTTTTTCCTTCCCACCGGGTCCCACTAGCGCATCGCCCGCTGTCTCAGCTGCACGGAGCTGGCCCAGTGCAGCCCCCGTACACACACACACACACACACACACACACACCCTCCCCGCAGCCACCCCACACCCTTCCCCACTCCGGCTGATCAGGAAGTCAACCACGGGAGGACCTGCGCCGGCGCCCGGTAGGCACCTAGAGGCGGGGAGGAGCGCTTGGTGTGCTTACCTTGCAAAGTCCCAGGTGGCTCCAGAGCAATTACGGATCCCCGCAGGTTACCCAGCAAGGATTGCAAAACCGGGCCAGTGTCCCGGAACATACAGGCTCTGCCCAAGGGGAGAAGAAATAGCTGGGAATTTTTACAACGCCTTGCGGGTATTTGCCCCCTCGTTGCCACAGCCCAAGTGGCGGGAAACAGAGAACGAGTTCGGTGCCCAGCCCTAACCCTGGGCCTGGGGAGACCGAGCGATGCCGGTGTACCCTGGAGCGCTGCCCCCTGCATGCACCCTAGTGACTAAGTCCCGCGTGAGCCTAGCTGCACCCTTCCAGCCTCGGGTGTATTTCCGAGTGTCCATTCCTAGTGGTCCCGGGTACCGAGTTCGGGGCAGTCACGGGGAGTTGCTACAGTGTCCGGAGACAGACCCTTGGAGACCTGAGTGGCCTCATCCTTCGCAATGCCTCCCGCCGTCTCTCTACGGCGGGAGCTGAGAATTTGGCAGATTCCCTTCCCCAGGAGTCCTGCCTCCAGCAGCTCCCCATCCCCCTCGCTTCTTCAAGGAGCATGTGGGCGTCGACCAAATTTCTGGTGACAGGCACTCCAAACAAAACAACAACAAGGTGGGGGATGGGTAGAAGAAGACAAAATCCCGCTCATTATTTTATAGGAGGCTCTTGTGAAGGAAATTGCAGGAGTGATAAAATTACTGCTAATCAGATAATTGCATAATTATCTGATTATCTCTGGTACCCAAAATACTCCAGACCTTTCCCTGCTCCCATCGGCTTAAAGAATTCTCAGGGGCATCCCTTGAGGGTAAGAAATAGGTCTCTCTGGCCAAAACCTGGAAAGAATGCGAAGAAAGGGGGCTCATGGCTCAAGGGAGTAAAGAGAAGATTCTGGGAGACAAATGTAGGTCCACAGAAAGATGAGAAAGTTTAGGACAGGATGGGGAAGAAATGGAGAAGTGCAGAAGATAACAAGAATGCATATTCCAGTAATTCTGTATGAGAGCTAACTGCTTAAGAGAGGTTAAGTCATTTGTCCAAGGTCTTAGGAGATGGAAGGGTAGGGGGGATGAGTACAGGCTGGTGTTGGGAGGAGACTGGGGAGCTCTTCAAACCTTCTAAACCAGGGGTGTCAAACTCATTTTCACCGGGGCCATGTCAGCCTCTCGGTTGCCTTCAAAGGGCTGAATGTAATTTTAGGACTGTATAAACGGAACTACTCTTTAACTAGGGGCAAGGAGCTTGGCACTGCCACTGGGTAGAAACAAGGTGCAGGGCAGACAAAACAAGGTGGAGGGCTGGATTCGGCCCGCAGGCCTTGTGTTTGCCCCCTGTGCTCTAAGCACTCAGTGCCTTTCTGGGCAGAGATTATGGCGGCTTCCGTGAGAGAAGTAGAAAGACCTTGTTTGTATTATAAATCTTGATCTGAAATGCTACTTATAGCCAGCCGCTAGAAGTGAACAGAACTATTGCAGCTAACTTTCGTTAGTGGTTTACGGTTTATAAAGCATTTTCACATCTGCTTTCTCACATAATTCTCTCACCTTCCCTGTTCTGTTGGAAGTCCCATTTTCAAATGAGCTAACCAAGACTCAGAGGATGTAAAGAACTCCCCAGAGATCTCACAGGTTGTCACCGGAACACCTGAGGCTCTAGGCTCAGCATCTTCACATTGTATCTCCCAGCCTGTGGCAGGGCTTGAGTGACTTCTCTGCATGGGACTGAGGCCATGTAAGTAAGGTGCTGAAGCTAGTTTTTATGAATTTCTTTACACTCATTATTTTTTTCAAGTCAACAGCTCAGGCACTCTCTCTGCTTGGATGTGACCCAGTCCTCTGGAGCTATTTCCCACAGGAAGGGACTTCACTTGGCACACCAGCCTGAAATGTCACTTGCAAGTCACCAGCAATGCATCCGCTCTTTGATGGTAAAAGACACTGGCAGGTCCTAGATAAAGAGTCCACTTTCTAATCCCACCCCCCTCCAACCCTGTCAACCAGCCAGAATAAGGAGTGAGACCACCCACCTTGTTCTTTACCCTCTCTGCTGCCACAGCGAAGGAGGATGGGGGTTCAGAGGTTCTATCCCCAAGAACCTCGGCAGTGCCATGCAGAGTTGACAGCCACTGCAACTTCACAGGCTCTTTGGCAATCAAAGCCATTCCTCCATAATCGCCATATCCCTAGCACTGGCCACTGGCTCCCCCACGGAGCACCGGTGGCTGCTTCAGAATTATCATCACAGATCAATAGCAGGGCAATTACAGGCCTCGAAAGCAGCCAGCAGGGCCTCACTCTGGAGGAGTGTGGAGATGCATGCAGGAACATAGGTTCCCAGCTTTAGAGCAGCAGGCATCCAAGTAAGGCCAGAGTAAGCAAGTCTGGAGAACCCCGGTACTGAGGGCTTAGATGCCCGTAGAGGTGTGGCTTTGAACTGAAGATGAATAAAGGAAGGAAGAGGTAAATTGGCCCAAGAAGGCTTCTAGAAGAAAGAGAGGCTGACCTGGGCCTATCTATCCATCCAACCAACTCCCAGCATCCTCTCCCCCTACATTCAGCCCACTTGAGAAAAATTAATGAAAAGTAAACAAACTGATTTTTCCATCAACTATATCAACTATACCTTGATAGAAGGTCCCGTAGGCTGAAGAGGTCACTCCTCAAAGGCTCATGCTTAAGGCTATCTCCTAATACAGGCCCACCTGACAGAGGGAAGCCCTTTACTAAGGTCAAACCTTTCAGTTAGTCAATGAACATGGTCCCTGTGATATAGATCCTGAAAATTCATGAGTTAGACTTGTACTTCCGGGAGTTTACAGTCTTGTGTGAAACATGGACATAGGCCCTCTGGACTTGAAGACTTTTACGTATCTCAAAGTTCAATACCCCCAAATTATAGAAAAGAAAAAACAGAGGTCAAGAGTGGGATACCTTGAGCAAGGTTTCCCAGCATACAGCTGACTGGATCACGGCTGGAAGCAGGTACCTGACTCTCAGGCCGGTACCCTTCCCAGCACCAGAAAGAATTACTAGGAGCTGGTTCTGTCACCGAGCCCTTCTTGCTTTCCTCAGCCCTGTCCACACTCTTCACCTGCTTCTTCCTTCCTGATTAAGATGCCCAATCCTTCCTGCCCAATCAAAGTCCAGGTGTCTTGTTTTTACCCAAAAGAATAATTGATAACATCTAAGTTTTTCAGTTTAAAAAGCAACTTCCTCAATACTATTTATTCTCAAGCAAGACAGTCTTCACCAGGACAGGACATAGGAATACTGGGGACAGGAGAACAAGAGCACCAAATTTTCAGACTATAAGATGCACCTAAGTTTCAGAGGAGGAAAATAGGGAAAGAAATTTGAAGCAAAAAATGTGGTAAAATATTTAATAACATAAATGACATGTGGGGCCATCGTCCCCACCCCCACAGCGAGCCAGGTAAGCTACATTTGGACTATAAGACGCACCCCCATTTTCCTCCCAAATTTGGGGGGCACATCTTATAGTCCAAAAAATACAGGTACAAAAAATACAGGTCAGAAGAGGGATGATGGACCACAGCTGGAGTGTTTTCCTGGTTCACTGAGGGGAATATATTTCATGTTCTGCTCTTTTTTTCAGTGAGGATAAGGTTGAGTAGTCCTTGCTATTCTTTTGCCAAGTCAGATAAGCTCCTATCTCAGGGCCCCCTGATGGCTGTTCTCTCTATCTGGACTTCCCTAACATCAACATGACTCCCTTCTTCACCACCTTTGACCCAAGAGCCCTTTATCAATGGAGACCTACCCCGACCTGACCTCCCTACTTAAAACTGTAATACCTTTCTCCCAGCACTTACCATTGCCTCACCCTGCTTTCCAGTTCTCCATGGAACTTAACAATGTCTAACTTATTCTATAACTTATTTATCCAACATGTTTTTTGTGTGTTTCACTTCTGCCACCACTAGAAACCAAATGTCAAGCAGGGGAGGGTTTCAGGCATTTTGATCAGAGTAAACAGAACACTGCTTAGCAGGAATAGATGCTCAGTAAATAATGGGGAAAGGAATGAATTAAGTAATGAATCAAGAAGCTTCCAATATGAGAGTTGGGAGAGATAGTGAAGGTAGACTAATCCCAAATCCTTGGTTTTCAGGTAATGAAAAGAGAAGTCAGAGAGGCTAAGAGAGGGTTACATGGAGGAGGTGACTTGAGCTAAGATTGCTTTCTCTGTTCCTCTTCTTGAACTGTTTCATTTTGTGTATTTGTTTATTCAAACATTCACTTATCCATTCAGAAAATATTTATTGGACATTTAACAACCCACTGAACACTGTGAAAAAATAATACTTAACATGTACTGAGCAGTCCGTTGCAGACATCTCGCTAGACACTTCGCCTCCATTATTTTATTTGAACAGTCCTGTAAGTTTAGTACTATAATTGTCCCCATTTTGCAGATGACAAAATTAAAGCCCAGAAGATAGAGGAGGTGAGAAGTACTGAGGTCTGTTTGACTCCAAACTTTTGTATTGTACCAATATATCTTTGTCTCCTCCCTCTTCCTCTTTTTACTTCCTGTCAGACCAAATGGTGCAAATAATGGAGGTGGCAGGAGAAGGCAAGATCACCCAGAGCTGGAGCGCTTTTGAGTCAACACAATCCCACTGCTCCAAATACCCCCATGAAGCCACCTCTCCCGTCCCATCTTCTGTCCTTCTCTGTGCCCACACTCAGAGCCCCACATACAGATGCTGGAGTGTGATTCACGGCACCAAGATCGGTCCCTGGGAAGGAAAGAGGGCTCATAAAACCTTACAACAGTTTTATAACGTATTCTTAGCTTTTACAGGTGTACTGGGTAGCTAAGGCTGGCAAACAGCAAAGTGTCTGGGATGGATGGGCAGGCCCCAGGACCCAGAATTGGTGAGTACAGCTGAGATGTTTTTGTGAAGACAGTACCATCTTTCAGCTGTGTGAATGGGAAGGGAAATATAAGAAGCAAACATCTCTTTAGATCTCTATAGTTTAAACAGCACTTTCACATTTAATGCCCACCAGGTAAAGTAGGTTTTATTTCAAACTGACAGATGAGGAGCCTTGCACGATGGGGTCGTGTAGACCAAAGGGGCAGCAGAGCCAGGGCTTGGACTCCAGCTTTCCTTCTGAATTCAGATCTGATGCTCTGTTCCCAGGGTTGCCTGGCATGGTACCAAATCTCAGTGATCTCTACGGCTTCTGCCCAGAGAGACAGGTCCCAGGGAGAATCATCCTTCATGAGGTCTCAGTCCAGGCTCCATCACCAGGATATCCCCGAGTAAATTCCTGCTACCAATACCCAAAGTTTGGGCTTTTCTCAGCCATATCTGTGCCCCTGGAACCGTAGCACAACTCTTTCACCTCCTTTCATACTTTTCTCTCTCTTTTACTCAGCAAGCCTCCCCCCTCGCCACTTTCATTTCCAGGGCATAGCTCAAGTCAGCACCAAACGAGGGGACTCAGAGCAGTGGCAATCCTCACAGACATAATCACCTACACTCTCTTACTCATTTGTGTTGTTCTTAAATTTCTAATGAAAAATAAGCAAAATAAGTCTAGTCATGCCGCGTTTATAGATGAGATAAAGGGTTTAGAGAAGTCAAGCAATTTTCGCCAGGTCACACAGCTGGTGACTGAGAGAACCAGGATCTGGATAAACCGTCATGACTCAGGTCCAGGTCTTCTCCCCTTTCCTGAGGAAAGTCGCAGAGAGTTCCAGGTTGCTCCTAACTGTTCAGTTGGGCAATGTTTCAGATTCAGTGGGTATATTTCCTCCCTAGGTGAAAGCTAGCACTGACTGCCTTAGCTACAATACTTCAGCCCAAAGTGTCTAGGTATTTTTGAGCTTGTGGTTTTTCGAGTACATACCTGGGTAGTTCTCCTTAATTATCAAATGCCAGCACCCCCCACCCCCCCAACCGAACACAGCTGGTACCTCTAACATCTCCTCACATGGGCTCAAGTTAGAGACACAGTTATTCTCCTCAGGTCAGAGATTCTATGTCTTGGATCACCAAGGGGAAGAGGTATAATAACCTTGAAAATCATTTTTGTCCAACACCCTGCCTCCTGACATAGTCTGCCATCCCATGCAGGAGAAGATCTAACATGGTTTCAATTCCTCTTTCCCTAGAAGTTTTCAGTGAGATTTTCTGGGCTTGGCTCCTTTATAACACCCTAAAGCTTCTTTGTATGATGAACAACACCTCTTACTAACCTGGCCCCTTCCTGCCACTGAAGCCTTATCTCTCTCTCGTGCCTTCCCCTCGACCACCCCCATGACCCAGCCACTGGCACTGCCTGTACCCATGCTGTCCCCCCACCCCCATCTGCCCAGTGCTGTTCCCCCATACCTGTGCTGTTCTCCTATTTGAAATGCCCTTCCAGTCTTGTTTGCCTGCCAATTACTTACCAATCTGTCATGAAACAGCTCAAATATTGCCTCCTCTGTGAAGCCTTTCCTGATATACACCCCTGTCTCTCCCACCAGAGAAATCAACTACCTCTCCTCTACAAGCCTTCACTGTGCCCTAACTAGGGAACTAGCTCCCTGCCAGGTCTGTGATCACTGGAAGAGCAAGGACACTGTTCAACCTCTCTCATCCTCAACCAGGCTTATGAGGGTCCTGGTACAGTGTACACATTCCATGTGTATATCCTGACTACATAATATGTGAATGGATGTACATGCACATGGAAAGAGAAGAAAACTACAGCCTAATGGAGCTACACATGTTTTTAGCCAAAAAGCCAAGAAGCAATCCTTATGGAGTTTAAAACCTCACCTGTGTGTCCATTGACAGATGAATAGAAAAATAAAATATGGTCTATACACACAATGGAATATAATTCACTCTTAAAAAGGCTGGGAATTTTGACAGATGTTACAACATGGATGAATCTCGAGGACATTATGCTAAGTGAAATAAGAACAAATACCACATGATTCCACCATGAGGTTCTTAGAGTAGTCAAATTCAGAGACAAAAAGTAGAATGGTGGCTGCCACGGGCAGGGAGCCAGGGAGGAGTGATCAGGAAGACTCCCAGGAAGGGTCAGCAGCAAAGGGGAGTCCTCGAGTATTCAATAGGAGCCCTCTGTGGTAGCACAGCAGTCTGCCCTTTCCCCACAACTACGAAACATGGTGTCTAAGGCATTGCATGCCTGGGTGGGATTAAGCCTCATGTTACCCACCCCTTCCCCAGTATAACCAGTGAAAAGTTGCATTTGGCCTCTTCCTCATAGAACAGTTTTTGAGAGATAAACATGTACACTCATATTTTTGTTCCTTGATTTGCACAAAAGCATAGCTATCCATTACCTTGCAGGCTTTGCATTTCTGAAGGGCTATCTTGCTTTGAAGAACTTGCAACTTTGGCCCCAGAGAATGCTGGGGAACCAAAGTGGCAGCTACTTCCTTGGCCCGAACCTGAGAACTCTTACCAGGACCTCCCCATTACAACCTCTGTAACTGTCTGCAGTGGAGGCCAAGGTGCTGGCAGTTAGCGTAGTGGGAACCAGGTGAGCCTCCTATCCAGGAGCACCAGGGGGAGAGCTGACATGAAGGCTGTCTTCTCCAGCACAGGCCTTGAGTAGGAAGGACATTTATGGATGGAACCTCAAAGGCAGGTGTTCATGAAGAATGTTTCACACGTGGAGCTTCTGCCAGACAAATCTGACCCTGAACATTCAAGTCAATGTGGTACTGTGGGACTCATTTTTTGAGCACCTATTATTTGCATTATTTTGACAACATCCTTTGGGTGTGCCGCAGTGCCTACAGTCTGGTAGGGCAGATGCCGAGGACAGCTGACTGCAATACAGGGCAAATACAAAGTGTCAAGGGATGCACCTTAAATGCTGTAAGGGTTCAAAGGGCAAGTATAATGCTCAAATCCTGGTGATGTGTTTAGCCAAATCAACCTACAAATGCTAACAATCTGGGCAATGCATTTCTAGGAGAGTTGAGATCACACTGAATCAGTAGCAGGAGCCATTATTCTTCTGGAATACAGGAGGCTATGACCGTAGACTGACTAATTCTCCCCAGACATTCAACTGGCACTATCCCAAGCATTAGAATGGGAAGGAAAGAAGACACTGATGCCCCCAGTCACTCAGGAAAATGAGATATAGGCTGGACAGAAACAAAGTCAGACCTCAGGATCAGATAGGCCTGAGTCCAATCTTGGCTCTTCCACTTACTGTGTAGTTTAGGGAAAGTTATTTAACCTCTCTGAGCCTTGGGTTCTCCATCTGTAGTACGAGATTTATAACCCTTCCATCACAGATTGTTATAAAGATGAAATAGAGGAGTATATGGAAAGCCTTGAGCATAAATCTGGGATGGAGTAAGCACTCAGCCGATAATAGTTGATATTATCATTAGTGTGCCTAGCTAAGATTTACTTGGGTGCTCCTTTAGGGCCACTGATTGAGTTGTTCAGTATCCAGACAGGTCATGTAGCCCTCAACATGTCCCAGAGCTGTTGGAAGATGACTTCCTGGGATACTGGTGATATCCCACTGGTCCTGTGGTCCAGTGCTGTTATCAGTACTTGATGCAGGGTGGCCATGAGGATGAAATGAGCTGCTATACATAAACAGCTGCTAGCGGGGCCTGGCACAGAGTGGGAGTGAGAAGTGGAGAATACAGACTCCGGGAAAACTCTGGAGTTTGAACCTCAGCACCACTAGTTTCTACTGGTGTGACCCCAAGCAAGTCGTTCAAGCTCTCTTTGACTTGGTTTCTTCATCTGTGAACTGGGGCAGTTAATAATAGTGCTCATCCTGTAGAGTTATGGGGATTCAGTGAGATAATAGATGCAACACACATAGCAGAGTCCCAGGCACTTGGTGAAGACTACATAAATGTCAGCTATCATTATTATGAAGTCTAGTATTGCTATTGTTGTTATTTTTGCAAGAACACTGGATTTGAATCCAGAAACCCCAGGTTTGAGCTGTGGCTCCAAAACTAAACAGACACCTAACAGTCAGTGGGCAGCTGACCTAACCTCTCTGAGTCGGACAGCCAGGAAAATAATTCCTGTCCCAGGTGCCTTGACAGGTTAATGTGAGAATGAAAGCACTTTGTAAACGTTAAAGAATAATAAAGTTGTAATAGACAAATGAAAAACATAAAATCAAAAGACAGTGTTAAAGTTTTGTTTGTTTGTTTTTTTGATTTGAGGAAAATCTATATAAACATGCAGGCTTGTACAGTCACGGGAAATTTCACGAAGGATAATTAGTGGGACCTAGGAGATGAAAGAGTGGGCTTATGGACTTCTTACTTTAACCCCTTCTGTACTGTTTAAATATTTTTTAACAAGCATGTATTCCTCACGTAACTTTAAAACCAAAGCAATATTTTCCTAAACATTATGGATTATTAGTAGATGCCTACAACTTCAGCCACTTTGGGTTCTTGTCCTGCTCTAAAATACAAATGAACGAAACAAGGGGGTTCCCTTTCCAGGGGCCTAATAGCACTCCTCTTCAGGAAAGTAGCCACTTGGAATAAAATCTGGCATGCCTAAGGTTTTCAGGGCAGAAAGTGATACATAATTTCCTTTGCCTTCCTTTGGCTGCCTACATGTAATAATAATAATAAATAGAACCAAATGTGTCCCAGACCACTTCACTCGTGGCCTCAGTTTTTCCATGTATAAAATGGAATGGCCATTCCCTTTTCACCACCCAGCTTTACAAAATAAAAATAAAGAGAAACATAAAATCCTTTTTGCAACTAACTTACTACCTCAAACCTAAAATCCGTGAGCTTCTTGGCCTGTCTGAGACATAGCTGAGACATAGGCGTGACTCCTACCCACAGCCTGAGGGAAAGAAAAAAAAAGTCCTTGCCCTGAGGCTCTCCATGGGTGTTCGGTGTGTTTGACCCTGCACATAGACTGAGCCAGCTGGTCTCTGCCCTCCCATCCAGACTGCCAGGAGAACCTACCCCACAAACGTAGACCAGGATTTTCAAGGACCAAAGATGAGGACTATTAAAGGAGCAAGCCCCAGAGGACTGATTACATCACTTCCCACATGAACAAGATATCCCTGCTTCTCTAGGAAACCAAATTGGTAGACTGACCTGAGCCCCCAAACCTCAGCATCCCCCGCAACTTTGCCCCACATCTTCCCTCTCCTTGCTCAGTTACTCCCAGAAGCTGCTATGCTCTCAGAAGCCTCGCCTCTCAATGTCCCTCTCCCTTTCCATGGGCAGTGGCTGTTTGGTATTCACACCATGTCATCCTTGCCTGTATCCATTTGGAAATGTCTCTTTTTTGACCTCTCTGTATCTCAGTTGCCTTTGTGAGGGGAAGGGAGTGAAGGGGAAGGAAGAGAGATCGTCTCAGCATTTACCCAATTAGTGTTAATTAGAAGCCAAGGCCCCGGTACTGTTCTCACAGCTGCTCCAAAGGACAGAGCCTGCTGGAGAGTAGCCACTAAATGCGCATTGGACACACAGAGAGAGCTCTGACCAGCCAACTCCTGTCCTGCACATCCTTGTTTCCCTCCCCATGCAGTGAACATGCTCATGTCTCTTCCTACAGCGGCTTCTTCCAAGGCTTATGTCTTGGGTTTGCCCTTGGTTCTCAGCCTTGGGCTGTCAGTGAGGCCCTACTCAGGCTAAGCCCTGCGGGAGGCCTAGTTCCCATGGTAACCTGAGCCTGGGGGAGGGTGGGCCAGAAGAGTGCAGCTCTCAATAATGGGCATGCTGCCTTCCCGGGGCACCCATTGCTTGGTTCCTATTTACCCTTGAAGCACTGTGGTGTGGTACAGACACCCCTGCAAGGCAGGGCAGCTGGGTCCTAACTCCATGTTCTTTAACTGGGTTACAATTTCTCTTCCACTCACCTGAGCCCTGATAGCAGATCTAGAACTGAAGTAGAACCTCAAATCTGATGGCATCTCAAGTGTTCAGCACATCTGTCCCTCCTCAGCAGCTGATCTCAGTAGGTGGAGTAGAATTGAAAAGCCATTTTTATTAGGAGCATGGCCTCCCCTGATCCCAACAGTAGGTGCCAGCTGTTTGGTATTGTCCATCTTGTCAGTGGTTATTAGTGATTCTGATTAACCTCTATGGTGATCCATTATCTCTATGCCAGGGAATATGCTATCATTCCCACCTGTGCTGGATTATTTACAGTTAGTGGTTGGTACTTTTCCGTGGTCTCACAACACATCTTAATCAGATGGTGAGTGGGTTTAATTAGCTAAAGTATGGTATAGGTTTTATTTTTTTTGTTCCTATAACTACTTAATCCAATGGAAGCCTATTATCTGTGGCTTTTTTTCTCATGCATAATTGTTGCTGTTTTTAATTGATGGTGCATCAGGGGTTGCAGCTACAATATGGCAGTTGGAACACAAACTTGCCTTTCCCCAGAATGAAGGTTGAGAAAATGAGTTGTCAGTGAGGCATCAGATTCCTTGTTTTCAGAGAGATGCGAGCTCCCAGGTGGATGCTGCTGGCTCCTGCCAACAGAAAGGAAATGTGGCTCTCAGCTGGGCGACCCCTGGGCTTCACTGCTGCAAAATGCCCTTCAGGAACCCTGGGGCTAGATCCAAATCAGGAACAGCTGGGAAAGAGAGCTATTTGTCAATCCAACCAGATCACAAGCAACCCCAGGGCAGGGACAGGTCTTCTTCTTGTTCTGCTGCCTCCATTTCACAGACCGTGGGATAGGTTCATGATACCCTCTGTGTCCTCTCCTATGTATGCAGTGAACTGAACTCAGAGCTGAGACTAGGCAGGAAATCTGGATTCTTGCAGAGCAAGTCATTTGTATTGAATGTGAAAATGAATCTGACATTCTTCCTGCAGAGAAAGAGATCCATTTTCGAATTTGGACAGGGCCTCCCGGCCAATCTACAGAATATTTTGGCTGTACCTATTTAGAAATAAGGCTTTGATCTTTAGTGGAATGGATTGCCAAAGTCCCAGTACCATTTGGGACAGATCTCTAATAACAAAAAAAAAAGTGCTCCATTAACTCAGATAGTAGGAGAGAGAAGCAAAAGGCAGAATGACATCTGACCAAAAGTAGGAATGCATACATTTTCTAGAGCCCTTGGGCTTCCCCTAGATAAGCTGTCTCAAAGGGTTGGTAGAAGAACCTGGTAGTCAGTGAGCAAAGCTCCCAGGTGACCCAGAATGGAAGGATCCCAAGGTCTTCGCTCAATGTTAAGAGTACCCTGGACTGAGCAGGACAGGCGCATAAACTGAGATAATCACAGTTTGGCCTCACATGCCCACCCCGGCTCTCCATCTAGCCTCCAGCTCTCTCTAGACCCGTTAGCTGCAGTCAGAGGAAATCTGCATAACTGGGTTCAAAGACTTATTTCCCTTCCTGCTTGTCTCTTCCTGTTAAATAATGTGACACAGAAAGGAGACCATGGGAAGCAAAGTTGCTGGGGCTTTCTGGTTGAACCATCTTTCCAGGAGAGTCTGAGTTACTGGTATAGAAGGCACAGACTTTCCCAGCTCACGGCCATGGTGGGCTATTGGTGGTGGTAGCATTGAGTTTATTCCTTCCTTCCTGTTTTGCAAAAATATTTGTACAGAGACTTCTGTGCCTGACCCACAGTCAGCAGCAGACAGGAGCCATGGAGTCCTCCTGCAACGTTTTACAGGGTGACGGATCAGATAATGTACACTTAGCGAGTGCACAAATAATGTGAATCAGGGTTGGCATAGTGCAGTGAGGTGTAAAAAAAGCAATTTGAATTGTTCTAGGGAAACGCCAGAGCCGCTCTGACACGCTTGCTTGCCAGAATGCTGCCCTGTGCCCCTCCAGAGGGCTGAGCCCTAGGCTCTGGCTGGAATGGCAACAAGGCTGCCCAGCACTGCTGGCCTGAAGGGGAGCTTCCCCAGAGATGAAAGAAGTTCTGTATCCACGAAGAAAAGGGTGAGGGCATGAGTGACAGCCTAAAACAAAACTCCAATTCAGGCTGGAACATGGTTGGACCTGTTGATCTGCTGAGACTTCATCAGAAGGAAGACGGGAAAGAGAGAGACCAAACTTGTATCTGTGGGTATGGCCACTCATGGACAGGCAAGTTGACACTGTATGTAATCTGCTTGGGAAGATCTATCCTCAGTCTCCTTGGACTTGGACTGTCATCTAGTCCATCCCCCTGCCTCCAGACAGAACTGCACCTCCTCTCCCACACAACAAAGGGGTTTCAAATTTGTTTCAAAGGCTTTGCAAAGGAAAGAGATTTCACACCCTCTCTTAGTCACAACGCCCACCCTCTGGAACTGTCTCAGCCTAAATCAAATCCTTCAGGCTTACACATTTTCACAAGGGTCTGGCCGTGGTTGGTAAGTTAATGGCACGTAAACATGAGTGTGCCAAAGCAAAGACCCATAGTGCCATGTCCTCACTCTGCCTGGTAAGAAGTGCATACGTGAGCAAGCGGCCACATCCCTCATCCCTCAGCTCAGCCCCCTCTCCCTCTCACTGTCCTTTCCAACCCTGGCTGCCCTGAGCCTGCTTTGCCAGGCTTGTCTTGCTCCCTGACTCTGCAAAGCCATACTACGTTTTGACACTGCAAGCTGATGGCCCATCCTCCTCTCATGCCGTCCCTGTCAGCCGCTGCCCTAAGAGCCCCTTCTCGCGCCAAACTGCTTCCATGAGGTTTCCTGTCCAGAGCAGGAGACAGGCTGTTTATCACTCTGACACCTGCTGGGCAGCCTTAGCTTGCAAAGCCACAGAGTCTCTGCAATCCACCCCCAGCTCTAACTGTAGTCTCTCAGCTCTTGCAGGAACAAAGGCACAGAAGGTGGTCAATAAAATGGCTTGGATTAACTTGTCAATAACAAACAGATATTGCCAACCTCCTCTATTAAGTTCCTTAATCAAGCCAAGTCCAAAGCCTAAAACTCACAAGACCTGATCATAGGGGAAAGTGGTAGGAAATTTCTGGATTGTTTCAAATGAAGCCGATTACAGGGAGTGAGGGAGTTTTCTGGTGGCTCAGGAAGCTGAAGGGTTTGGGGATAATAGATAGCCAGGCTGCCGAATGCCCACCTGCATTACTGACCCCAGAGTGGTCAGGCAGGGGGCCCAGCACAGATTAAGAACCCAAACAAAAGGGAAGATAGGACAGGCTTGGGGACCAGCAGCCTGCTGAGGGACTGGCTAAGGCCTCTAGATTTTTTTCCCCAGGAAATCTGGGGACACATTTCCATGTTGTCTTTGCATAAATTTGTGTGCTGATTTGCATATATTTGCATGTTTGCTTTCAAAATACCCAAATCCTAGAATATAAAATAAAATGCAATTAATTAATTAATTGGTATGATGGATGGCAAGTGAAGCCACACTAAAAATACAGGCTCCATGAGGGACCCTGATCAAGGGACAGATTTTCCACCTTGTCCCCCTAAGCCAGGATGGATCTGGGGATACAGTGGAACTTCTTCTGGAGTTGTCTGTCTCTTCCATTAACAGTAGGCTCTTGGGAAGAAGCACATACAGAACTCTTTGATCCCTATGTCCCCGGGCTCCAGCAACGGGTTTGCCACATGTGAGACTATTAATAAGTGTTTATAGAATACATGAACCAATGGCTAAGTGAATGAATGACTCCCTTGTAAACTTATGAGCAGACGATAGCATCAGAAAGAACTAACACTCAACCCTCTTAGGAAGCAACTAGATAAGATTCAGTGGACTGAGGAGGGAACTTGAAAAAAGAATTCTTCACAAGCCTGCTGACCAGGAACATGGTTCCAAGCAAAAACTTTAGGAGTAAGTCCAGAGTAAGTCCAGAGCCATGGGGTTGTCCCAGACCAGAGGCAGGGGCTCTTGGACCTTAGCAGATACGAGTAGAGATGTGGACCATGTGATGGCAGGAGCAAGAGCATGAAGTAAAGATTGTGGAGTCTACTGTCAGTCTGCCCAAATTATGAGGCTATATGGCCTTCTGAACCTGAAAAAATGAAAGGAAGGAGGGAACCACACCCAACCTTGCTATGTGCCCAGCTCAGGGCCTTGTACAGAAGAGTCTCAACAAATTCTTATTAAAGTACATTCTGCAGAATACCCAACAAATATTGATTAATCCATTGATTGACTCACTGATTCACTGGTCATCTTTCAGAAGTTCTTAATCTTATCCCTACTCAACAAATACCACCTCTCCTCCTTAGAGACACAGGGTGTTTGCAGACCCAAGAGAGTCACGATTTTGTACCACTGTACTCCATGCATACAGCAGAGATGGTTCTGCTGTTAATTCCTTAAAGCAGACAATTCTACCCAATGTCTAACCTAATTCCACTTACTACAGCACAAGTCTGTTCTTTTTTACCCCAAATGTGAAAAGCATCAAAGAATCATTGCTTTTCGCCCTGGCAGTGTGGCTCAGTTGGTTGGAACATCATCCCATACCCCAAAACATTGTATGTTTGATCCCCAGTCAGGGCACATATGTAAGTTGCGGGGTTCAGTCCCCAGTGGGGGCACCTATAGGAGGCAACCGATGGATTGATGTTTCTCACATTGTTTTTTGTTTCTTTTCTTTTTCCCCCCTCTCTCCCTTCTTCTCTCTCAGGTGCAGATTCTTTTAAAGATATTTTAAGTTTAAAAATAAGAATCACTGCTTTTCATCCTACTCACATACCCCATGTGTTGATCCACAATGACATAGGGTCGAGAGAATGGACTTGGGAGCTGGCTGCCCAGGTTAGAATCCTGGCCCCACCCTCCCCAGCTGGACAAGTTAATTTCTTTGTTTCATCTGTAAAATGGGAAGAATAGTGACAGCTACTAAACACAGTTGTCATGAGGATTAAATAAGATTATATACATAAAATGTTTAGAATAGTTGTTGGCACATAGTAAATGCTCTTTGAGGGTTAGCTATTCTTATTATTTTACAATGTAATCCCTTGCACTTGCCTCAGAGAAAAAGAGAAAACAAAAATGACTGACTGAATCCTGGCTAATGTGGCTCAGTAGATTGAGTGCCGGCCTGCAAACCGAAGGGTCACTGAATCAATTCCCAGTCAAGGCACATGCCTGGGTTGCAGTCCATGTCCCCAGTAGGGGGCACAGAAGAGGCAACCACACACTGATGTTTCTCTCCCTTTCTCCCTCGCTTCCCCTCTCTAAAAATAAAATAAATAAAATCTTTAAAAAATGACTTACTGAAAGTGATGAGGAGAGGGAAGGAGAGTTTTAAAGAAGTGACTCGACAGGATGCTGAGTAGAGATTCAATAATTTTCTTCTCACTATTTATCTGTCAAAATATAAACTCTGAACCTAATATCTGGAGAGAAGCCAGGATGCTGTTTAGAGAAAAAAACTGACGCAAGTACCTTCAGCAGTCTGGAACAGGTGGCATATTAGGGATACCAGTGTACCCAAAGATTTTGGCATCAGGCTGATGTGAGGCCTGAGGAGAGACTACAGAGGAAACAAACCTGCCTGAAGATTAGCAGGCAGGGCATCCTCAGGCTGTGGGTGCCGGAGAAGGTGGATAAGAAGAGCCCTCACTTGGAGGATGCCAGGAAATACCAGAGGAACACGTGCTGACATTGTTTCTTCTCCCTCTGCCCTGGCTCTAAATGCATCTTGGGCACATGACTGTGAAAGAAGACAACTTGAAGAAGCAACTGTCTTATTCAGAAATTCAAAGGAAAGTACCAAGTAGGGACTCTAGGGCCTTAAATTTTTCCCAAATCAAAGTAGAAGTCATCAAGAAAAAGTCAGAACTAGTTTTCTATGTCTCATTGAAGTCCTACTATAGGGTCAGGTGCTTTTTTGCTAACTATTTAATCTATTCTTTGTAATAATTCTAAGACTTAGGTATCACTGCTCCCATTTTATAGATGGGAATAAGAAAGATTTCAGATTTGCTGAAGGTCAAGATAGATATACAGAAGGTGTTAGATTAGAGGGCAGGTCTACCCAGCTCTGAAACCTGTGCTCTTCCTACCACTTCGGAGGAAGAAGAGCACAAATTGGGGAGAAAAAGTTTACGGGCAGAGGTGCTGAGAAAGGAAGGAGATGAAGGAGCTTGGTGAGGGTTGGGGAGGATAATAAGCAGTATCTGGGAAACTGTACACATCTGACATTAAGTAAATAGCATGCAGATGAAATGCAAAACCACATGCAAATGAGTCAGTAGAGTGTTTTTAGCCAACCACTCAATTCCATTTGGCAGAATTGCAGTACAAGGCATACCTCCCCAAAGCTAGCAGTATCCATGCCTCAAGCAGGAGCAGTGCCTGGGGTAGAGATGACCCATTCTCCTCCTGCTGGGGTCCCCTTCCTCCATCCTGCTGCTCTTGTCCTTTGTCCCTCACCCCTCATTCCCATCCTTAGATGGAGGCCAATCACACATGTATCCTCTCTCCAGACACTCCAGGAGACAGCTGGCCTTGACAGCCTCCTAATGGAGTGACCCCTCACCTCTAGATCTGTCACCACTTCTGTTTACCTTCACTGAGAGCCTTTCTGGCCACCTGGGATCAACAACTGCCATTTTCCTGACCCCACTTGTCAGATGAGTCCCAGCCCAGTGCCTTCCTTTACCAAATGGCAGCAGAAATGAAACATACCCTTTTAAGGGACTGCATCTGACCCCAACCACATTCAGCATCTTCAAAAGTTAAGCATGACAGCTGCTTCCCAGCCTTGTCTCTAGAGAATCTGGAAGAAATCTTACAAGGTGATCTTATGACATTCCTGAATCAGGTAGATATTATAGCACGTTCTCAAATAATGTCGTTTCATTCAATGTCTTTATAAAGTTGATGAGATGCCATAGGAACTTAACTCTTGTTTATATGAGTTAGCCTGTGGTAAAATTGGTTTCCTTATACATCATTTCCCTGAAAGTTGTAGAACCTATGGACAACAGTAGGTGAGAACTTACTATAGTTGGTAATCTCTCCCATTCTTGAAGATACCTGAAGAAAAATCTAGGACTGACCCTGGCTATCCAGTCCAATTTTAAGTGCTTCATTTCTCTTTGGAAGTTCTTGCCAATGTCTGTCTTATAGCCTTGCATTTGTAGTGTTAGACTATTCTCTATTCTCTTTTCCTTAGTGAAAATTCTCCCCCCCTCACCTTTGATATAAGAAAGGAAAAGGGAATTAGAAAGAATTAGCTGAGCAATACAGAGTTCAGACAGTTATTGACAAAATACTAGGCTTTTATTTTCTACCATCTGTTCAGAAACCATAGCTCATGCCCAGGGCTCAGTGTCAGTGGCCCATGAGACCTCCTGGCTCTGGGCATGAACAAATCCTGGAATCTGAGGAAGACAGTAGTGATCTCTTTGCACTGTATTTTTTGTTTCTGAAAGGGGCTCAGGATAATTGTTTCATTTTTAAAGTGAGTATCAGAAGAGCCATTCCCAAGATGAACTATCCTTGAGGGGGGTGATAGAAAGGCAGCATCTCATTGGTCAAAATATTCTTCAGAGTTTATATAGTGCAGCCTAGAGGCCACCTTCTTTGTGAACCTCCCTCCCCTCCCCTCTCTCAGGTTCAGACTCAGATTCCAGGAACAAATATTAAGTGACTATTATGTACCAACCACTGTGCTAGGTGCCTTCATATATATTATCTCTTTGAACCCCATCATAAAAAGTGTCTGCAAGATAGGTATTCATACCCCAATTCAGCAGAAGAAACCAAAGGTCATAGCTAATTTCATAGTTCCTCTGTGTCTTTACAGACCTTAATAGTCAGGAAGTCCTAATAGAGGTCTACCTAAAATGCTTTCTTATTCCAGTTATAGAAACCACATGATTGATTGGAAAGTTTGAACTGCCTTCTGTGGCCCAAGGTTAGAGATGGCTGCCAATCCCATTTCTTACCATCACCACCCCACCTCATACATACCCCCTCCCACAAACCACTAGTATCATTCAATTCATGCCTCCACCCTGATGGGAGAACACAGCTCCCCAGAAAAGCTGAGCAGTGGTGGAAAGATCCCAGAGCAGGATCACAGGCCAAGTAGCAATCCCTCCCCATTCTCTGGCTTCCCTCTACAATGACTCACAATTCCAGCTTCGGGCATGCTCTCTTTCTTTTGATGTTGTCATTCCTGGCAACTTCAGCAAGAGGGGCTGGGGAAGCAGGCTACACTATTAAGGGGACACATGTAGGCTGGTGACTGCATTAAATGCTGTAACTCTGGCATCTATGTGGGCTGCTGTTTGGATAAATAGCATTTTCATCACCCAAATCCTTTAGTCATTGGTCTTCTGCTGATCTAGTGCTGGGCTGAACTGTACATGAAGTGAGTGATACAGACATAGTTCTACTCTCTAGGGGCTGAGCCTGACCCTTCCTCAAGGTGGATGGCCTCCATCAGTTGAGCCAAACACTCCTAAACGTCATGCAACTAAAAAGAAAGACATCAAAGATACAAAATTTGGGCAAGGTAGAAACTGCCAGGTTAAGCATGACAGCCAGGCCACTAGAAAAATCACCAATTTCCTGTGAACATTGTCCTACTGATTCTTCTCTATACATAGGGGTCTTAGGAGCTAGAACAGTATAGGGCACTGAGTAGACAATGAATATATGTTAGCTGTCTGGTGAGATGAATGGATATTAGGTGACTGAGTAAATAAAACTGGATCAAGAGACAGTGTAGAGAGAGACTTCTCTAATCCCCTAAAACTCAACTTCTACACTTGGGCCAAATGACCTTGTCTTATTGTCTCACCCCTATCCACACTCTGCCTATACCAGTTCCTAAGGAATCTGGAGGTACCTTTCTCCTATCCCTGCAGAAAAGAACTTTAGACACCTCTTTCTACCCAGGAAGTTTCTCTCTAAGCCCAGGGACACCTGGGATTATGTTTAGCCCAAGTTCTTTATAAGGAAGCTTTAAACAGTTCAGGCCAAGCTCCTAGGAAGCCAAGAAGCTTTTGTTAAAAAGACAGCTAGTTAGAGAGTGGACAGTATTTTTAAATGCATGAGAGTGCTGAGTAATTAAGAAAAACTTCTGTTTTCATGGAAAACTTTCTCCAAATGCTGCATCAAGCAGGGTACTGTATTTGCTAAAGGCGGTTGTTGGCAATATAGTAAGACTGCGTTTCTTCCAGTCCAGGGAAAGGGAATTCGGATCAGACCTCCAGGCTATGGCTCTCAGTTCAAACAGAGCCCATTCTTTCTGATGCAGAACAGTCTCTCTGGGTAAATCAAACAAGGTCTTTCAAAGGTCATTAAACTCTTCTCCTGCCTCCACACTGAAAGCACTCATGCTCCTCCCCCTGTCTAGATTTTCACAGGATCATAAAATTTTAGAACAACCAGTCCAATCACCCATTTTACAGAGGGAAATATCGACGACCAGTGTAGTTAAGAGATTTGCCAGAAGTTCCACAGCAAATAGTTCCAGAGCTCATTATCTAAAATGCTCACTTTTTCCCTTTACTATCTCCTCTGCCGACCCAAATGCAATTCATCCTTTAATACCCTGCCCAAGTCTCCCCTCCTCCTCAAATACATTTTTTAATCCACTACCCTACTAAGATCTCTTTCTCTTTCTCTCTGAATTCTTAAAACAATTACTTCTTAGAATACTTACCCTCTCTTCACTCATAATATCATTGGCTCCTGCAGGGGGTATTGTCACTTAACTATCATTTGTTGATATCTCCTTGACAAAGAGATTTCAAGGTCTTGGAAGGTGGAAACTCTCTTACATGCTTTCGTATGTCCCTCAGGGTATAGCATATAAGTGATACTGGATAAATACTTGTCAAAAATGTAGATCAATGGATAAATGGGTGGATGTGCTAGATGATGAATGATAGCGTTTAATAGGTACTTACTGAATGAGAGTAAACACATAAAATTATTCCAAGTACAATAATTTAGTGTCAGTATTTGCTTAAACATGCAGTAGTGGCCCAACATACACACGCACACATATAGTGCCTCAGCATAACAGTTCTCAGGTCACTTCACTTCATATTCATTTAACAGATGATAAAACTGAGGCACAGAAGAAAAAAAAAGAAACAAATCACTTTCTCATGGCCAGGAAAAGACACAGAAGGAATTAGAGGGCCAGCTGGAGATATACAGTACAGTTAACCTTGATAAATTTTTGTTCCTTTGGTAAGCGAAGAATTGGAATAACCCAGACACCGTGCAACGCATGCTCTCAGGCCCCAGGGGGCTGAGAGGAAACAATTCTGCCCTTCCAAAAAAGAAAAAAAAAAAAAACACAGTTAATGCTTCTCCATCTTCATACACAAAATCACAGGTGTGACTGGTGGGTTATTAATTACAAAACTGCCTTATTAAGCTGTAATGAAGGCATTGGTGTTTTCTTATTATCTAAGTACTTGTAGCAAATTTTAGCATTAAAAATTATTTACCAGTATGGTAATTCTTTCTGAAACAACTCTAGACTTGAAGTCATTTCCTTCCCAGCACCACCTGATAGAGTAATTGGCTGCAATTAGTGCTGACTTTGTCATTCCTCTCAGAGTCTGCCTTCAGCACCCGTGAGACATACAGATCTTGTTCTCCTTCCCCAAAGGGACTCGGAGCTTTGGAAAATCTTAGCCTCCATTTAGAAAGGGAAAAGGACTATTCCCTGACACCATGGCATCGCAGAGAAGAGGGCACTTGCCATCAGTTAACCCAGAGTTCCTCCAAGGGGAGTACAAAAGGTGATTTTAGGTGATACACAGATGAGCCTTAAAGAAAATTAACAGTTCTGTTTATTTTAATATACATTAGAGAAAACCTATAACATACACACCAAACCCATCCATGTATTGCAGTTAGTATATTTAGAGTAATGACAGATTTTAAAAGTAAACTAATTAAAAAAAATATTTGAAGATCTGACAAAATTCATAAAAATAGTACTAGAGTAAATTGAAGTTTAGACAATACTGATAGCCAGTCACACACTCTCTTTTATGGGACTGGAAACTGAAGCTTAGGCAGGCATCTCTGGGACCAGAACCCAGTGCTGGTAACTCCCACACCATTTGTCCTTGCCTCTAGGCCATGTGGCACCTGCCTTCAGCCCAGAGCCACTGTCAGGAACAACGTGAGCATGGCAGTTCCCCTTGCATTAAGGAAGCCACTTTGCAGGGTTGTCCCTCCCTTCCTCAAGCCTTTTTCCATTCTTCCCTCCTCCGAGGTCCTGAACCCCCAGGGAGGTCATTAATTCTCAGATCATTTCAAAACCCATCTTTCCCATCACTAGCAACTCACACACCCACCAAAACACACTTGCCCTGAGCCCCATTGCTCATGGCCCCAGTTCAAACCAGTTATACCGGTGGTTTCATATGCTTCTCTTTGCTAGTTATATAGGTCTATTTTTAGAGGTACTTTCTAGGAGCAATAGAATAGTTCTAATGGTTGTCTATGGGACAAGGAGAAGGAAGGCTATTTACCACCTTTTAAGCATCAGTTGGAAGATGTTATCTCAACTGGCTCAGATTTGAGCGCAGGTGACCCATTCTATAGAACGGTTGCTCGATTAACACTCTTTGGGAATAGTCTTCAACTACGGGGCCTCCTTGGTGGTGTTATCTTTTCTGCCCTCTGGCCTGAACGGCACAAAGATTGTACTGATGGTTTTATACGGTTTCTGGGCAACCAGGTCACTGGTCCCCTAGGACTTTCCAGGGAGCCAGAAGGACAGCACTGCTTTGTCAGCCCTAGCCACTAACCAAAATGAGCCCGCTCTTAGGAGCTGAGGGTAGTTGTCAGAGTTTGGTTATCTAGGAGTGCTGGCCTCATGATTGCTCCTTCTTTACCCATAGGTTATGGCCACTGCAGGCCTCCCAAGTCCCCAAGTCTGGGTATTCCAGAGGGAAGTGCCAACTCCCTGGCCTCCCTCAGCTAGTCCCCATGTGGCTTTGCAAGTTCCTCCAGAAGATGAAGTGCAGCCCTCTGGGGCTGTGGCTAATCAGTGTGTTTTAGCTGCTGAGACCAGTGAAGGCAAGGTTTAGACCCACTCCTTCCTAGGCTTCAGTTTCCTTGACTGTAAAATCAAGGCGTTTGATTTAGAGACAGTACAAGGTCCCCTTCCAGGAATCCTTGACCTCTCCCTAGCACCATGCTTCCAGAAATTTTTCCCTTGTGTCTCATAACCTGCATTCCCTACAAATGATAAAGGAGTTCAGGGTTCGATGGTTAGATACCTTCACAAAAGAGCCCTTCAGAGTTCCTTCATGGCGGGACAAAGACTTGAAACCTGGAGGAGTGACAGTAACATATTTCTCTTGAAGGCTGAGGTGAGGGGGAGGGAATGAGGAGCATGAAGGAAGACTCACTAGGTTAGGAGGACAGGCTGTGGAGTTAGACCTGGGTTCTAAGTCCAGCTGTACCATTGCAGGCTGAGGACCGTGAGCCAGTTAGTCACTCTAAGACTCTTTCCTCATGGAAAAAAAAGGGAAACAACAGCACCTAAGTTACACGGCGGTTGTGAACAATAAATGAGATCCCTTTTGTGGTTGGCATGCAGAAGGTACTTGACAAGAACCAACTGTTCAGTTTGAACAACTCTTTGCTGAGAACTAAACGGATCCCCTTAAAACCCTGCTCCTGTTAATGACTTTCTCCCAAACTGCAGACTTCAACTATGTGTTGAATTTTATTTCAAAATAAAAGAGAGGAAGGTGAAAGACTGGATCGGGTACAGAACAGCCAAAAATAATAGCCAATGTTGCCTTATCCCAAATGGCAAGGAGCAGAGAGGGTCCCTGAAGTCTGGGTCCCTGCTTTCCGAGGTGCTACTTAACCTGGAATCCTATGCCCACCACCATCTTCCCACCCCTTCTCATCCCCTCTCCTTTCAACCAAATGCTTCAAAGAGATGCCTGGAGAAGAGAACTGTGAGCTCTCTGCTCGCTAGTTTTCATGAGAGGAAACCAAAGAATGTTTCTCTTTGACACTGCATCTGCTTGTCCAAACCAATTTTACCAGCTGGGGGGAACTCAGAGGAGGCTCAGGGGCTGATGAAATTCGGATTCGAGACTGCAGCATCAACCAAAAATAAGAGGAGCCAGCCAGGCTGTCAAGGGCAGGGACAGCAGGAGGGGGAGAGAAGAGGGAGAGAGGTACCCAGGCAGAGGTAGACAGGAAGAGAGGAAGGGGACCAAGAAAGGCGAAAAGAGAGATGAGACAAAGCGCAAGAAAGCATTTTATTTTTCTTCTTTAAAGAACAAAAACAAACACTCTGTTTCAAATGACTGGAAATGTTCATCTGCTGAAGGCATTATTAGGACAAGAGATAAGGAAGCCATGGAGATAGGAAATAATTATTTTGTATCTGTCTTTATAAATGAAAATGAAGGGCATTAACTTAAATAGGATTTAGATTTTCAGGGACAGAAGGGAATGAATTAAGAAATATTTTGATAACATAGGAAATGTTTATTAAAAGATCAAGGCAAGGTAGGGGGTGCTCTTAAAACTGACAAGTCCTTTTGGGCCAGATAAAAACTGGCTAAGCTGTGGAGCAGAGCGAGAAGGCCAGACTGCAGAGGCTGGGGGCACCATTTGTGCAAGATAACTCAGATCAGGACAAGGGTTGGATGGAAAAGGTGAGTGACCCCTGGGAACCACTTGGCAGTGGATGGCCTAACTCAACAGGTGCGAATCAGGCAACTCGCAAAGCAAATGAGGGCAGAGGCCTCCTAGGCCAGAGTCAGCCCTCACGGGGATCCCTCATCCTCACTTCCACTCTCCCCTCAGCTCCTGGGAGGGGTGGAGCATGAAGAAATTGTGTGGGAAGGGAGATAAGCAATGAGCCATAAATGAGAATGCCAGGTTCACAGCCACTTGAAAATCCCCACACTCTTCCAAGGTTCACAAACCCACAAAGTCCTCTCACTCAGCTCCCTGTGTCCTAGGTGAGTGCCCCACCCAGCCAGACAGAACTAGCTTCAGCATGTCTTACCTCCTTCCAGGGAGGCAGCTGGGAGGCACAAGCCCAGGCTGCAGCATCAGGTGGTGTGGCTCTAACCTCTGGCTCCATCCTTTTCTTGCTGCTGACCTTGGGTAAGTTATTTAACTTATCTGAACCTCAGCTTCCTCAGCTATTAAATAGAAATCTAATGATCATAACACTATCATAGGGTAGGTGGAAGGATTAAGTGATATAAGAAAACTCTTAGAACAGTAAATATCGTAAATAATGAAGTATAGTACTTAAAACACATTTATTGGAGGCATCCTGGCTTACCTCCAAAACCAAGCAAGTTCTTCTTTACAGATAAGTTTAGTCTTTCCTGCTGCCATTTGAACCTCTGCTGATTGAAAAAAATAGCCTCTTATGTCCACCTTCACATCTTCCTGCCTTGGACCCTGAGCTCTGTCACAGAAATGGTTCTTCCTCACTCCCTCCTATCCAGCCGTTCATCATCTGCTTCAACAGCCCCCAGCAAAGCTGCAGGTGAAAATTTCAACAGCAGAAACCAGTGTCTGACTAGGTATATGTTAAAGGTTCTCACAGGACAGAGAATCTGTGACTCAAGGTTCAGAGAAGGTAAGTCACTTATTCTCCCAGAGTCTGTCATCTAATCTTCCAGAACCCTGTAGCAACATGAGGCTTGGAAGGTGTTTTGGCACTTCTGCCTTCACCTCTGCATGGATACAGTAAGCACCCAAGACAATTTCTAGGGGCAGAACTCCGCACAAGAACCCTTCTGCATGTATCTAAGCTTAGTGTGTTCCTGAGGAAATTTGGGGAGTGGCTCTTTGGACTTGCTGAAAACTCTCTGCTAACAGAATCAGATAACAGCTAATACCCAATCCTGCTGTGTTCTGAGCTTTGGGATGGATATATAACAATGTCATCAGGCCTGCCTTCTAAGAGCCTTAGCCAGCTTACTGCCTTTTTGAGTGAGTCTGCCCTGGGTAGTTATTCCAAACCCATACCCGTGAGGAGAGGAAAGCTAAGTATCGTGTCGCTGTAACCCTCTGGAAAGATCTGTCATTGGCCCTGTCAAAGGGGTTGCACATGTGGTCTCTTTCCTTCTCTGCATCTAGCTCTCCCGAAGTTCTATGCTTACTCCTGAAGAAAGTGGCTTACTCCTGCCCATGGAGCAGTTTCTATAGATGTGCTCCAGAAAAATGGCTCAAGGATTGGCCCTGGGGGCCACAAGAGGTGGGGAGGTGGCACACATCTAAAGTGCCTTTGTTTCAGGAATCCCAAGCTAGAGTCAACCCTTCCCAGCTACCCTTACAAATCACTACTGGCCCACTCATTCAGGTCAATGGAAAACTGGGGCAAATGGAGGAGCAGAGTCCCAGGGTACGCGGTTTCTTCCGGTCCAGGGGCATTCTGGGAGGGGAAGGATATTTGATGTGATGGTAAATCAATATTTGTGTTTGTGTGCAAAGCTAGGAGATGGAACTGCTTCCAGCCTGTTATGGGTACTACAGAATGGTAGGGAAGAGTGAGGCTTATGACAATAATAATAATAATAGCAATAATAACAATCCACTGTGATAATGGTAAGAGTGGGGGCAGACGTAGGTTGCAATCCCAGCTGTGTCACTCATGAGCTGTGGTATTTCCTTAATCTCTCTGAGCCTCCTCAACATCCTCATCTATAAGCAAAAGGATAATAATTGTGTCAGTCTCACGAGGACTTTTGTGAGGATTAAATGAGGAAGTGCACATAACACAATGGCCAGAGTGTCATGAATACTCAATACATTTTGACCTTTCTTCTTTTTTTTTCAAAAGTTTTATGTATTAATTTCAGACAGAAAAGGAGATTGACGGGGGGTAGGGGGAAAGAGAGAGAAAGAGAGACCAATTTGTTGTTCTACTTATTTATACAATCATTGGTCAATTCTTGTATGTGCCTTGACCAGGGATTGAACACACAACCTTGGTGTATTGGGGACAATGCTCTAACCAACTGAGTTACCTAGCCAAGGCCCATTCCAGCCTTTCTTAAAACTGCTTTTATATAATTCAGCTTTTTACAGTTTACGATGCACTTTTGTGTGTATAAAGTAATGCTGTTCTCATAGATAGCATCCCAGTAAGGAAGTCATTATGAGCTCCGAGTTTTAGGTATGGAATATGACTTGCCTGTGGTCAATAACTCTCATTTTAAAACAATTAAATAGAGGCCAGTAGCTTGTGCAGGATTTTGAACACTTGGTGTAGGTATTGAGCGCTTGACACCAATTGAGAATCGTTCCCTACTGCCTAGAGTGTCTTGCCAAAGGAGTGTGACTGAAGTTTGATGATGCTTACCTGGCCTACATCTGTACCTGAGCCAAATTAGACCATGGTCCTGTCTGGGCTATTTGTATAGGCTTGGGGATAGTTCAGTGTCATGGTGTGAAGTATTTTATAGCTAGGAGTATTTAGGGCTGTGTTGTAGCTTGGTGCAGAGTGTAGAGTAGGGGTGACAATGTGGCACATGAATAATGCATAGAGGGTGCTCAGCTTCAGTTTCAGCAAGATCCAAATGCTCATTTCCTCTTTGATTTTCCCTTTGGGCCGTGCCATTCCCCACAGCCACCGATCCTGGGGACTTCGCTAGAACTGTATGGCCACCCACTAAATTGGCTGTTCTTGATGGTGAATAGAAAGAGGAGGGGGGCGGAGGGGAGAGAAAAAGGAAGATAAGTCGAGGGGAGGTGATTCGGGAAGATGAAAGGGAGATGAGAGAAGGAAGATCTTTCACTGGACTACTCTTACAGAGACTGCCACGGACCCCGAGAACTTGGCAAGGTTTTGTTCCAGGAGAACTTTCCTAGTCTTCTCACTGTGTGGCTGTCACAGACTGAACTCTCTTCTCCCCAAGAAGTGGGAGTGGTGGAGGGTGAGTCCCTGCTGGAGGAGGAGACCAGGAGAGGGATTCTGTCATAGTTGGCAGGAGAAGGAGAGGAGAAATGCAGACCCTCCCAGACTTGGCAAGAGTCCCCCAGAATGAGTCAAAGGCCAGCCCAGGCACTAAGCATAAATATAGACACAGTCGCTCGGGTTTTGGAATGTAATGCTGGCAGCTTCTAAGCCAGCTGTGAATCTGGAAACAAATGAGAGCTACGAAGCCCAGGGTTGGGTTTAGTGAGAGGGCAGGCACCAAACAGAAAATGTCACTCTCACCACCACCTGGGCAGGTCAGATTCCCAATAGGCCTGGGAATGTGAGGAGGCCTCTGTGGGGTCATAGGGTCAAAAGGTCAGAGACCGCAAAACTGCAGTTACATCAAGCGGGTAGAAGACAAAGAAAGACTGTAAGTCGGGCAAGTCACTCCTCTGTGGGGGAGGGACAGGGTCTTTTTAAGGGTGTGCTCTAAATTCAAACCCAAGGAAGACAGGCTTTCCTTCATAATCACAACTAAAGATATAGTCCCTTCTTAAAGGTCAGTAGGTAGACGATTCCAGAGTAAACGGCCAACAACTTTGTGTTCTTTGGGGCAGCCAGCTGAAGCAGCTGCAGCTATTTTAATGAGACGTAATAATATTCTCTCAGTTCCACAAGCTATAGACTGAGCCCACCGAGGGAATCTGCTCAACCCCCAAAATGATCAGCCTTGTCAAAATATGATCATTTTGTTCCTTATTATAAATGAAAAGAAGATATGATTTAAGTGTTATCCTCTGGGTGTATGAGCCAGATTCCTATAAATCAATCATCCAAAATAAACTCTTTGGAGGGATTTCACTACAAATATTCTGGAAACAATTTCTTTAAACAAAGCATAAAAACATTACTATATCTCTCCAACATCAAAATGGCTTTAGACATGCATTATTGGATTGCTGGGTGTTTTTTGCTTAAAATATGTTATTTATGGTTTTGCGCCTGACAGGTGAAGTCAATGCCTCTTGTCTGCTGGAAAGCTCCTGCCTGCTCTCTTGTCAGGCCCCACTGAGATGATGGGAAGAGGAGGGTGCTAGGGCTAGGGTGAGGTCTAAGAG
Source organism: Tonatia bakeri (assembly GCA_004024845.1). Classification (NCBI taxonomy): domain Eukaryota; kingdom Metazoa; phylum Chordata; class Mammalia; order Chiroptera; family Phyllostomidae; genus Tonatia; species Tonatia bakeri. The sequence continues at coordinate 157,456 of PVIA01002939.1, read as the reverse complement.
CCAGGCTGGTGCCCTTAGTATTTGCCGATGTGACAAGTGGCATTTCTAGAGCGTGTTCCCTTGTAATGAAAAGAGATAAGCATAGAGCGTGAAACTGCAGCCTACTTGGATAGCATTCTTGGTGTGTCACTTAATAAACCTGAGATTTGGACAGCTCTTTTCTTCAGTTTTGTTTCTTAAAAATGGGGACAATAGGGACAACCATAGCATCTAACTTATGTGGTTGTTGTGAGTAGCTGAAAAGGATTACTATGGTAAAGCACTCAGGACTGTCAACCAGACTGTAGCACCAGTAATGTCAGCTGTTATTGTGCGATGTTATCGCACAATAGAAAGCCAGGAGAGTCCTGTCCCAAGGAAGTGCCACGGAGCAAACCTGTGCTATACTTATGTGTCTTAATGTTGGTGTTCTGCTTACTCCTCCCAGAGAAGTGGACTTGCAGAGGACAATGAGTGGCCTGATGCCATATAGTTTTGAACCCTCATCCTGCCCTGGGGTGCCTGCATCATTCATATGAGAAAGAACAGTACTGGGAAAGGGGTAAAGTACTCAAAGATTTTCCACAAAGAAGGATTGGTCTACTGAGCCCCACGTCTCACTTTTTCCCACCTCTCTCCACTCACCTGCCACATTTGGTAGTCCTCTAATCTGTCCACATTTTAACAACCTTGTACCTCAGTCGAGACAGAGTCTAAAAGTTTAATATCATGTCAAATGAGGGAGCCAATAAAACTTGACATTATTAATATGATGTCAAGGGTTTTTTTTTCCCAACTGCTTAGGGAAAAACATTGTGTTCCATTAAGTATAGCTCCTTGCACTGAGAAATATTAAGTGACTTTTCCATGACTACCAGCTGGAACTATTAGTTTTTCTTCATAAGCGTTGATGCCTTCAGTTCTGAGAGGCCAGTTGAGAACCTTTTATGACGATTCTGAGCCAGTGCAATCAAAAAAGCTTTTAGGTTTCCTGGGATCTCTCTTTAAATATGGTTGTGTATGGAAATGGGGATATGAATTATTAAACCACTTAAATACACATGGCTCAGTGAGCATGAGTTTTTGCACTCCCTTTGTCCATTTATACCTGAAGTTGCGGTGGCCTCTCAGGGCCATTGGGTGTAGGCTTGAAAATAAGGCCAGAGCCCCAGAGAGAGGGAAAAGCACAACCTCCTCTCCTGCCTTGCTGCCCTTCTCCCACCTTCAGTGGCTTCTCAGTGGGTACAGGGCTGCTGGTGCTGCATGCCCCACTGATCCTGCCCAGGTAAGGGAGAGGGGTGAAAGAGCTGACGGCTGTTCCTGCCTCTGCTCACACTGGGAGGCAGGTTGTCAAGTTGCTGCGGGGTCTCTGTTTCTTTTGGCCCAGGTCCATAGTCACCTTCCAGCACCTGCCTTTTCATGCTGGGTTCCCTTCCTCCAAAGAGGTCAGCCCTAGAAAAGTGGGCATGACTCATGTCCAAGTTGGGTGATGCTTCCCACAAGTGCTGACTTTTTAGGAACATGCAGCTGGAACAGCTGAAAGGAATGCTCCAGAGACTCAAACCTGGGCTTCCAGAGAGTCTGCTGGAGCCCAGCTAAGGTTCTTTCACCTGTTCCCACCTTTAGGCTGCTTGGAGACCAGCACTGCTCATGAGCTACTCTGTCCCCAGAGAAGCAGATACTGTATTATTTACCCCCATTTCCCATCCCACCTCACACGATTTCATTACTCAGTTCATAGTCTCAGCACCTTCACTGAGGGATATAGCGATACCTTTAGTTCCCAGTCATGACACATATTTAGGAAATATACCTGTGTTTTCACTTTTAAGAATCCAGAAGAATGGCTAAAGAGGTGATTGAAGACTGGTGCTTATTTATATAAGGCTGGAGTGTTTGTTGCAAGTTTGCATTCCTTTCAGAAGACACCCCTCACCCGCCCTGCCACCTAAAAAAAATAGCATGAACAGCTAACAGAACAGTTCTTATTTATACTCATCTGATGATCTAGTCAACAGACTTCCCCTTGCCCTTTTTCCGCACTGCCCTGAACCATCTGGGGGCCCCTGACCCCTGGAGCTGGCAGATGGAAGGCAACTTGTGCTTCCTAAATTTCACTGAACACTTGGGAGACCCCTGGGAAGAAAGCCCTTGGGATGACCTTCATGGCATCTTGAGCACACACCCCCAGCTGGGGCTGCCAGTAGAGATGATGAGGAAACTCCCTGCCCAGGGACTGCTCTCTTCCCCCTGCAAGCTTAGGACTGGGGGATTCAGCCAAAGGCAAAGGAGGATGAGTGAGAAATTTGTCTCTAGCAGCATAAATGACAGTTGTGGTTCCGATCTATTTCTGCCGATCTCAGGACTAGAGGGAAGAAAGTTATACTTGTGGAAGGACCTAGACCAAATGCTGGAAAGAGTCTCTCTTGGTGAAAACGTGGACTCTTTTTTTAGTGTAGTGGGTCCCTTTGCTCCGAGCTCTTGCCTTCACCGAGTTCCTATCTGACAGTGCCTTACTAGCCCCTTTCCTTTTCTGAGAAATGATCTAAGAGGTTCAATTAGCTGACTTGAGACTCTGAGGTAGTAACTCCAAGAAGATAGGAAAGAGGTAAGTGAAACTTGGATCGGGAGTGAAATATAAACCAGTCTGCACACCTGGGTTACTATGAAAGCAGGTGGTATGTATGGTAGCAAGGATAGGAGACTGGAAAAAAGAGCCTCCACACAATGGGTCAGGAGCAAATTCAGTGCAACCCTCTGGGCTTTGGTTCCACCTTCAGTGAAATGAGGAAAATAACTCCTGCCTGGGCCTACATTAGAATTGTTATGAACAAGTGAGGTAATGGATAAAAACATCTTAGAAAACATGTAAATTACTTTTAAAATATGAAGAATGACTACTCTTGTCAGCCCACCTTCCCACTCAGAGATGACAGTGAGGTTGTCCTCCACTGCCAGAAGGTAAAGCCAGATGATATTGAAGATCCTTTCCAGCCTAAGAGTATATGTTATGGTTTTATCTCTCCTCCAATCAATGTTACTCAGCCCACTCTTTGTTTGAGGCAAGACAAGGAAGCCGAGTATATGAACTGGCAACTCTCAGTACCGGTATGATAAAAACTGATCTCGGAGACACATGTCACAACATGGGTATACCTTGAAGACATGATGCTAAGTGAATTAAGCTCATCACAAAAGAGAAATACTGTATGATTTCACTTACATGTGGTACCCAAAGTACTCAAATTTATAGAGACAGTAAAATGATGGATGCCAGGGGCTGGGAGGAGGGGGAAATGGGGAATTCATGTTCAATGGGTACAGAGTTTCAGTTTGGGAAGGTGAGAAAACTCTGAGGATGGATGATGGTGATTGTAGCACAACAGTGTGAATGCCATTAAACTGTACACTTAAAATGGTAAATTTTATGTTATGAGTATTTTACAATAGTAAGAACAAAAACTGACATCAGTACTCACAGCTATTCAGTAATAAATTCCTATTCAAACCTAAGACTAAGCTTTAGCCACTAAAACGTACTGTTTCCCTTAAATTGCCACAGTTCCTCTGTGAGTTGGGCAGACTAAGTAAGGGCAGCACAGCAGGGTTCAGCATTTGTGTGAGGTGTCATCAGTACCCTTGGTAGCCAGTCTCCTGCATTCCACAAAACCTGAGGTTCTGAGAAAACACTGAGGCTGTACCTTCACATCTGGGAGAGCCCAATACCATGTTTGGCCCAGCAATCGGAGCCTTTTTCCAAGATGAATGGAGGGGAATTGTTTCTCACTCCCCCTTGCTGCTGCTCACCCTTCCTTCACCTTCCCGCTTTAATGTCTTAATCAAGTGGCAGATGAGAGGAACTGATCCATGCAAAGGACAGAAGGTTTTACAAGATGTGTGGAACCCACTGCTGCTCTCATCCCCCACCCCAGAGTCACCATCCCACCAAAGAGAAAGACAGGGGAGACAGAAAAAGAAAGAAAAAAAGGCAAGAGAGATTTTGTACCCTTAAGCCTCCACTGCCGCAGTTCAAAAGACCAATCTTTACTGAAAATAAATTTAAAGGAGAATTTTTGATGTGTATTATGGTCTCTGGTGGTAGACAAGAGCGCTGCTGGCAGTATACGGAGTTAAGCCAGAGTGGGATTACTTAGAAGTGTCTGTAGTGCTTTGATTAACTGGTGTGTATTTTATTTTTTATATGACACAATCACAGGCCTATATTGATAATATCTTGCTATTATTGTTTGACACTTGAATCTCTCTTTTTCTTATGACTTGGAACTAGGCTTTGTTCAGTCTAGGACAAGGGGCAAAGGATCAGGATGGTTCCAAAAGGGGCAAGAGGCATAAGTGCCCACCCCAGATTTTGTTTTTTGTTCAATGTATAAAATCCTTAGGATCTATCCTAGAAAGCTAAAAAAAATAATAATAATAAATGGGAGATGGGACATGGTGACTCAAGGAACCAGCCAAGTGCATGTACTATAAGAGAACACCTTCTCTTATATGACCTTCAGAATGACCTTCTGAAATTCCTTACGTCTGTATGGAAAATATTCCCCCATTAATACATCCTCTGGGAAAGAGGCTCCATGCCTGATGTTAAGCTCCAAACCCACCTTTCTATGTTTTGCTTTGGGAGGCAAAAGCAAAAGCTTTTGGGATGCTGGGCTGAAACTCTGCAAATTGTACACTCCTTGGCTCTTTGGCTCCTGATTAGTTGTACCAATAGGGGAAGCTGGAGGAAGACTGAAAAGCTGGAGGGGGGGGAAACGGATTTGCACCTTCCTATTCACTTGCTGTTTGTGTCAGTGTGGCCTCAGCCAAGAATCCCCATGGCCAGTGGCCACAGTTGGTTCCAGGCTCCAGCTTCATTTGCTCTCCCAGTACCAGCCTCATCACAGCCCTCACCCCCCAACCTGCCCCCAGAGGCTCCAGTACCAGCCAGGCCATCTGAGTGCCAGTTCTGCAGAGTCCCTGAGATTCTCTGAACTCCTGAGATATTAGCAGCAGTGGGGCCCACAGTTACCTAGAGCTCTGAGCTTGGGGCCCCTCTCCCAAGTTCCAGATATATCAACAGGACTGCCTCCTTTAAGATCTGGATCTCAACTCTTTAGGGTCCCTCCTGGGAGCTTCTAGGTTCTTGTCTTTGTTCATCCAGATCTAGGTAATAACTGTTTGCTTCCATTGAACCAATCCCCTGTGTAAAATCATTTCTGAAGAAATGCCTAGCATGGTTCCTGTCTTCCTCAATGGACCCCCAAAGGATATAGTATGCTCCTTGAAACAATGTTGTCCTGAGCACCAGGCAAAGAGGATGCTGGCAAAGAGAATGCAGACCAGGGAGTGGAGTGGGCGAGCTGCTTTCCTGAGGCTCACAGAACCCAAGAGTCCCAGGGAGCCATGCCAAAGAATAAATGGTGGCTGAGAGGACTGCAGAATCCTCACCACAGCACTTGGAAGGCAAAGATAGAATGACTACACCTTTAAGATGTGGAAAGAGGAAAACTCAGCCAGTTCTTTGCTTTGGAACCCTTTCTGACGATGAAATGAAACACTGGAATGTATCTTCTTTATAGAATGGGCAGAACAACTGTTTTCCTTGCTGGATTTTCCCAGCTGAGTCTCCTGCCATCCCCATGTTGCACTTACAAGGGCAAACTCAGAGACATTTTCTTTCCAATTTCCAGAGATTCTGAAGACCAGAGAGTCTGACTCTCCTCCAATACTAGTTCCTTGTGTCCCTGTTGTATATACCCTTATGAGCTCACGTACCATACCACAAGGTCTTGTCTGAAGCCTGGGCAGTGAATTCCATTGTTGACCTCATCATCCTCATGTGTTGGGAACCTTCCTGCCTGGTTCCAGAAGCTGTAACCCCTGCCAAGGCTAAGGCTGAGGGAATGACCTTGAAACCGTAAGCCAGCAAGGAGACAAAAGCTTATCTCCCTGGCAGGAGCACTGCTTCTGTTCCTTTTACTTCACCCTGCCTGGCCCCCAATGCTTGGTCAGTTAGCCAATGATGGGCAAGATTCTCCAAGTGGGGGATGACCTAAGACAGGTACGATCATGTGGGAGGCCCCCAAGGAAGGACTTTGGGGGCTACAGCAAAAGGGGGTGATGGACCCTCACCCCTTGGCTTTGACATAGCCTGAATCCTCATTGTCCGTGAGAAAATCTTTTAATCTCTTGGCTGCCTTACTTCCCTTGCTCCATCTAAGCCTGAAACAATGACAGAGGGTGGTGCAACCCTGTGCTGGAAAGGGCAGGTTCCCTGGGCTATCAGGCCTAAGAAAGAATATGTAAAACCCTGTGAAACCTGCTTAGTTTAGAATGCTCTCAATTAAATGATAAGGGTCCAAGCAAGAAGTAAGTTTGTTCCTGAAAGTTTTACAGCTCTTTAGCTATCCGACCCTGACTCAAAATAGTCCCTCAGAGTTCTTTGTTATCTATTGTTTAATCCTTACTTCATGGCAATGATTAATGAGCTTTACCTGAATTCCTGTGTAAACGAACCCAATAAAAGGCCATTGAGGAACAGGCTCTTGGCCCTTCTTCTTTGAGAGATCAGCCACCTTTCCTCCCCAAGCAGATCATGTCTTGTTAAACTTATTCTCATCCATGGCAGCTGGGGGGGCCCTGCGGGTGGAGCATGCACTCATGCACTGGTGTGTGAAAGTGGGAGCAAAGTCTCCATTATCATTGTGCTACCAGGGTGTGCATCTGAAGGCATGAACACCACATTCTTGTGCTTGTGGCCATGGCCTTTCTGCCCTCCAGGCTACCCAGGCCTGATGTTGGGGTCTTCATGAGTCATTTCATTCCTCACCCCAACCCTAAGCCAGATTCTGTCCAAACTTCATCCAAACATAGTGAGGAGTCCTCTATTCTTTTTTTTATTATTATTTTTTACTTTAATCATTGTTCAAGTACAGTTTTCTGCCTTTTACTCCCATTCCAGCCCACCCACCCATCCATCCCCACCTCCCTCCCATTGCCACCCCCCTAGTTTTTGTCCATGTGTCCTTTATATTTGTTCCTGTAAACCCTTCCCATTCTCCCCTGAAATTCCCTCTTCTCTCTCCTCTGGTCACTTTCTGCCTGTCCTCTATTTCAGTGTCTTTGACTATATTTTGCTTGTTTCTTTGTTTTGTTGTTTAGGTTCCTGTTAAAGGTGAGATCATATGGTATTTATCTTTCACTGCCTGGCTTATTTTGCTTAGCATAATGCTTTCCAGTTCCATCCATGCTGTTGCAAAGGGTAGGAGCTCCTTCTGTCTCTCTGCTGCATAGAAAATGTTTAATCTCCAAAATATATAAAGAACTTACATGACTCCACTCTAAGAAGACAAGCAACCCAATTAAAAATGGGCAAAGGACTTGAACAGACACTTCTCCAAGGAGGATATACAGAAGATCCAGAGACACATGAAAAGATGTTTAATATCGCTAGCTATCAGAGAGATGCAAATTAAAACCACAATGAGATACCTCTTCACACCAGTCAGATGGCCATCATAAACAAAGCAACAAACAACAAGTGTTGGAGAGGTTGTGGAGAAAAGGGGACCCTAGTGCACTGTTGGTGGGACTGCAGACTGGTACAACCACTGTGGAAAACAGTATGGAACTTCCTCAGAAAACTAAAAATGGATCTGCCTTTTGACCCAGCAATTCCACTGCTGGGACTACATCCTAAGAATCCTAAAACGCCAATCCAAAAGAACCTTTGCACCCCAATGTTCATAGCAGCACAATTTATAATAGCTAAGTGCTGGAAGCAACCTAGATGCCCATCAGTAAATGAAAGGATCAAAAAGCTATGGTACATTTACACAAAGGAGTCCTCTATTCTTGAAACACACCAATGAAGTGTCTTTAACACTGAGCCACACCGTCTTTTCATCCACTCAGGTCTTCTTAGCGAAATCGGGAGATTGGCCTCATACTAACTGTGTGACTTTTGGCAAATTGATTAATCTCTCTGAGCACCAGATTTCTCCCTTGAAAATCCAGGTGAAGACTGTCTATTTCACAAGGTTGTTGTGCAGGTCAAATACTATAATACATGTGAAAGCATTTTTGCACAGTACAGTCCTGTACAAATGGGAGGTAATATTATTGCAACAGTTGCTGCCCAAGCCACTCACTGTATTATTATCTAAGTCCTCCTCTGGTGCTTTAAACTCATTTCTTTTTGCTCTGTCTGGTTGCGTAATGGCTGTAGATTTCTCCCTGGGGCTTCAGCTGCAAAGATAGAGGAAGGCTAAGGCAACCATGTGTCTCCAGCCTATTCTGAGAACCCCCACAGGGCTCTGGCACACCCAGCTCCCCAGAGAGAGGCCCAGGCTGCCCCTGAGGGGCCGTATTTTCAGGACTATCCAGCTCAAACTGTGGAGCCTCTTCAGGACAAGCTGGCAGGAGTTCAAACAGTGTCTGCATGAATCACAACTGCCTGTGGCCCATTATTCAGGTCAGAGTGTCAGCTGGAGGAGACCAGGACCCTGACCTCAGAGGTCCCTGAAATGTTTATTGTCTTTGGCTTCATGCACTAATTTGAGCCTTTGCCCAGCCCTGGGGAAATGGCTGCATTGCTGCACACCCCCCCAACTGTATCCCCCTTCTTCCCTAAGGACTGGGTGAATTCCACTCTTTGTTTTCTACCTCATAGGAATAAATAATAAGGGAGGAGGAAAAAATTAAGCACTGCTATGTACTATGTCTTTTTTCTTTTCTTTTTCTTTTTCTTTTTTTAAGAGAGAGAGAAGGGAAAGGTGGGAGAAAGAGAGGGAGAGAAACATCAATGTGTGGTTGCCTCCCATGTGCCCCCTACTGGGGATTTGGCCTACAACTCAGGCATGTGCCCTGGCAGGGAATCAAACAAGCAACCCTTTGGTTCACAGTCCAGTGCTCAATCCACTGAGCCACACCAGCCAGGGCAAATATACTATGTTTTATGCTAAATTCTGTAGTAAAAAAACTACAATAGATTGAAAGGTATCTCCAGCCTTCAAGAAGAAAGAAAACTCTCATCTATGGGGCCAATGCTAGATCCTCACAGTCACTTAAGTCCAGCATACATGCTGAAACAGTACCAAGCAAAGGGGCTCTCAGATCTGGGGAGGATTAAGGGAGATAAAAGTAATCAGTGAATATTTCTTAGGGAATGTCCATTTTTCTTTCTTTTTAAACATGTGCTTTGCAGAAAAGAAAATGGATAACTGAAAAGAAGAAAAAAAATACCCATAATTCCTATCTGAAGATAATCACTGTCTATAGGTTGTTATATGCCCTTCTAGACATTTTTGATGCATATATGTATATTCATACATTCTAATAAAAATCAAATTATTCTGGGTGTATTATTTTATAAACTACTTTTTTCACTTAATTTCCTATGTCAATGATATATATATATCTTCATTATTTTTAATGACCAGGAAGTATTCTATTGTATGAATATAAAAGAGAATGTGTAATATTTTTACTGGTCCTCTATCATTGGACATTCCAGAGATTTCCAGTTTTGTCACCTTAAACATTGCTATAATGAATATCCTGGCATTCATCTTTTCACGTACATGTGTGATTGTTTCTTTAGGATAAATTCCTAGAAATAAAATTACTGAGTTGAAGGACATTTTTCTAAGGCATTTACTATACTTTGTCAAACTCCCCCTTAAATTTTGCACCAAAGTACACTCATTACCAAAAGAAAATGTATCAAGTATTAAATTTAGCTTTGAAAGCAGGGAGAGATGTGGTTGAACAATAGGCATGGAGGAAAATCTGGCACAGGGAAAAGAAGTACGAGGCATAGAGATGAAGTCTAAGCAAGCCATTCCTTTACTCAACAAACATTTGTTTAACCCTGACTGGTCCAGGCACTGTGCTTAGCTCTGAGGTACAAAGACAACAAGATCTTTAAGAAACTCACAGGAATGGGAATTTGAAGGAATACAGCTTTGGATTAAGCAGAACATCTGCGTTAGGAGAATGGAAGGTAATGGAGAAGTGCCTGCCAGTGATGGGCTTCAAAGACCTGGCTAAGTGGTAGGAGGAGGCCTGGTTCTGAGAGTCCACTGAGTGACACTCGGGGGTTCAGAATAAGTCATTGCATGACAGATACCTGGACTGTCTAGCCCTAGGATCCAAACAAATTATTTTATCTTTAGAGTCTCAACTATAATATGGGAAATATAACTGCTACCTCATTTGGCTGCTGTGAAAATAAAATAAGCTAAAGTGTGTTAATGGCTTAGCATGGAGTAAATGCTCAGTAACCATTAGTCATTGTTCTTATGTTGAAAGGAGGTGAAGAGCAGATTGATGTGGGTCTAAAAAGATGTAATACATAGTCCCCACATGCTTGACCCAGTGGCAGGCTGTGTTCTGGCCAATCTACACTCTCTGTACAGCCTACTGGTCCCATTCATAGGGATTCATAAAAGATAATGTGGGGCAGTCCAGCTGGCCCTCTGAAAAGAGAGAAGAAAGAAAGAAAGAAAGAAAGAAAGAAAGAAAGAAAGAAAGAAAGAAAGAAAGAAAGAAAGAAAGAAAGAAAGAAAGAAAGAAAGAAAGAAAGAAAGAAAGAGAAAGAAGAAAGAGAGAGAGAGAAAGAAGAAAGAGAGAGAGAGAAAGGAAGGAAGGAAGGAAGAAAGGAAGGAAGATGAGAAAAATAAAAAATACCTCCACTCTAAGTGAACCATGAGGTCCGAGAAGGGATCACTACTGTTTCACCCCAACCTTGCTTGTGCTCAGCTGTGACAATGTTGAACAAGCACTGCAAAAGCCTTTTCAGAGGCTCGCCTGAGTCTTCCATGCAACAGGGGCCTCCAAGCATCTCTGTGAGCCTGTGATCAGCCTATTTGTCCACTGGCTACCTGTCGATCTCCTGCAGTATCACTTCCGACAAAGCTTGGAGAGAGTGACACCTTGATACACCAGTTCCATCTGAGATTCCCCTGATAGGCCTCCCAGCTCCTGAATCACTAGGGGTGGTTCATGGCCAGACAAGTACTGATGGACCCTTCCTCTCTGGCTGAGCTCTGGGTCAGCCTCATGTTGTCAAAGCAGACTCCAGGCTTCCCCTCAGACTAGGCTACTTTTAACATCTCTTGCCCACTTCCCAAAGTGGAGGGGGGTTCATTTGTTCATCTAGCCACCCATTCATTTAGCAAATGTACCTAGGTCAAATCCAGTGTTAGCAGGAAGCATAGAACAAAAGAAAGAGATCTGGATTCAGTGTCCCAAGACCTAGGTCCCAGAACTGGCTCTCCACCAGTTTGCCTGTGGCTCTTAAAAAGTCATTTAACATTTTTTAGATAGTATACCTGCAAACATCTCTGTTCCACAGGTAAGAAGGCTCATTAAACAATCATAAAATATTAACCTAAAAGAAGAGATCCTCAAGATCATCAGTTTTAACTGTATTTATATTCATCCATTGAACAAATATTTATTGAACATCCATTATGTGCCAGGCACCACTCCAGTGTTAGGAATCTATCACTGAACAAATAGACAAAAAAATCTATACTGATGGGGTTTACAGTCTAATGGAAAGAGACAGATAGTAAACAAAATAAATAAGCACAATATATAGCATATTAGGTAGCGATAAGTGCTGGGGAGTAAAATAAAGCCAAAAAAAAGGAATGAAGAGTATTTGGACTTCATTTTAAATTGGGTGGACAGAGATGACCTCACGGAAAAGATGATATCTGAATGAAGTGAGAGAGCAAAACTTGAGGCTCTCTGGGGAAGGGCACTCCAGGCAGAGGAAACAGGTGAGAAGGCCCTGAAGTAGAAACGGCCTAGTGTGTGCCAGAACATGCAAGTTTCATGTGCTTGGAACAGAATGTAAATAGGAGATCCACTCACATGGCTTCTTGTAGGAAAGCACTTGGGTTTTTCTCCTGAGGGAGGCTCTGGGAGGTTCTGAACAGAGGAGTAACATGGGCAGATTTATATTTTAACAGGATCATTCTGATACTGTATTGAGAATAATATCAACAATAACAACTTACTTAGCACTTATGATATGCCAGGTACTATTTTAAGTTCTTTACAAATCTAAATTAGTCATTATAACAACCTTATGAAGTTGAGTCTATTATTGTTTTCATTTTACAGATGAAAAAACAAAAGCACAGAGGCATTATAAGTAACTCCCCTCATTCACACAGCTGTGCAATGACAGAGCCAGGTTTTGAGTGGAGGCAGGTTGGCTCCAAGTGCTGTCATTTCCCTACCCTACTCTGCTGCCACATCAGCAACAGTGTAAATGCAGTTTGGGGTGATACCAGTTGTCTGCAGCTAGGCACAGGATGATGTTGGTGGGGGAGAATGGATCTGACTCTGGTCATGGGCGAAGGTGGAACCAACAGGTTTTGTTGTCAGGTGAAATGTGGGATGGAAGCAAAAGAGAGGAGTCACATTTTGTTTTTGCTTTAACTTGAGCAGCTGGACAAATAGAATTGCTTTTAACTGAGGCAGGGAAACTGGAGGAAGGAGAGAGAATAAGAGTTTGGGTCATGCTGTATGGAATTTCTATCGGACATCTAAATTGCCATGGAGGTGAACCTGGAAGAAACTGAGGACATATTGGCTCAGTGGCATAGAGCTAATTAGTGAAAGGGGGTTAAACCCTGTAATTGTGAGCTTTTTCCCTTCTGTGCTTCTCAGCATATTTCCATTCGCAAGGTGGGGAATGGAAAGCAAGACTACTGTTACATGTCATTTGTATATCACAGTGGCAATCAGGTGTTAAAGGAACCTTCTCTTTACCACCTCTTCCCATGCAAGGGGTGACATGCTCTGGTCTGGAGAGGGATGAAATGCCAGAGGGAGCTGGTAACCCAAGTGACCCTCCCATGTGATGAGGGAGAGGTGGCTTTAAATGTCATAGAATTCTACCATTTCTCCCTCCTCAAAGGGAAGGACCCCTGTGAGCCGCTGGAGCTAGGGTGTTTGGCCTGCATGGAAGTCCATCCTGTGTTGACTGGGAGATGGGTCATCGCAGAGGGTGCTGAGCAGCCTCGCCTGTGGAGCTGGATGGAGCTGCTGGTGTTTATTTGGGTGGCAAGCTGCTATTTAAAATAAGGCTTTGTTTCTGAAAATGAGACAGCTGGGGCTACATTTGGTAGATAAAGACATTTTGTTGAACTTTCAAAATGGGGTATTATTTTCCATTTACACTTATTTCATGGAGAATTGTAAGAAGATGAGATTGCAGACATGTCTGTGATATGCAATAATGAGTGATGGATCTTTGAAGGTAAAAATATCTCTAGGATATTCTTTTTCTTTTTTTTTTCTCTCCTCTCTCTCTTTCAGGCCTCAGGTTGTGTGGATTTAGGTTTTCTTTTGTTTTGTTTTTTAATATCGAAATGGAGAGTATCTCCAGTGGGAGTTAGACTGTTCTCTCCTCAATGTTTGTCTTAATAAAGGTTAAAAGAAATGAAGTAGAATTAAAAAGGATCTCAGGAGATAGGAGCATCTGAAATTTTTAACTCCCTGAATTATTGGGGAAGGGGGCAGGATAAGATACCAGGTCTGAGGAACCCGCAGGACACACTGAACAGCTGATGCCACCAGGCCACCTACCCCACAGCTAAAAACCTCGGGGAATGAAAAAGAAACAAGGAAAGAGCAAGAGGACAAAAAAAGGAGAGAAAGTCAGATTCCAAGAAGATGCTGCCATCTCTCTTCTCCACGCTCAAGGCCCTCGTCTCTAGGGACAGGCACTGCCAACAGTGTGCATCCCAGGGGAGTCAGACTTGACATCTTCCCCCTTGTTGCTTTCTACCTCCTCTTAATTGCTTTGGAAGGAAACCAAGAAAAGAGAAACTAGAAGGAAGAAAAACGTTTAGCTTGATTTTCTTGAATAAGAACTTAGATAAGGAAATCCATTGGTGTTTATTGAATAAATAAATGAATTAATCATTAGTCTGTCAGCCACTATATCTAAGTACCAATACTTGAATCAAGGAATGATTTAGGGAATCAGCTAATTTGGCATAAACACTCAGATTTCTTAACCTCCTGCTCCCAAACACAAACCTCTTTATCTTTGTCTATTGACAAGGTTGATATTAAGAAAAAAAAATGGAATTTATCAGCATCAAATGCCTGTCCTGTGTAAGGCTTGCACCAAGCTATGTCCTCATAAAAATACTGAAAAGACTCCTACCCTTCGTGCATAGTACTAGATAATAGAAACATAATTTTTAAAAGAAGGGAAGGAAATATATCCCAATATATTGAGTAAGAGCCAGAAATTGCATACCTACTGCCTAACTCAGCGACTAGGGGAGAGTTAAATTTTAGAGTGTTCAACTTTTAAAGGTTCTTTCAACTGTGCTTTCCTCCTTAGCATGTTTCAGGTACAAATACCCTCCAACTGACCATTACTGATGTGATGGGGTATGCCTTTCTTCAAAGTGTGCTCCTCGGTGGACAGGTCTGTGTTTTCTTCCTCTTGCTGCCTCCCAGTGTCAGTGCCCAACACCACAGCAGGAGCACGGTGGCCATCAGTAGATAGCTCCTGAATTGAATTCAATGTAGTCACGTCCAGAGTGCCAGCTTTTCTCCCAAAGACCATGTTTCATTAGGCTATGGCAGATGTCATTCTTTGGTAATTTGTAAATAGAAACTTGTTGTTTGAGGACAAATACCCTGGAGTCATCCTTGACTTCTCCCTAGGATGTAATTCATAAATTCTACTGGCACTGGTGAACCAGTGTAAAAGACACAGCAACTTGCCAATTAACTCTTCCTAATAACTTGAGGTGGCTGAAAACTCTGGTCCATAAGACCCATTAAGAGAATGTCCTGCATTTTGATCTGAGGGTGATAAGATCATAAGGATCAAGAAAGGTAGAAATATTCACCTCTGAGAGCATAATTTATATTCAATAAATTGAGAAGGGCCACCTGGGGGTCAAACATGGAGTAGGAAGCCAAAAGAAATTCTCCAGCCTGGGAAGAAAGGAGTACATGAAAGCAGAAAATAAGCCAGAGCTCCAAACAGCCCAGAGTAGATCATTTCTGTGAGCTTTGATGGGCAGAGGAGGATAGGTAACCCGCTTCCAGACTCTACCTCTGCCTCACTGGGAGAGAGAAGGGGAGCCTGAATGGAAGAAAAAGGTGAGAAAGAGGCCACAGGCTACACAGGTGAGAGCGAGGATGAGGATGCCCCAATTCCTTCTCCTGACATAGAAGCAGAAATAACCTTTCCTGATGTCAGGCCATGTGGGGAGCAGGCATTGACCTGAAGACCAGAGAATCCCTGACTGTGAGAGGAAGGGGAGCTGAGTCATCCTCTGGCCCAGTCCCCTCCCTGACAGAGGAGGAGACTCCTACTCAGAGAGGGAGGTAAACTGCTGTGCCTGAAATCCTCCCCTCTCCTATAGCTCTCCATAACGCCTACCTCCACGTGCATCCTGCCCTAGAGTACACTGGTGTTCCAGAAAGGCATTTCCTACCACTTTTACAACAAGTCATAGAATTTGAAAATACGAAAACTGGAAGAATGGGGGCTAGAGAAAGGGCTAGGGAGGCCTCTTTGAGGTAAGGGATTAGTCTCTCCCCACTTAGAAAGTTAGGATAGCAAGCTGTGTGCCAGGGCTCCCAAATACCAGTCACCTAAGGAGCACTGGAGAGCCTGTTAAAGATACAGAATTACCCCACACCTGAAAACTTTGACTCCATATCTCTGGTATGGGAATCTGTTTTTCTCCAGCACCTCAGGTGGTGCCTCATAAAAATATCCGGGTTTGGAACCCTGTCCTGGAGGACAGCACCAGATGAAACCAGGGAAGCTCACCTCTCACCCAGTACAAGGATTTGTAGGACTGGTTCTTTTGTCCCATGCAATGCGAAAGGAGTCCTCACTCACAGCTGCCACCCTCCCTGGGGAGTCAGTGAAAACAGACAAGACCAATGGATCAGAAAAGACATTGGGCTTCTCTGAAGACTCTCTGTCACTGTTAATTATTGATTCATATTTGAATTATTATCAGTTTACCCTTCAGTCTTTGAAGGAAGGTTGATCTGAAACAGCACCGTGCATGCCCAAGTAACTCTTCACCCCTCATCTACCTTTGGCCAGCCCACCCAAGACAAGGACCCTCATTCTGTACTGGTCCTTGATTTAAGGCCATGGGAGGAGTAAGTAAAGATAATTGAGGCTGCAGCTTCTAAATGAAGACATACTGCTACCCAGGTGGTAATTACCTCTTCTGCACCCCTTTTCTCCTCCTTCCACCTGTGTTTAGTTCAGACCAAAATGGGCCTAACATTCACAAACAGACTTCCAGTACCCTCCAAACCTTCTCATAGTTGGCATTCAATTACCACCACAATTCATTCACAGTTCTGCTTAATATTCCACATTGCTCCCCACTTAACACTTTTTTTAATCCTCAGCTAAGGACATGTTTCATTGACTTGAGAGAGACAGGAAGCATGTGTGTGTGTGGCGGGGAGAGACAGAGAGAGAAAGAGATACAGAGAGAGGAACACTGATATGAGAGAAAAACATCAATCGGTTGCCTCCTGTATGTGCCCCAACTGGGGATCAAATCTGCAAACTTATGGTATGTGAGACAACCCTCCAACCAACTGAGCCACCCATCCATGGCAACACTTTTTTGATGTGCACTGAAGGCAGCAGAAGCCCCCACCAAGGCTAACGATCATTTCCCTTCCCTAAATCTACTATGGAACATTCCAAATGGCATAAAGAGCAAGGCTCCCCAGTTGGTAAATGTCAACCATCTAGGTTTTCTGCACAAGCGCTGGGTTTTACGTGCCCCACACTATTCTAAGCTGATAACACAGATAACCCAGATGGTCCTGACTGACTTTCCCTCCCAGGGTGGGCAAGGGATTACAGCTGTTTTAATGCTGAGAGGCTCAGCTTGTAAAGAGCCTTGTGCTCAGAACCAGGGACAGTTATGTAAGTCCACAGAACTCTGGCACTGCAAGACAGCAGGCTCCAAGTAGTATCTAATTACAGAGAGGCTGATGGCCGCAGTTGAAGATGCTGTCACAGGACCCAGGTCTCGGCCTGCTGATGTCTTGCCAGCAGTTGCACTAAAACGGAAATTAAGTGTGGTGTCATGGCCATTTAGGGCATTAGGAACGGAAGGCGCCTGAGAGCTACTGCCTGGCCCCTTGCCCACCTTATTAACAAGGTGCAAACAAGGACCTGTGCTGGGAGAGGGAAACAGCTGGAGGAAAGAGACCTTCTCTGCAGGTAGAGATATGAAGAGCGGAAGGGGATGCAGGGAGGCTGTGTCTCAAATCACCTTGGCTGAGAAGGAAATTGGCTTGATGAATGAGATAAAATCATCAACTGCTTGATGAAACTCTTTTAAGGAACATTTTCTAGGTTGCAACGTTTTTGCAGGTCCTTAACTTCCATTCCAACTTCCACCCACACCCCCAAACTATACATGTAATAGCAACTGGGGGTTGAGGGAAGGCATAAGACCAAATCAACATTTTTCAACACCCACCTCTCATCATTTGTAGTTTGCTTGAGGCCTTCAGGATAGTGGGTCCCTGCAAGGCTTCACCAGCCTGCCAAGTTCTCTAGCTCTGAATCTGGGGAAATCCTGACCTTGGCCACCATCCAGCCCTCGATACCAGGGCTATTTGCTAAATAAAGGCCAAGGCCCCAGCTCTGGAGGATAGACTCTCTTGCTGCTCACCTGCTATCCTCCCCAACACACACACACACACACACACACACACACATTCACCCTTTATATCCTCTCCTAGGTCACCCTGACCTTTATGTCCAGCTATTGTCCTGGCAAATTGACTGATAAGCTCTTCCTAGAAAATGTAGTCAGACAGGTTTGAGTAATGCAGCAAAGAGAATGAACACCATGCTGCCCTTTTGAATCTTCCTCACCTGTCACCCTGAAAACCACACACACTTTAAGGGAGCTTTGTTCACCCCCAGCTCAAGGCAAGCTGGGTTGAGAGGACCCAGAAATCTCAAAACACCCCGCCTGGACCTTCCATTTAGTGCCTGGCTCTCTTATTTATTTGCCAATAGCTATAGCAGAGGTGAACTGGGACACGGGAAACACCAGCTCCCTTTGGATAGGGTAAAAAAATTAAAAAGCCCGTTTTTCTGTCCTGTCAGGTCTATTTAAGTATTTAATGAGGTGAGATAGTACCAATAAATTTAACATGGCACAATAACTCTGATGATGTGGGCCACAGACTAATAGGCTCCCATCCCGGGGACAGAAGAGTGATCTTGCCTTCGCTAGATCTTATCGGGTTTGATTGCTCTGTTCAGTTATTAAAAAGGTTGAGCAAGGACTTTCAGGTACTACCACAAATCTGTGCGTATCCTTCCAACCAAGATAGATTGAAGCCAGGCCCCAGAATATAAAGCTGTTTATTTTAATTGACAATTGAGAAGAGTGGAATAGGTGGAGGGTGGAGGCTTGGGGGGCCCTGTGACTAGGGGGATGGTTTGTGCATGTGTTTTCTTCTCTTCAAAAGCTTGTGGCTAAACTTCAAATCCAAGGGTCTATCCAATTGAGCGTCTGCTCCTGAGGCTTCCAAGAGTCTCTTCCCCACTTGTCTTGAGCAAGGAGACAGGACATTGACCTGTGTGTCACCCCTGATTTTTGTCCTTGCCTTTCATGGGGTAAGGCCTGCTGAAAATATTTCCCAGCCACTTGTGCCTAAGCAGAGCTGCTGTTCCCATTTACACAGTTTGTCCTCTCCATCTTCTGCAGGTTTATGAGGCTGTCACTAAAGCTTTTTGAGATCAGAGATCACATGTTCCACTTTGAATTCCCCGACAGCGTATGATAAAGATCAGAGCTTCTAAAGTGTGAAATACACACTTTGAGGGTTAGTGCAATAAGTTTGTAGCTGGCACATTAATGAACATTTTCCAGTTAATGTTTAGATATTTATATGAATATATATCATATGTATTATAAAAATATAACTCATACATTATACATCATTTCACAGATTTTATTACTCAGGATGAGGTGAAGGTAGACCATAGTTTTTAAAGAAAAAAATATATCTTACTAAAATAAATAAATTAATAAATAAAAGGGAATCAACCCTGGCCAGTGTGGCTTAGTTGGTTGGAACATCGTCCCATGGACAAAAGGTTGCAAGTTGAATTCTCGATCAGGGCACATGCCTAGGTTATGGACTCAGGCTCCTTGGTCAGGGCATGTAGGAGAGGCAACCAACTGATGTTTCACTCTCATATCAATGTTTCTCTTCCCCTCTCTCTAAAATCAATAAGCATGTCCTTGAGTGAGAATTTTTTTCAAGTGAGTAAAACTCAGGTACATTATTTTTTTATTTTATTTTTAAATATGTTTGATTGATTATGCTATTACAGTTTTCCCAACTTCTCCCCCTTCAACCCCCTCTGCCTTGCACCCGCAACCTTCCAGCATTCCCCCCCTTAGTTCATGTCCATGGGTTGTACATGTAAGTTCTTCGAGTTCTTTTTCCTACACCATTTTTTACCTCTCCTCGTCTACTTTATGCCTACTAACTATGCTTCTTTTGCCCTGTACCTTTCCCCCCCATTCCTCCCTTCCCCCTCCCCACTGAAAACCCTCCGTGTGATCTCCATTTCTCTGATTCTGTTCCTGTTCTAGTTGTTTGCTTAGTTTTTGTTTTCATTGTTTGTCTTTTCTTTTAGGTTCATTTGTGGATAGTTGTGAATTTCTTGTCATTTTACTATTTATATTTTTGATCTTTTTATTAGATAAGTCCCTTTAACATTTCATATAATAAGGGCTTGGTGATGGTGAACTCCTTTAACTTGACCTTATCTGGGAAGCACTTTATCTGCCCTTTCATTCTAAATGAAAGCTTTGCTGCACAGAGTAATCTTGAATGGAGGTCCTTGCCTTTCATGACTTGGAATACTTCTTTCCAGCCCCTTCTTGCCTGCAAGGTTTCTTTTGAGAAATCAGCCAATAGCCTTATGGGCACTCCTTTGTAGGCAACTATCTCCTTTTCTCTTGCTGCTTTTAAGATTCTCTCCTTATCTTTAATCTTGAGTAATGTAATTATGATGTGTCTTGGTGTGTTCCACTTTGGGTCCAACTTCTTTGGGATTCTCTGGGCTTCCTGGACTTCCTGGAAATCTATTTCTTTCACCAGATTGGGGTTTTCTTTCATTGTTGGGAACCTCCCTGCCTGGTATCAGAAGCTGTAACCCCAGCCTAGGCTAAGGCTGAGGGAATGACCTTGAAACCGTAAGCCAGCAAGGAGACAAAAGCTTATCTCCCTGGCAGGAATGCTGCTTCTGCTCCTTTCACTTCGCCCTGCCTGAACCCCAATGCTTGGTAGGTTAGCCAATGATGGGTAAGATTCCCCAAGAGGGGAACGACCTAAGACAGGCACGATCACATGGGAGGCCTCCAAGGAAGGACTTTGGGGGCTACTGCAAAAAAGAGGTGATGGACTCTCAGCCCCCGGCTTTGACAAAGCCTGAGTGCTCATTCTATCCACGAGAAAATCTCCTTATCTCTTGGTTGCCTCAGTTCCCCTTGCTCCACCTAAGCCTGAAACAATGAAAGGGTGGTGCAGCCCTGTACTAGAAAGGGCAGGTTCCCTGGGTGATCAGGCCTAAGAAAGAATATGTAAAATCCTGTGAAACCCGCTTTGTTTAGAATGCTCTCAATTGAATGAGAAGGGTCCAAGGAGGAAGTAAGTTTGTTCCTCAAACTTTTACAGCTCTTTGACCCTGACTCAAAGCAGGCTCTCAGAGTTCCTTGTTATTTGATCCTTACTTCTCTGCAATGAGTAATGAGCTTTACCTGAATTCTTGTACAAATGAACCCAATATAAGGCCTGCTGGGACAGAATAACGCGTGCCCTCCCCCAGAGAGGGTGGCCAAAGCGCCCTCCCCTACAGAGGGTGGCCCCTCCGTCCCTACTCCTCTACAGAAAACTGCCTGTTTCTGTGTATGTTCATTTCTCATGTGTCGACAAGCCATCTGCAGCGTTCCGAAGTCACTGCTGGTCGGTGATCGTGCATCACTTCATTATTTGTTCAAATAAGTTTTCAATTTCTTGCTGTTGTTCTTCTCTTTCTGGCACCCCCATAATTCAGATATTGGAACATTTCAGGTTGTCCCAGAGGTTTGTAAGACTCTCTTCACTTTTTTGAATTCTTGTTTCTTCATTCTGTTCCAGTTGGATGTTTATTTCTTCCTTTTGTTCCAAATTGTTGCTTTGAGTCCTGGTTTCGTTCCTGTCACTATTGGTTCCCTGAATATTTTGCTTTATTTCATTCTGGGTATCTTTCATTTGTTTTTTCATCTTTTGACCAAGCTCAATCAGTTCTGTGAGAATTTTGATTACCAGGGCTTTAAATCTCCATCAGATAGGTTGGCGATCTCCTCATCACTTATCTCTCTTTCTGAAGTTTTGCTCTCTTTTTTCATTTGGGCCTATTTCTTTTGTCTAAGCCCACCTGTTAAGTTGTAAGGGGGCAGGCCCTTAGGTATTCATCAGGGCAGAACACCCTCCTTGCTGTGCTATGGTGCTGCCTGTTGGGGAGGGGCCAGAGAGGCAACAATTCAGCTCACCTGCTGGACTCTAGCCCACTTTTCAATGAACCCTCGTGTGAGACTGGGAGTTTCTCCCACCACAGCAACCCCCGTCATAGTCCACAGTCACCTGAGTCTCAGTTTCCTGTTCAGTGAGCCCCATCCGCAGGGTCTGCAGCCTTACCATGGGTTCTTATTGGTCTGGTTGTTCTGGTTGACCGTTTCTTTAACTCCTTGGTTGTCAGAGCTCCATGCAGTTTAATTTTCTGGCACTTCTGGTTGTTTATTGATTTTAGATTGGTTGTTATTCTCCTTTTGGTTGTGTGAGGAAGCGAAGGGTTCTACCTACGCCTCCATCTTGGTCAGAACTCTATTTTTTTAAATAATGGTACAAGGAGTATCCAAATGAGTAAAATATAGGAAACACTATATTAGCTGATTTACTAATTGATTGGTTGGTTAGTTGGTTGGTTGGTTGGTAGCTCTGAGACTGATAAAAATTTTTCCCCAACATTATGAAAATTTTCAAACATAGCAGAAAAGTTGAAAGAATTATATAGCAAACACCCAGATGCTCACCACTTAGATTCTACAATTAATGTTTTGCTATATTAACTTATTATGTACCTGTCCGTAGAGCCTTCTCTTATACTCTCCATCAATCTATCTTATGTTATTGGATGAACTTCAAAATAAGTTGCAGACATGAGTGTAGGTCACACTGAAACACTTCAACATGCATATCATTAGATTTCAATGTCTGTTCATGGCTGTTTCATTTGAGGGGGGACGTAAAATTTAGATGTCATAAAATGCACAAATTTTAAGTGTATCTTTCAATGACTTTTGACAAATGCATACACCTGTGTAATCCACCGTCACCCCAGAAAGTTTCCCTATGCCTCTCCCGATTAAGCCCCTTTCCCATCCTACAGAAACAAGCACTGTTGTGATTTGTTTACTCTGTATTGGTTTTGCCTATTACAGAAGTTCATATAAATGTAATAGTACAGGATATACCTTTTATGTAAGGCTTCTCTCATTATGTAAGGCAAAATGTTTTGAGATTTATCCATGTTGATGTATGTCTCAGAAGTTTGTTCCTTGTTGTTGTTGAGCACTATTTCTTTGCGTGTGTCCATGCTCCTATTGTTGATGGGCACCCGGGCCGACTCCAGGTTGGAGGCTATAATCAATAAGGCTGCTATGATCATTCTTCTGTAATATTCTTTGTAGATATCTGTTTTTACTTTTCTTGGATGAATAACTGAGTCATATTGCTTAATTTTTTAAAAAATCTAACATCTGTCTCCAAAGTGGTTGTTCATTGCCACCAACAATGTATGAGAATTATGGTTGCTCCCAATCTTTGCCAAAATTTAATGTTTTCAGCCTTTTTCATTTTAGTCATTCTAATAGATGTGTACTTATATCTCATTGGTGAGCATTTTTTTCATGTGCTTATTGGCCATTTGTAAATTTTCCTTGGTGAAATATTTTCCCAATTTTTTTTATTATGTTGCTTGTTTTTCCATTATCAAATTGTAGCAGTTCTTTATATAGCCTGGATCCCAGTTCTCTGTTAGATAAGTTTTGCAAATATTTTCTTACAGTCTGTGGGTGGCTTATTTGTTTTCATAATCATGTCTTTTGATGAGCAACATTTCTCTATTTTGGTAAAAATCTAACTTTTAATTATGTTTTTAAAATTTTTATGGTTATTTTCAGTGTTCTAAGATGCCTTTACCTACACCCAAGTCATGAACCTTTCCTAGGTTTTTTTTCTGGAAGACTTATTTATAGTTTTAGCTTTTACATTCAGGTCTACAATCCTGATTAATGTAAAAGGTCCACATCTCAAATTAATTTTTGTATATGGTATGATCAATAGTCAAGGTAAATTATTTTTTCATATAAATAACAGTTGTTTCAGAAAAAAGTTGTTGAAAGACTTTCTTTTCCCTGTTAGATGGTTTTTGCAATTTTGTCAGAAATTGAATGACTATGTAAGTGTAGTTCTCTTTTGGGGGGCTCTCTGTTCTGCTCCACTGATTGATGGATTTTTAAAAAAAAATTTAAATGTTAGAGCTTGAAAGAAATTTATACTTTAATGTGTAAGTTTGTAAACTTTTTTTGATCACTTTTTTTCCCTTTAAGAATCTAATGAATATTTTGGTCCATCCGTGAAGGTATTTCACATAGATATGAATGTTTGCATATAACTTTAGGGGGAATCATAGACCCTTGAATCCTGTGTGGATTCAAGTCTCATGTTCACAGAAGAGACAATTGAGGCTGAGAGAAGTTATGTGATTTGTCAAAGGCTACAGAGTTTAGCTAACGACATAACTCAGGCTAGAACGAAGGGCCTTTCACTCTGCTGCACTGAGTAAAATGAGTAAACCACAGTCTCTACTACCCAAGAGCTTACGGTTTAGGGAGGAAGTCAGATATGTTCACAACTAACCATAATAGAGCACTTTCAGATAAGAATCAAACTAGAAGTATTGTATGTGCTGCGGGAACATGGGGATTCTGGGTAATCAGGGAGGGCTCCATGGAAAAGGGGGCCTTTGACCTATACCAAAGAGATGTGAAGAAAGTACGCCCTAGTTCAGTGTATTCCAGGATGAGCAAGTTCCTCAAAGGCAAAATCCAGTCTCTGTAGGTATGAAGCAATGGATATAGGTGTATTAATAAATGTATTTTTGGTTATAACAATACTTCCCACATTCCTGCTGATGGCTGAGGAAAATTTCCTATGAGTTGGTATATTTTACACCTTGTCCCTAAAGCTATCACTATAATGAATTGAAAACTGTGTTTCTGAGTGTATTTAGAAAGGCAGACTGAACCAACCTCTAGGTAAGAAAAGGAGGGGCAGGGGAGGCAAGCTGTTGTGCAGAAAAAATTAGTTGGTGTCAGCAGACCCCAAATTGAAACCTGTCTCTAAAATTTACTAATTGTGTGATCTTGCACATGTCATGTAACCCTTCTGACCTCCCATTTCCTCATTTGTAAAATGAGACTAATTATAACACCAACCTCACTGGGTTGTTGTGATGTATCAAAGAAATAAGATATGTGAAAGCATGTCACCCTGGGCAGAAAACTGTGCAAAGAGGAGAGCCATCCTTATTATAAAGAATGACCTTGAACCTCAGCCCTAGAAACCCATACTACTGGTGCTGAGCCACGACTCAGCAGCAGTGATGCCAATGGAAACAAAGGCATCTATACTTATATCCGAAGCATGAACAATAACTTCCCATCCCAAAGGCGAAGAGTTGAGTGGAAATTGGAACTCTATACATATCGGTAGGCTTCATTTCTTATATTTCCCATTCAAAGCCACCCTTGAAGTTTATTTAATTTTATCTCTTATCTCCTTATCTCTATGTCTTTGGAAAGTCTTGGGAGAGGATGGGGCAGGAGAAAGCAAATATTATTTTCCCAGACAATAATTACTTTATCAGTCAGGATAGGCTAGGTTATGCCACAGTAACAAACAACTTCTAGGTATTACTGACTTATAACAAAAAATGACATTATTTTGTGAACAATACAATGGAATATACAGGATCCAGCAGAAGTAAGGCCTGCTTGAGTGTGTCTGGTAGGGTAATAATATAGGTATGATTTATAGTTTTAATTTGAACATTTCACATAAAATGTCATATGGTATGCTAGACTGTGATATTGTTTTATTACAGAACTACATGCTTATGATGTTGTAATAAAAAAGGGACCTTGTAGAACAGAAATGGAGACTTGGTTCTGTTTCTCATCACTCCAGGATTAGACTAACAGAGTAGCCACTGTTTCAAATATAACCAGTCCCTGTGATCAAAGAAAAGACTGTTTGGGAAGATTTTGCATCAATAACAAAATGCTCTCCTTCCAGCCAAGATGGAGGTGTAGATAGATATGCTTTGCTTCCTTGCACAACCAAAAGAAGGACAACAACAAATTTAAAAACAAAAAACAACCAGAACTGTCAGAAAATAGAACTGTATGGAAGTCTAATAACCAAGGAGTTAAAGAAGGAATATCCATCGAGACTGGTAGGAGGAGTGGAGGTAGGAAGCCGGGGCAGTGGGGACACGCAACAAAGCGGTGCCTGGAGGACAGGCAGATGAAGTGGTAGCTGTCAGACTAGTATATCCCACATTCGAGTGTAGAGAAGCCAGGAGAAACAACTGGGGAGCGAGACAGACCACGTAACCCAGGGTTCCAGCATAGGAAACTAAAGCCTCAAAACCTCTAGCTCTAAAAACCTGTGGGGGTTGCAGCAGCAGCAGAAACTCCCAGTTTCATAGGAGCGTCCACTGGAGGGGTCCATGGGATCCTAGAATGCACACAAGCCAACCTACCCTGGAAATAACACCAGAAGGGCACAATTTGTTCATGGCTGGTGGAGGGAAGTGACCGAAAGCCAGTCAAGACCTGAGCAAGTAGCGTCATTCCTTCTCTGACCCCTCCCCAGCATACAGAGCCACGATGCAGTGAAATGGGTTACCCTGGCAAATACCTAAGGCTCTGCCCCTTACAACATAACAGGCACACCAAGTCAAAGAAATACGGCCCAAATGAAAGAGCAGGCAGAGCTCCAAAAAAAAACTAAGCCATGAAGAGAAAACCAATCTATCGGATGCACAGTTCAAAACACTGGCCATCAGGATGCTCACAGAAATGGTTCAGTATGGTCGCCAAATAGAGGAAAAAATGAAGGCTATGCAAAGAGAAATAAAGAAAAATATACAGGGAACCATCAATGAAAGGAAGGAAACCAGGACTCAAATCAATAATTTAGAGCAGAAGGAAGAAATAAACATTCAACCAGAACAGAATGAAGAAACAAGAATTTAAAAAAAAATGAGGAGAAGGTTAGGAACCTCCAGGATAACTGTAAACATTCCAACATCTGAATCATTGGGGTGCCAGAAGGAGAAGAGGAAGAACAAGACATTGAAAATTTATTTGAACAAATAATGAAGGAGAACTTCCCCAATCTGGTGAAGGAACTAGACATGCAAGTCCAGGAAGCTCAGAGAGTCCCAAAGAAGTTGGACCCAAAGAGGAATACACCAAGACACATCATAATTACACCACTCAAGATTAAAGATAAGGAGAGAATCTTAAAAGCAGCAAGAGAAAAGGAGATAGTTACCTACAAAGGAGTTCCCATAAACTGTCAGCTGATTTCTCAAAAGAAACCTTGCAGGCAAGAAGGGCCTGGAAAGAAGTATTCCAAGTCATGAAAAGTAAGGGCCTACATCCCAGATTGCTCTATCCAGCAAAGCTTTCATTTAGAATGGAAGGGCAGATAAAGTGCTTCCCAGGTAAGGTCAAGTTAAAGGAGTTCATCATCACCAAGGCCTTATTATATGAAATGTTCAAGGAACTTATCTAAGAAATAGAAAAAGATCAAAACTATGAACAGTAGAATAACCACAACTATCAACAACAGAAGCTAAAAACTAAAACAAAAACAAACTAAGCAAACAACTACAACTAGAACAGGAACAGAATGACAGAAATGGAGATCACATACAGGGTTCTCAGCATGCAAGGAGGAGGGGGATGGGAGAAAAAATGAGACAACTGTAATAGCAAAATCTAAAAATGTACTTAAAAAAATTTTAAGTTTAATATTTGGAAATTGTATCTAGGATAGACCCTGATATTCTACATGGCTGAGTCAGTGTGGACTATGGGAGAGCGTCTTAGCCAGTGTAACACAGCTGGGCGGCACTGGCAGGGTCGCTGGATTCCCACTGTGAAATGGCCCTCCCCGTGGGGGCGTTTAGCTGCTGTGTTGGCTAAGGGCAAGAGAATAGAAAAGATAACCCTTTCATATCCATTCCAGTTCTATAAAGATGGCTAACACTCACTATACACTTAATTGCCAAGTACCGTGCTAAGCACTTTAAATATATTATCTTTTAAAGTTATTTATCAGAGTAATCTGTTTCCATAGTTTTAAAAAAAAGTGGTAGAAGATTCATCAAACAATAGCAGCCCCCTGACTTACCTTCCTCACCTCTTCAGTCCCACAGAGGTAACCTCTCTCAACCCCTAGAAGTTTCTACAGGCTTTTGCCTCCAATTTTAAATAACATAGTCATAATGCTGTTTCTTGAGTCATCAGTTTTAGATAGTTTCTAATAATTGCTATTATTATAGTTGAGGATTTTGCTAACACACTGCCACTGTCTTCCTACTCTCTCTCCCCTATATTTCCAGTGTAATTATATCACATTTGGGGGTTAAATTAATAGTCTATGATTAAACTATAATAAGTGTGTAAGTGTGGGTGAGTGGAAAATTTCCCCTTTTTTCCCTCAAAGTTCTTCTGGCTGGTCTAATAATCAAATTGACATGAGACTGACTAACAGGAAATAATTATCAAATTTATGACATATGAACATATGAGAGTTCCATAAGAATATAGGACCAGAGGGCAGATGGGACAGTTAAGGCTTATATACCATCTTGAGCTAAGGAGAAGGAAGGTAGGAGGAGGGTACTGGTTTAAGACTTCAAAAGACAGAAAGGCAATTCATATGGAGATAGGTGCAAACGTTTGGTAAATAATGTTTGCTGGGCCATCTTTAGTGACTGGACACAGAGAAGACTTAATCAAATGGGTCTTTACTAGGCTCCTCCCTATTAGAGCGGTCCATACTAAAGTATAGCTGTCTGCTATGGTAGCTCCGTCCCTGAAGCAGGTCCTCTGTCTGAACTCTTTCGGGCAGCTGGGGAAAAGATCAACGTTTCTTTCTGAATCATTTGTTCCTTAAAAATAAGCTGCTTAAAATAATCTGTCCCAAAAGAAGCCTATTTTGGCATGGCAAACTCTGCTTCTCCTCATAAGTATTTTTCACTACTAAGCCAGGTAGTGACACAAAATTTACCATAATTTTGTGTCATTTCATATACATTGTTTTTACTGGAGTTTATAATTGCTTGATTTTAGAAAAGGTGTATTTACTGTTTTATGTGAACCAATTACTCTTCTCTCTCCCTCCACAAATGTTCCAACTGATCAATCACCTAGCAATAATTTTCAAAATATTTATATTGAACAGTTTTTTCTCCCCACATTCATTCATCCTGCTGTTCCAACCTGGACTTTTCCCTTAAGGTCAGGTGCAGAACTTGGCTTTTGCCATCTTCCTATACTGGATACCCAAAGGCCCCACGTCAGGTGTCAGGTTTCATACTTGAACCAAAGTTTAAAACTCCACATCAGAACCCCACACCTTATTTGCCATACTGCATGGCTTCTATCGGTCCAGCATTCTAAAGAGAAGCTACGAAGTCTGAGCAGATGGAAGTTGCTACATGGTAGTTACTATTGATGATTGCCTTCCTTCCTTCTTCCTTCCCTCCTTCCCTCCTTCCCTCCTTCCTTTCCTCCCTTCCTCCCTTCCTTCCTTCCTTCCTTCCTTCCTTCCTTCCTTCCCTCCTTCCCTCCTTCCCTCCTTCCTCCCTTCCTCCCTTCCTTCCTTCCTTTCTTTTTCTGTTTTTTTTGGCTGCATACAGTGAACTTCACTGATGGTGCATAGTGAGGCAGGATTTCCTAAGCCCCTCCCCTTCTTCGAAGGGTCTGGGATGGAAACTATGGAGATCAGGAGATTCTCAGTGTATTAGGAGATCAATTTAGGGCAAGGACTCTCCAGCAGCTGAGGGTCTCTCTCTCTTGCTGGGGCTTGTGGTCCAGGGGCTCTTACCCCTTAGAGGCCCTGTGGACCATAATGTCTACTGCCTTGTTGCTGTAACCAAATTCATTGTCATACCAGAAAATTAGCTTGACAAAGTGGTCATCGAGGGCAATGCCAGCCCCAGCATTGAAGGTGGAGGAGTAAGTATCACTGTCAAAGTTCCAGGAATCAACCTCATCTCCAGTATAGCCCAAGATGCCCTTAAGAGGGCCCTCAAATGTCTGCTTCACTATCTTCTTGATGTCATTATATTTGGCAGCTTTCTCCAAGTGGCAGGTCAGATCCACAACTGACACATTGAGGGTGGGGACACAGAAGGCCATGCCAGTGAACTTCCCATTCAGGTCAGGGATGACTTTGCTCACAGCCTTGGCAACATCAGTTGAAGCAGAGATGATGTTCTGGGAAGCCCCTCATCCATCACAGCACAGCTTGCCAGAGGGGCCATCCACAGTGTTCTGGGTGGTAGTGATGGCATGGGCTGTGGTCATGACTCCCTCCTTGATGTCATTGGGGGCCAAGCAGTTGGTGGTATAGGTGGCATTGCTGACTATTTGAGGGAGTTACCATACTTGTCATGGTTCATGCCCATCACAAACATGGGGGCATCTGCAGAATGGGCAGAAATGATGACCTTCTTGGCTCTACCCTTCAGGTGAGCCCAGCTTCTCCAAGACAGTGAAGACACCAGTGGACTCCACAACACATTTAGGACCAGCATCACCCTGTTTGATGTTGGCGGGATCTCACTCCTGGGAGATGGAGATAGATTTTCCATTGGTGACAAGCTTCCCATTCTCAGCATTGATTTTGCCTTCAAAATTGACATGAGTATAATCATACTGGAACATGTAGACCATGTAGTTAAGGTCAACGAAGGGGTCATTGATGACAACAATATCTACTTTTCCAGAGTTAAAAGCAGCCCTGGTGACCAGACTTTCCATACAGCCAAGCCAGTTCACTCGACCTTCACCATCATGTCTCGGGGTTGAGGCTGGCACTGTGCGGGGAGAGGCAGGTGTCTGTCCAACAGGGAGAGCAGAGAGCCTGGTTACATAGGTTTTGAACCCTACACTTGCACACACTTTCCAATAGATGCCACTTATCAAAGTGTAGGGATTTGCTCTTTACACCTGGAATA
Organism: Tonatia bakeri; assembly: GCA_004024845.1. Classification (NCBI taxonomy): domain Eukaryota; kingdom Metazoa; phylum Chordata; class Mammalia; order Chiroptera; family Phyllostomidae; genus Tonatia; species Tonatia bakeri. The sequence goes on along the minus strand of PVIA01002939.1, from coordinate 127,032 downwards.
AACAGCATGCAAACAGCAAATTATTTTTAACCTCACAGACATTTCCACATGAGTTTGTTGCCACTTCAGGAATCCTTCTTTCCTACTGTAAGGTTTTGTTCAGAAGCAACATCTGGTGGCTATGGGTTTTTTCCTCCCTGATTTATTTATTTTCTCTACTTTCCCTCCTAAGTCTGGGGGGAATACAGGCTGCCCAAACTGAGGGCAATTGTAGCTTCTATCTGATCCACGTATCCCTGTACCTACCTCCTCTCACTCCCTGTACTCTCACATATACACACAGACTCTCTGAGCATTTAGTCCCAACCATGTGAAGAGGAGAGAAAGCCCTGGTCAGTGTCAGAAGATAAGGCCTAATCAACTTGTTGGACTGGAATCAGGTTGAGCTGCACAAGAAAAGAGAAAGAAGAGAGGGATATTATGAGGAAATTTAGAGCTGCTCCAAATATTCCTGAATGCTATTTTGCATCTTCCCTTTAATATGAATGTTTGAATTTCCCCACAAACATAGATATATACCATGGAGAAGCCAAAGTTATGGCCAGATTTTACCACCTACCCCCATGAAACCAGAGTCCCCAGTGGCATGAATCCTTTCAGAAGCAAAGCCCTAGTCACCCAATTACACTGAAGTTATTCTGCACCATAGCTCTTTCTCCTTTTCCTCCCTTTCTCTTTTTCTCCTCTTTCTTTTGCCTTCATTTCCCTCCCCCCGCCCGCTCTCTTGCCCTTGTTTTTCTCTGGTGCTCCTTCCTTCAAAGAAAAAAGCCACCCTCTTGTTTATCTGTTTGTGCTCTGTGTGTGGAGCTCAGGGACCTCCCCAGAATACTTTATTATGGCTTCTCTGTTTAGCTCAACTGCAGTATAGCAGAGGTAATACAATCATGTCTCAGTTCCATATGGTCTCAGAGGCTGACAAGCAGAACAACCTCTGCTTTGTTTGTGTTTTACTTAGGGTGTTATGTGAGCCACGCGGGGCTGCTGCGCCCGGTTTCTCCCGCAGGACAGATCAGAGAAGGAGCCAGGCTCCATGTCATCTCTCCCGCTCCCGTCCACTAACACACACACTCCACAACAACTCAGGGCACGGTGGAGGATAATGATCAAGCCTAGAGGACACTGGAGGGCACACAGGGAAGGTGGTGTGGTGGGGAGGGTGGAGGTGAGGAGAAGAAAATGAAGTAATACTGGGGTGGTCAAAAACAGGATTATAGTTGTAACATTCTTTTGAGTTAAAAAAAGGTATTGTAATAATCATAACCTGAATGTCTTTTTCCACATGAACAACTGTAAACCTACTTTTGGCTGAACTTGTATTTATTGAGGTGTTCACACTTAACATCACCCTCATGCATCACTTTGGAATATATATTGTTGCCCCATTTTCTCTCAGAGAAAATTGAAGTCAGTCATCTACTTGGCCTTTTCCATGTGAAGTGGTAGACCTGGATTTGAATTCTTACCTGTTTATCTCCAAAGTCATTATGAGTCCACTGCAATGTTACTGTCTACAGTGGGTGGGTGGCTGAGTGAGTTCTTAACAGCTCTTCTGATACTATAGTCAGTGACACAGGTTAGATTACCACCCTCCTAAATTCGAAACAGAACATAGTTATGTAAGGTCACAGGGATTTAGCATCTCTTTTAGACATATCCCCAGCAAGCATGGACCCCCAGCTATTGGAGAAAATGTGGTACTGTACTCAAAAACATTTTGAAAATGGCAAGATTTCAGTACAGCCTACTTACAAGGTGGTAGTGTCAATGCTACAGCTAAAATAATGAGGTTTTACCTAAAAAATGCAGAGGTGATGACTCAGTAGAGAGGAGTTAGGAGTATATTAGAGACAGAATAATGGGAGACCCAAGCCATACGTAATTATTGAGTATCTTCAAGGTGCTGGGTGCTAAAAAAATATTGTAGACAGATCCACTGATCAGATAGCTTAGATTTTCTGAACAATTCCAATTCTAACTATGCTCTTTAACAAAAGAGAACCAATGACAAGTACTAGAAGGTTCAAAATTTTGGCATTTAAGCCATATGAAATAATAACTAGCTAACATTTGTTTCATGCTCTCTATGAACAAATTCTGAGTTCACTATCTCATCTAATCCTTGCAACTACCTATGATGTAGATGCTATTATTAATAGTACCTGGCACACAGAAGTGATCAATAAATATTTGTTGAATGAATCTTCATCCTGTTTTCTAGACTAGAAATCTAACCCACCGAAATATTTCGTAACATCTCCCACCTCACACAGCTGATGAGGACTGAGTGGGAATGTGAACTCAGGCAATCTAATTCCACCACCTGCCTGCTAGACCACTGCCCAGCACAACCTGCATCTTTAACCACTTCATTCTACTGCCTCTCCACAAGGCTCTTAGACTGACTCCCCCCCACCCCTGAAAGCAACACCAAATCCTCCATTAGATCATGTGATCCAGCTCCTAATTTGAAATATATGGCCATCCTATGTGCAGAAAGTGGCAAAGGGACTTTGCAGTTTCAGATACAAGGGATCCCTACAAAAGTCAAAGAAGCACTAATGTGATGAGACCTGGTTTCCAAGGAGAAGAAAGTAGTTTCACCGAAGAATACTTAGAACAGTCTAGACTATGGGCACTACCACCTAGGGAGACCCAAGGGTGGTGGATCCCATTTAGTCTGGGTCTGAAGAAGAGATTGGTAGGGAACCTCTCTGTTACAGAAGGTGTCAGCTCAGCTCAGAAAAATGTTATGGCCCCAGCCATGAGCAATGACTATCTTCCCCTTTCACGTTCCTCTTCAGGCCTGAGGTCTGAAACACAAAGGGTGATTCTAGACTCACATTCAGCCTTTATCTAGACTCAGTATCTCGAAACCTACTCAGTTTTAGTGTAGTGGCTGTAGCCATGGCAGTGGTGATAGCAGCATTCATAGCACATGTCTTTACACACATTTGCTGATTAATTTTCTCATCTTCTTTATGAGAGCAATTTTATAAGTCCCATTTGGCAGATGAGGAATCTGATATGTTAGAGATTAAAACCAAGATTTTCACATTTAGCCAGCATCTAAATAGGAATAAATAAATGTTATGGATAGTCTTGAAAAAGAAAAGACATTTGTAAAAAGTATGCCTGGGAGCTTAGTCAAACGAAAAACTAAAGGGGGAGTGTGCCTTTCCTTCCCCTGGAAACAGGTGAGGGTTATGAGGTGATATGTATTGAGCATCTGTATTTTTTAGTACAAGCTAACTGAACCACCTGATTCTCCTCCACCACCTGTCTTCCAGGCTCACAATCATCACTCTCACTCCCAGCAACCAGTCACTAGAACAGCCTGGAGCTCAGAGTAGTTCCTGATTTCAACAGTCAAGAAGAGATGTCTTGACACTCTATGCACCCCTAACAGAGCACCTCTAAAACAAGAGGGTGCTTAGCACTTACTTATTCTAAAAACATCTATTGAATACCTACTGTGAAGCAGTCACATTTCTAGACATCAGAACAGCCCAGTGAACATAACAGAGAAAAGATTTTTAAAAAATCACCCTGCCCTCATGGAGATTATTTTCTACCAAAGGGACATAATGTCTCGTAATCATCAGTCTACTCACTTTCCTCCGAGAAAAGCCAATCCATCCAGGAGCCCAGAGGTAATGACAGAGCTTCACAGTGATAAGCTCCTCAAATGAGGCCTGGTGTCACATCTTCCCAGTATCTGTCCTTTAGTTTTCACAGTGTAAGACAAACAGGGCAAGTGTCCAAGTCTCCCTAAGTCAAATCCCACCCCACCAGGGCCCTGACTCAGCCCCTCTCCAGACCCTGTGCTCTGAGTCCTTGCTTCTTCACTGGTTTGCATCATAAATATGTAATGTCAGTCTAAGAAAGCCACCCAGCCCAGCCGGCTCTGCCTCGCATCCATAACAACCTTATCAAAGGGTTTTTTCTGAGCACGGAGAACAGAGAGCCCTCCAGGTTTTGATTCATAGCAGGTGAAGGCGGGATGTGCTGAAAGCTGATGGAAATCAGCGAGGTCAACAAAAATACAGCTGAGAGTGCACAATAATTGGGAGAGAAGCATCGCTTTTTTGTGTTTTTGTTTTTTTGTGTGTGATACCCTGCACTTTCTACCTCCTGCTTCTAAAAGGAAGTCTTTGTCTTACACAAAGACTTTATTGCATTGGTGTGTGTTTTATTTGTATAAACTTTGGGTTTTGCTGACCCACAATTTCTGTTCCCTTTGTCCTATAGCAGAGTAGATGTTTGGAGGGGGGAGGAATGGAAGTAGAAGTTGGGGGGCTTTAGACTCTCTGGATTTTCATGTCTAGAGGAAACACACACTCACTTAGCATATACCCCCTTCTGTTTTATTTCAGGAGAGGCAAGTCTGCTTTCTACCTTTTGATGTTGATAAGAGTACTGTTTATCAAGAGCGCAGTTCTAACTAACTCAAGGGCAACTGACTACACCCTATTCAAAGGCTGCACATCCTCACACGTTCACAGACACTCACACATACTCTCCCTTTACAGAGGTTTTGCCTAGAGTGAAAGTTCTCTGAGAAGCAGGAGCTTTGTCCTGTTCTGTGCACTCCGAATACTTAGCACAGAGCTTGGCACATGGTTGGGGATCAATAAATGTTTGCTGAGTGAATGAATTCTCAGCTGAGACTTAGTGGAGCTACTAAAAGTCTCCCAAGCCTCTGCTATGCATGGAGAAAGGAATCTGCAGGTGAGCTTTGGCTCTCATGGAAAAGCAGACAATCGCCTTGTGGCCACTGCACAGAGGAGAGACCAGAACAGACTCAGAGCCTCAGAGAATACTTGGTGAGGCAGCAAGGGCTGAAGTGGAAAGTGACTGTCTTCAAATTCTCAGACATTGCCTTCCTTCCCTGAACGATATGTATGTATGTGGAGGTGATCCTGATTTGGAATCTCATCTAAACTGGCCAGGGAATTTTATCCATTGGATTCCACCTCAACAGAGGGCGCTCCACTTCCTGCTCTCCCAAGTGTTGATGATTGCTATCTCATCTCACTCTCTGCCCAAAGAAGCTTGCTGTCTACTTTGATCCCCTCCCTATGAAAATAAGGCAAGATAATCCCTGGTCACATAGCTGAACCAGGAAAGTTCTCACCCTAACCACCTTATCTGGCAGACTAACAACAGTAACACCAAAACTATATTTCTTCTTGGATTGAAAACCATTCCTGAGGCTTAAAAGGCCCTAGAGGCACATATTGCCACCCATATAAGGGCAGAAGACACTTCTTCATCATAGTACAAGGTTTATTTCTCCACTTGTAAATTCATGAGACTAAGTCAAGAAGTTCTTAGAATTGATAACATTAGCTAGATAAGCAGCCAATTCTGCCATCATCTTTCATGTGGACCATTGCAAAGTCTCTAACGCATTTCTCCCTGTGCCTTTCGATTGCTACCCCAGTAACCCTTCAGAAAAATAAATCTGACTGACAACAAGTGTGGGCAAGGATGTGGGGAAATTGGAATGTTATACATTACTGGGAATGTAAAACAGTCCAGCTGCTTTGGAAAAGGTTCAAAGGGTTAAACATCCAGTTACCATTTGACCCACCTATTTTACTCCCACGTATATACCCAAGAAAAATGGAAACATATGTTCACACTAAAACTTGTACATGAATGTTCAAGGTGGCATTTACATAATAGCTAAAAGGTAGAAACAACCCGGATGTCTATTAACTGATGAATGAATAAATAAAATGTAGCATATCCATATAATAGAATATTATTCAGCATCTTGGACGGATCTTGAAAGCATTATGTTAATGGAAGAAAGCAGTCACAAAATTCTATATGTTGTATGAGTCCATTTATACAAAACATGCAGAATAGGCAAAGCTATGAACACAAAAAGTACATTTGTGGTTGCCTGGGGTTGAGAAGGCAGAATGTGGGGGACCAGGGTACATATTAGTGCTAAAGGGTATGAAGTTTCTTTTGGTAGTGATGAAAATGTTCTACAACTGATTGTGGGATGGTTGAACAACTTAGTGAGTCTATTTAAAAACTATTGCATTTTACACTCTAAATAGATGAATTGCATGGGATATGAATTATATCTCAATAGAACTGTTATCAAAAAATAGAGGAAATATATTTTAAATCTGTTTCTATCCCTGACAAAGACTTCTGCTAGTTTCCTATGACCCAAAAATGAAGTACAACCTCTTTGGTCCACCACAAAAATACTCCTTCGACAGTTCAGCTCTACCCTACTTTTCAGCTTCATCTTCCAACCCTTAGACAAGCCACTAAGCCCTGAGCCTTGAAACTGCTCTTAGCTCTGAAACATTGTGCTGCTGCCGCCACCCTGGCCTTTGCATTGTGTCATGGCCATGTAGAATGCCTGTTCTCTGATTTGTATCTGGCCATTATTGGTTTATTCTTCAGGATCCAATAGGAACCTCACTTCTTCTTGTGAAGCCTTTCCCAGCTTTCCCAGAGATAGTTCCTCTCACTTCTGGGCTGCCATGGCATTCTCCCACCAGGTGTCACTAAACAAGTACAGACTGAGAGAGAATCTAACCTATAAAGTAGTTAACAAAGGTGAGAGAGAACACTTAATGTTCCCAAATGTTAAAAGGAAGGGGTAGGGGAGAACAAGAAAAGAAGACAGACTCTGGCACTGGAAGAACTAGGTTTGAATCTCATACACTCCATTCTGACTGGACGAACTTGGTTAACACTTTAGCTTTCTCCCTCCCAAAAGATAATATATAGCTGGGTGGTGTGATAATCACATTAAAAATGATAGCTGAATGGTCACCTTGCGCTGGTCACTAGTGTTAAATGATTTTACCTACATTATCTTAATGCCTATAACAACCCCATGAAAGAGGTATTATTGTGCATATTTCACAGGTAGGGAAGCTCAAGGCATCAGGTCCGTCTCTCTAACCCTCCCCATTGAGCCTGAGCTGTCAATCACCTCAACAATTTATAAGTGTAAATTGATAGTTGCTACTGATTATTTAAGTTTCTTTCAACTTTGAAAGGACAGTGGAGGTAAATACCATAGGCACTACTCTAAGAACATCTTCCTGACTTGAATTGTATTCAAAACGCTCGGCCTTTCAAAATCAATTTGTAACCTGGGGTTTCCAGACTTTACCATGAGGCAAGTGTACAGATGTTAACTTCTATCCACTGCTCTTTGCCTGTCAAGTCTCTCATTTTTAAAACCCAATGCAAACTCAGTCTCCTTTAAGGCATTGTTTTAAACAACCTTCTTCTATATTCTTTGAACCTTTCCATTCTGAACCATTTATTTTAACCACACACCTCTAAATTTTATCTACACTCACAGACAATATCACCAATTTATACCCCTACTTCCATCTCCTTACCCTCCACTGATTTGGTGACATCCTGCAGTATACACTCTATTCTCACCACTCCATTCGAGTTCCATTCTTTGAAGTTGCCTGCAGCCTACCTCACTGACAGATAAATAAGAGAATTTTTTGGAGTGCCATTCCCTAATCCCCTATAGCCTTTGAGCTTTGACAGCACTGATTATGTCCTCCTGGATACTTGCTTCCTTCCTGTGGCCTCCTAAACAGTGTACCTTTCCTTCACTGACCCCCCCTTTACCCCACTTTCTCACTCCTCTCCCTACCTGGGCCTGCCTGAAGCTCAGGTGTGGCCCTAGACTCTCCAGCCTTCACACTCTACCTGAAGGTGTCATGTCTCCCCTATCTGAATCTCCAGCCCCAACTTCTTTCCTTAGCTCCAGCTGAGTATCTCCAACTACCTTCTTCTGGACATTCTACTTGGACAGTTCACCATCACTTAGCATTCAGTCTGTCTGTAAGTGCTACTTTTTTTGTAGAACATGAGCTGTAAATATCTTGAAAAACTATAAAACATCTCTCCCACTTTTCCACACCCCAGCATAACCTAGTCTCTATCAGAATGTCACATGAACTTGTTTATCCCACCAAATGAGTCAGCTGAGATGGGATTGTTCACTTTTTTAAGGAGATTTCTGTATTTGTATTTATTATCTAGATATATAGATATTTCTGTGTATCTATGCCTGTATAGAGATAACAGGACCTATATTTTAATATCAGGACCTTTTCAATTAACAGTCAACAAATCATCATGTGGTGCCTACTCTGTGCCTAGCACTGTGCTAAATGCTCTTGAGACACAATGATGATTGCTACATAAAACCTATTATTTAGCAGGTTACAGCATGTACCATCTTAAAAATAGCATAGCATAAAACCAGACTCATCCTCTTTCCCCATGGCTGAAAATCATTTTAGTCATCCATGTTTATAACAGTTCGGTGGGGGTGGGTGCTTTGCCTATTGCTTCTTCATCTTCTCCACCATTGGCCCAAATCAAATCAATCCCCAAATCCTGCTGATTCCTCTTCCTTAGCATCCCTTATGCTCCGTCTCTCCTATTCTGCCTCAGCATATACACTCAGGCCCTTGTTACTTTATGCCCAGGCCTCTTCAATGACACTTTTCCTCTGCAAGCCTCTCCATACCTCTTCATCATCTAAAGGACCTCTCAGGCCCTTCCATGTGGCTCATTTGGTTGGAGCATTGTCCTGTACACCAAAAGGTTGTGGGTTCCATCCTAGGTCAGGGCATGTACAGGAGACAACCGAACAATGTTTCTCTCTCCTTCTCTCACTGTCTCTCTCTCCCTTCCCTTTCTTTCTAAAATCCATAAACTTATCTTCAAGCGAGGATTTAAATAAATAAGTAAAGAAAGAAAAGACCTCTCAGACCTTCCAAATTCATCCTCCTAAGACGCCATTTCCAGGAATTCACTCCTTATTCAAAGTTGTCATTACCTATAATACCTTTAACAAATTGTGGAATCTTAAAATCAGGAAAAACCGTGGGGTGTCTTTGTGTAAAAATTCCTGCTTGCTGTTCTCCACTCTACAACACCCCTTGGTCTTGAATTCATTCAGGAATAAGGAACTCATTCTATCACAAGCAATCCACTCCATTGTTGACCTAATTGTTAGATAATCCTTCTCGGGTTGACTTAACTGTCTTCTCTATCATTTCCACACATTGGTTCAGATCATCTATTTTTACTTCCTACTATCTCCTCCATCACTTTAATTTAGTTTCTTAACAATTCTGTCCTCATACCTTCTGTCCTCAAATTCAACTCCACCCAGCTTCCCTGCCCCCAAGAGCTCCAGTCCTCTCTATCCCCAACTAGTGGGCAAAGAAAGAAAAAGAACAGGAGACTAGTTGTGAAAGGGCTTGATCTCTGTAGTGCCCAAAAGGAAAATGCTGCCTCCTCCCCATCTGCCACATGCCATGGCTTAGTGTACTCCTCTGCCGATCATTTACTGTTACACACAAACATACAGTCACATATACAGGGTACATTAGGAACAAAGTTTGAAAATAGACACACATGTTAACACTAAAATAATGAAAATTTTGAGATGGTATTTACTTGACTGTTTTTACAGTTGAATTGCAATATTCTAGAGCAGTGGATCTAGGGGTGGGGGTTGGGAATCAGCAATTAATTCCAGCCCCAGGGACATTCGGCAATGTCTGGAAACATTTTTAGTTATCACAACTGTGGGGACTGCTATTGGCACCTAGTGGTCAGGGATATTGCTAAACATCCTACAAGACAATCTTATCTCCAGAACAAAGAATTATCAGGTCCAAAGTAGAATAAGTTGAGAAACCCTGCTGTAAACCTTCACCTCTATTTTTATTTTCTCCTTCCAGCTTGCCTAGATTTGAAATCCTGAGTTGGTGGGGCTGAACAGAGTCCTGGGAGGCTGCCACAGGCACACCCACTCTCAGCCGACTTGGAGGTTTGTGGTGTGACCTCCCATCCACGTCCTGACCCCTTGTGCTCCAGGCAAGCCCATTGAGACAATTAGATCAGAAAAGCTGTCATTTGGCTGACGACCAGCTGCTGTGTCCGGGTGAGTTTCCCCTGGGAGTGGGGGCAGAGGGAGGAAAAAGAAAACAGAAGGAGGGAGGATGAACTACAGCATAGGGAGCTGGGTTCCCGGGGGTAGTGAAGAAGTCTGGGCAAGAAAATGTGAACAAGGTTGTATTGTGTGGCCAGTCTGAAGATTTCTTACCTTCCCTCAGCTAATGAATAACATTTCTCCTTATAGCTCAGTAAAAACCTTACAGTTTACAGTGTGTTCTGTACTTGTTATCTCATTTAATTCTCACAAACACCCAGTGACATAGGAAGGGCACCTTTGACTGGCCTGTTTCTTGAAGGGGAAACAGAGTATCAGGAAGACTCCAGATCTCAGAATAAGCTCAACACTTAGTAGGTTCTTGAGAAATATTTCAAAGAGAAAGAAAGGGAGGAACAGAGGGTGACAGAAGAGAGAAAGAAAAGAAATGAGAGAGTGACTATGGAGTCAGGACAAACAGTCTCTAAACATAACAGATGTGCCATGAGTGCTCGTGTATTCTCACATTACTTGTCTTTAAGAAAAACTCCGTTAGGAAAACGATAACATTACCTTAACATAGTGCAATAGAAAGAACTAGAGACTAGGATCCCATCCTCCTGGGGTGAACCCCCACTCCTGCTCTACCTGCCTGGGCAGACTCACCTTGCTGGACTAGGTGATCCTCCGAAAATGTGGAGGTTGGGGCCTGTCATTTTAGGGGCTCCTTCCAATTCTTAAACCTCTAATTGCCTTCTTTTTCAACTTCCTAGGGCCCCAAGTTCACGGTCACAAATTATGGCCACAGCCTATAGCAGCTGTGCAACAACTAAAGGGTTATAGCTTATACAGGTATTTGTGACCAGCACCTGTAACACCCCAAAGCAATGTCACAGGCACTGACTTCTCATCTGCACCACGACTTTCAGAGGAAGATAGGGCCAGGCATAACAAATCTCCCCTTTCTGGGGAGAGATGGGACATAGCAGAAAGGATATTGCAGAAGGACTCAAGAGGTGAGCTCTCTCTTCCAGGCTGGCCATTCCCTCTTTTTGGGCTCTTCTCCACTTAGAACACTCCAGGGGTAACTTTGCAATTAGAATAACATCTGGTCTCTTCACGTGGATCCACGAGGGGCCCACATGGCCCAGACACTGCCTATCTTTCTGACTGTATCTTCTACCACTCCCTGCTTTGTCACTCACTCCAGCAACACTGGGCCCCTCTCTTTCCTTGAATACATCAAGTTTACTCCCTCTGTAGAGCCTTCATTCACTCTTGCTGTCCTCTGTCTAAAGAGCTCCATCCCCAAATAGTCACATGGTGGCTCTTTGTAATCATTTTCTCTCAAACCAAATGTCACTTTCTCAGAGAGCCTTTCCTAAGCACTCGGCTAAAGTAATCTCAAAGTTCTCATCTCCCCACCTCTTACTTTCTGGACTCCAATTTTATATTATTTCTTCATTGATTTAGGAGGGAACACTGCTGACATTTCCTTCAATGTGGAGGATCTTTCCATTACACAGAATAACACTACTGGCCTCTCCCTGGTCTTTACTCACTTCCTGGCAAGGTGGGTGGGTATTATCTGACTTCCAAATTTAGAGAAGTTGTTGAGACCAAGTGACTCAGCTTCTCCCTCTCTTTGCAGGACCTGCATCCTGCACAGAGCATGAGGGCTGCTCTGCTCTGGACCATGAATCAGGCTTAGTGGTCAAGTTTCTGCCCCTCTGAGAGGAGGCCTGTGATTGGCCATCACTACCATGGACTGGATGTCCAAGTCAGTCTAGTTCCAGGGCACAGCACCATGAAGCCCGTTGTTGCTGCACTCCTGAACCACATCCTCTGACCTAGCTTGGATGAGCCACAAAACTAGTGGTTGGGTCTCCACTGTCTGACTCATATCTCTCTCTGGTTCAAAACTCAGGCTGGGAACAGCTACGTCATTAATGGGCTACACTAAACCACAACATTTACCTCTTCCTGAAAGCATCATGTTTATTGATTGATTAACTTGTTTATATGCCTATTGTCTGCCCCTCTCCCCACATACACACACCTCTCTCTTACTACCATCTTCTACAGAATATAGCTCCATGAGAGCAAGAATTCTATCTCTTCTGTGCTTATATTCTGTGTTTGGTTCAAGTAGGAGTCATAAAGTATCTGTTGAATGAATAAAAGAGCCTTCTAGATGCCTTGGTACTACATAAGACCCCTAGATCTTTGCTCAGCCTTAGGGTAGGTGTCCCATTAATGACTAAGACTGAATTTTGACTTGCTCAGAAAAATAGGAATTCAGAATTGGATTCAAGTTGATTTATTAACAAATTATTTTATGCTCTTAAGTTGTAGATAAGATTCATATCCATGAAATAGAATTTCCCTGATTAGGGAACTGAGGCATACCAAGGTTCAGTTATATACTTTGTATTCCACAAGTGGCCATTGGTAGTGCTCTGCATGGCTACTGCTTTTACTCTATACTCTTTTTCCACTGCAGCAGCAAAGGTGGCTCCTGCCATTCCTTCATTCAGAGAACCACTGAATGTCCATTTCTCCAGTTCTTGTCTTTCCTTAGGGCTGTCAGTCCCTGCCAGGTTTTGATTCTATTTAGTATAGGCCCTGAGGACCTTTAAAGGGTAGGCTCAGACTTTTCTAGGCTCTAAGTAGAAACTGACTCCCGTACAGAGCACATGAGAGCTTTCTTATACCAGGAAGCATGGTCTGAATTTTGCTCTCCCAAACTCAGTGTCTGGTGGGCCTGGGTCCTCTATATGCTCACCAAGCTTCACTTGGCCCCACTCGTGATAGACAGACAGTATGATTGGCTCTTGCCTGGGTTTCCTGATGGAGTCTGGAGGTAGAAAATGACCCTGAATCCTTGCCCACTTAGCCACGCTTCCATCATATTACCTAGCCCTCACGAGCTTTCTCAGCCCTGAATCTGAGCCATTGCAGAAGGATATAGGGCAAACTGCAGAAAATTACCTGAGCAAAGCTTTGCCTCCTGACTGATTTTAAGAATCTCTACTCTCTGCAAAGTGCTATTTTGGATGTCAGGGCTGGCCTGGCACTAGTCTGACTTCACCCTTTTCAAGGTAGGCCTAGGATCACTGCCCCCCACCATTTCTCAGAATGAAACCATGTAGGCCCACCAGTCCACCTGCCAGCCTCATCCTCAAGTCCCTCTCCTGCCTGTTGGCCCCTGCACCAGTCTCAGCACGACCCTCTGAGAAGCCACTACCTGTTAGAGCCTGCTGTCTGAGCCACAGGAGCAACCCCTCCCTCTGGGGTAGTGTCGTCTCTCCAGAATTGATTGGCTGTTTTCCTAAAAGGGCCTCTTCCTGAACATTCATGCCATCTGCCTCAACTTCTCTCTCCTCCCTCAGGTCCTTCCTGTAAATTTCACATTTGAAACAAATATTGATTTTCTTCACTAATGCCCCTCACCAGTGTTGTAAGACACACACACTACACACACAGAGAAGCCACAGAAAACAAAAAGCTTGGACCTGCTACCACTTCTGGAAATGAATGAGGTGAGATAAGAGAAATCACAGAGGAAAAAAAAAGGATGTCGCTTCTGGGCAAACCATGGCTACTGCTATTATTTTTAGTCTCTTCCCGACGCTGGCATGGAGGTAAGGGCTCAGGTGGGTTGGTGAGTGTTAACAAAGGACTGTTTTCAATTTTGCCCCCCCTAAAAAGGGACAGAGGGGAAAGAATTTCTAACTTTTCCATCTTGCTACCAGAAATGAGAGTGAAAGACTGAAATGTACAGGACTCTGTGGCTGCAAGACTCCCAGCCTCATCTCTGCCCCAGTAGCCACACCCCCAACTCCCTTTTCCCTTGGGTAATAAGTAATCCTAAGAAGGATTGTGCACTTTGCTTATTGTTTTTGGCTCAGAAATACATTCTGTTTATCATTCCCAACCTCAGGCAAATGCTTTCTGATATCCATTTGTATGGCTGAACACATAGAGCAATTGGGTTTAATGTCATTTTCTGGGTAAGTGCAGGAAGTGGAAGGTTACTGGGCACAGGAAGAACTTAGCTCTTGGGGATGACTTAGATGCCCAAGGCCTGGTCAGTTCCTGCCTCAGGCTCTGCGATCTTCTCCCGGCCACAGGTACAGGCCTTCAGGACACTGAACTAGTTCCACCTTCATCTTGCTCCCCTGGCAGGGTGATTTCTGAATCCACCAAAGGCCATGCTTACATTCCACAGAATTTGCATGAAGCAGGGCAATTTATTGAAACTTTAATGGAGCAGAATAACTGATTCAGAAATTACCTATGTCTTGTTTTTCTCTGCAGTAGGCAGATCACAAAGGCATGAAAGATATTTTCATCCCTCCTCCCCACTCTTCCTTCAATCTCTTCCCAAGTCTTTTACATCCTTGAGGTCTAAGTTTCTTCACTTGGTTAACATTTTCCTCTGTTTCACAGCACAAAGGAGAAATTGCCAGGTTCCTTTATTTTTGTTAAAACTCAGGGACAATGAATAGATTATTATAGAGTTTGTCATGTAGGGGAGGAGCTTGGTGGCTTTGCAATGCAGGGTTTGAAAAGGAAAGGTCTGGCCCTGGGGAGGATGACTGGATCCCAGGAAGGAGGAGGAGAAGGGACAGACCTGAACCCCAGGGAACATAGCATCTTTGAGGAGGGAGGACTCAGGTGGGGAGAGGTGCATGGGTGCCTGTGGAGACTGGGCACCCCAACCACAGCCTTGGAAACACATGAAGCCTTCCCATGAGTGAGCTAGCACAGACAGCAATTAGCTCACCCATGTGGGCTTGAGCAAGGAGCAGAGCTTAGTGATCCCTGCAGAGGACCAGACTGAGGACACCCCACCTCTGTCTTCTGAGAGCTAACAAGCCCAACCATTTTTTTTTTTTTTTTACTAAATATCAGGACACCCTGAAAACATGCTGACATTGACAACCTTGGAGTCTGTTCTGGGCATGTTTTGGGCTTTATTTTATTTTTTGCTTTAAAAAATAACAGCTTTATTGAGCTAAATTTGCACACCATACAATTCACAGCTTTATTGTATATAATTCAATGGTTTTCAGCATATTTATATTTTTAACCTTTTTATTGGTATTATATTGCAATTGTCCCAATTTTTCCCCCTTTGCCCTCCTCTACCCAGCCCACTTCCCACTCCCACAGTCAATCCCCACACTGTTGTCCATGTCCATGGGTCATTCATGCATGTTCTTTGTCTAGTCCCTTCCCCTTCTTTCCACCATTATCCCCCAACCTTCCTCCCCTCTGGCCACTGGCAGTCTGCTCCATGTTTCCATGTACTGGGCATGTCTTTATCATGTGTTCACCAACTCACTGGTGGGTGGTAGGCTGTTTGATTCCAGAGAACTTAGCATCAGTAGTTACCCTCTGTGGACAGGATGGGCTTTCAAGAGCCCATTCAGGCTCCCAGGAGCTACTTAAGGATGTCTGCTGCAGGAGCCATCAGGCATTTAACTGGGATCCTTAGTCTAATGGGGCTCATCCAACTATTTCACCTCTTCCTACCTGTTCCCTGACTCTGTTCTGCCGCTTTCTCTGCTTTGCTCTTCTCTTACCCTTAGCTCAAGTTTGTGTCTGTGATTCAGTGACCTGATTAGATCTTGGTATGTTCCCCCTTGTTCCTGGCTTCAACCTACTTGTCTTTAGGATTGAGTGTATGCTTTTGGTCCTTCATATATTAAATTTCGGCTACTCTTGTTTTCAGCCTTTTGGAGCTTAGCTTCTTCATGTTGGAACAAATAGGTATGCTCACTTTTCTTCCTTTCTTGAGGATTTCAAATACATCCAGGGGGGCTAGCTTCTTCCCAGTCCCACTACAGCCATTTACAGACCTCAGTCACTTTCACAGACTCCTAAGGATCTTTGACCCCTGGCTCATATGTTTTCTCCCTACCTGAATCTCTGTCATCATCCAAAGTGGCCTTCCAATTCCAATTAAGTGACCCACTTCCATGGCAACATCTTAGAACTTTTTACCACCTAGAGCTGCTCCATTGTCAAACTCTTAAGTTCAAAGAGCCTACTTTCCGAACTTGACTTCTCATCTTTCCATCTGTAACTCCTTTAGAGCTGCTATTCACCCTCCTCAAGACCTCCGATCTCTTAAACTCTTCCCATCTTCTCTCAGTTAGTCTTTCTGACTTTCCTTCCTTTTCCTCCAGATTCAGCCATGTCATTATTGCCACATAATAATGTCAAACACATGGCATTATTTGTGCTGGGCCCTACTGAAAGCCATTTCTGCATATTAACTTTCTCCTCCTTTGTCATCAGTTTACATTTGGTTCTTCCCTGCCAGAACCAACGATATAATATGCAGGGCCCAGGGAAAAATGAAAATGCAGGTCTCTTGTACAAAAACCATGGTGTAAATGTTCTTAAAGTACTAATATATTAGGATTTTTCCTTTAAAAATATTTTATTACTTATAAGACATAATAGGACAAATCGTCATTCTAAGCAAAGTTAAAATTTTTAATTATTATCAGTGCCAGTCTTAAATGGAAATATAAGTATTTAACTCATATCAGAATCACTGGTGATTCATAGCTTGCACATGCATTTGTATTTTATTTTTTATTAAAACAGTGGAAACACTGCACAAAACTAGCTATTTTTATTTGACTTCTTCATATGGACATATTCTATCAACACTCTTTTTCTTCAACATACTAGTGAGCAAGGAAAGGGAACTGCATGTTGCTATAGTTTTTCTTGCCTTGTATGCCATGATTTTCAGCGTAAGTTGTTGGATAATATAGGAAAGCGATGATAATAAGAAAGGATATGATAGGGTTCCTTGGTTTTTGTGTTTCTTAGAATGCCACTGCCTTTTTTTCTGTGTTCAAAGCAAATTCTGGTTGAAAGGAACTCATGGCCTGATTGGGGCTGTCAGTGCTCTACTTACTTAGTTATAGATATGTTGATATGAAACAGGAGCACAGAATTTGGTGGCTCCACAATGCCTGAGAGTTCAGCAAGACTCAGAGTACAAATTAAGCACATTATGACAGCTGCATAGCTTCCCAAATGCTATATGAAAATGAGATAGCAAGGAGGGAGGGCCCTGTACATGTACATATCTCCTCTCTCACATGCATGCTCCATTGTCCCACTAGATTTATCAAGACACACGTTCAAAGATACAATTATTAAGAATTTCCAGATGGTATCAACAGAGATTTTAACCAAGTACAGGGCACTTCATTCTGTCCAGGGCACTTGTCACACACCCAGAAAGCCAGCCCTGCCCTTAATTCTTAAGTGGTGGTGTCAGGATTTGAGTCCAAGGCCTTACATCCAGAGTGGTGGCTCTGAACCACTACAAATACACTCCTCTCTTGAACTTTAGTTTTGTCTTCTTCACCACTGCTTCCAAGTCAAAGTTATTGGCGATAATCACATGACTAACGAATTGGGACCATCAGGCTACTTGGTATTCCTTCGTCGGACTCCAGTAAGCTTCCTTCTCTGTTTCCATTCCAAACCATCTTCAAGCCTCTTCTCCACATTTGAATCTCTTCGTTCCCACTAAATCATAATTTTCTATGTTGATATATTGTTTTCTTAATTATCATATATTTTCTCCAAATAATGTATCAGAGTTTACTCAGGCATTTCCCTATTGCTATACATTAAGTTCTTTTTTATTTTTCCTGTAGCACTACAACAATGCAATGAACAGCATGTGATCCTTACTCTTACAAAATGACTTTGCCTCCAATTTTACAGAAGAAATTAGAACATAAGCAGATATGAAACTCTCTTTTCCAAAATTTATATTATCCCCACCTAAGTTCACACTTTCTGTCATGGGTTGGGTTCCCTGGGAAGCAGCCTGAGAAAGAAGTTAACGTTTGGGAAATTTACCAGGGGGTGGTCTCAGGAGCAGTACCTGTGGGGGCAGGGGAAGCAATCAAGCCTAGGCTGTGGTGCCAGCACAACGACGTCTCAGTAAGCCCTGCAGAGAGCTTACTCTGGAACTGGAATGGTGCTCTGAACTGTCTGGATTAGAAGGATGGATGGAGCTGGACCTTCCTGTCCAGAATTAACCGTTATTTGGATATCAGATGCCATAGGAAAGAGTAAGGCCTTGCTTGAGGCAAGCATTTTCAACTAAGGCAATTCTCAAGAGTGGGGAATGCCCAGCAATGAGGGTAAATTCCCAGTTCTGAAGGGCAAATGTGGGCAGCTCAGGCCAGCATCCAGGATACTCTCCCTCCTCCCTCAAGGAAAGAAATGATTTTCCTCTTTTCTAGAACAAATCTCTTCATCAGTCCATGGCCAATCCTTCCACAAATTCTCTTCCCACTCCTCCCTTCTATTTTCCTCGGATCTTGTCCAATTAATCATCCTCATTTTTCCTCATCTCTTCAATTTCTTCTCCAATAACAGCTCCTTTAAAACTAAGCTTAAAATAATACCGAAGTTTCCTTCCATTAAAATTTTCTCATTTTTTAGCTCTACTTCCTCCAAAGTTACTGTCTGCTCATCTTCCTTCCCATCAAAGAGTAGTCTCCATGTAACAATCTCCAGTTCCTCACTGTGCATGCTCCACACATCCCAGAGTTTCGGCCTCCTGAACTCTCCTGAAACATCCCCACTAATGTCCCTTGGACCCGTGCATCCTTATGCCCAGTAACTGCTCTTCAGCCTGACTTCTCTGTGACATATATCACAATTGAGCACTTCCTCCTTCAAGACATCCCCCCTACTTTGATCCTTGTCACAGGACACTACTTGCTTTTGTACTACCATCATTCCTCCACCATTCCTCATCAGGCCCATTCACTGACTTCCCTTAATAAACTCTATAGAGATTATTATTCTCAAGACTGTTCTTTGCTTCTGTCTGTGTTCTTCCTGGTTGATTGCATCCACCCTCATCTATCAGGCAATGACTCCAATTCTTCACCTTCAGTACTCACCTCCTTCTAGTCTTCGGGTCTGTTTCTTTTGTAAAAATAACCTTGATCACTGGCCCAAAACTTCTGATTTTAAGTTACTTTTTTAAATTACACATGTAATACATGGTTTCTACAGAAGATTGGGAAATACAGGTAAGCAAAATGAATACAAAATGAAAAAACCTAGAATTCAAATTTCCACAGATAATCACTATTAATATTCTGTTGTGTACCTTTTGAACTTTTCTGCCAGTCTCATACTTTGTAGACTTTTCTGGGCTAAATACTGAATTTTTGACATAAAATTTCTTGTTTTCAAAATTTTTGACCATACTTTACACATGACTTGGTAATCCTTTTTAACTTTTTCTTTCAAACCTGTAAATATAATTCTACAACATCATTTTAATGGCTGCACAACATTTCATGGTACGACTGGATCAAAATTCTTTTAAAGTTTTCTTCCTACTTACATTAGACTAGCTTCAACATTTTTCATTACAATCAACAACATGGCAATGAGCATCCTGGTGACTAAATTTCTGGGAGCAAGCGTATGACCATTCTTAAGGTTGTCCATAGATATTGTCAAGTTGTCCTCAAACAAGATCATACCAATGTATATTCCCACCAGCAGAATGAAGGTACCAGTTTTCCCAAACACTTGCCAAGAATACATAGCTTTAATTTGCTTATTCATTTTTCTTACTATTTCAATAGTGTCTCTTTACTTTTTCTATTTGCTTATTGTTCATTTGTGTATCTTTAAAAACTGCATTTTTGTTTATTTTATTTTATAAAGGCATTCTTTTAGTTATTTGTGATGGATACCAGGCCAGCAGTATCCATTGCGGCTGCGGATGCTTGTCGAAACACAAGAAAAAATATACACACGGACAACCGAGTCCTGTGGGGAAATAGGTGCAGAAACGGCCACTCCCTCTAGTGGAGAGTGCCTTGGCCACCCTCTCTAGGGGAGAGCACCCTGGCACCAGATGTGGGGGCGCTCTGCCCACAGGGCCCCCCCCAGCCACCACGGATGAGAATAAGTCTACCAAGACATGATCTGCTTGGGGTGGAAAGGTGGCCAATCTCTCAAAGTAGAAGAGTCAAGAGCCTGTTCCTCAATGGCCTTTTATTGGGTTCATTTAAACAGGAATTCAGGTAAAGCTCATTAATCATTGCCAGGAAGTAAGGATTAAACAATAGATAACAAAGAACTCTGAGGGACTATTTTGAGTCAGGGTCGGATAGCTAAAGAGCTGTAAAACTTTCAGAAACAAACTTACTTCTTGCTTGGACCCTTATCATTTAATTGAGAGCATTTTAAACAAAGTAGGTTTCACAGGATTTTACATATTCTTTCTTAGGCCTGATAGCCCAGGGCACCACCCTCTGTCATTGTTTCAGGCTTAGGTGGAGTAAGGGAAGTAAGGCAGCCAAGAGATTAGGAGATTTTCTCACAGACAATGAGGATTCAGGCTATGTCAAAGCCAAGGGGTGAGGGTCTATCACCCCCTTTTGCTGTAGCCCCCAAGTCCTTCCTTGGGGGCCTCCCACATGATCGTACCTGTCTTAGGTCATCCCCCACTTGGAAAATCTTGCCCATCATTGGCTAACTGACCAAGCATTGGGGGCCAGGCAGGGTGAAGTAAAAGGAACAGAAGCAGTGCTCCTGCCAGGGAGATAAGCTTTTGTCTCCTTGCTGGCTTACGGTTTCAAGGTCGTTCCCTCAGCCTTAGCCTTGGCAGGGGTTACAGCCTCTGATACCAGGCAGGACGGTTCCCAACAGTTATTGGTTTGTAAATACTTCTAAACGCTATTTCTAAGTACCTATGAGATGACTACAATCAGATTTCCCTAGAGGACTTCAAGATCAGAATTTCCAAACCCAAGCTGATTATCTCCCTTATAAACACCAATTACCCCTGTATCTCTTCCTTCAGTTAATAGTATCACCATTCTTTAGAAATGAACACATCATCCCCCACTCCTTCTCTTCTAATCCAGTTGCAAAATCTTGTCCATTTACACTCAAACAGCCCTAGAGTCTGTCCCATCTCCTATGTTCTCCCTGTCACTGTCTTAACTTGGTGGTAGTCATAACCCCATGTCTTAATCTTATCATCTCTTGTTTGAACCATTGCAAAAGCC
Organism: Tonatia bakeri; assembly: GCA_004024845.1. NCBI lineage: Eukaryota > Metazoa > Chordata > Mammalia > Chiroptera > Phyllostomidae > Tonatia > Tonatia bakeri. Next base: position 105,975 of record PVIA01002939.1, on the reverse strand, counting down.
TCCCATTGACAGCCAGATGCCTCCCCCTCTATTCCATTGCATACTGACACAGGAATAATTTTCTAATTCTAATACAGAATAGCAAAGGACAATCCCAGTAGTGCCAATCCCTGCAAAATCTGGCAGTGGCTCCCCATCACTTTAAGTGTAACCTGATCATTCCTTAACCTCCAATACAACACCCATTGTGGTTCCAAGATATTGTTCACATTCACATAGATTATTCTAACCTTTGCATCTGCAGCCAGTCTTACTGAATACTGCCCCCCCAAAGTGCCATGCTGTTATATAACTTTATGTCTAATCTTTTTTGCCTGAAGCTGCCTGGTTACCACTCAATACTTATAGAACATCTTTTCCCTGGAAATCCCTAAGAAATAAGTCAACATAAGCTTTGGATCTTTGTCTAGCTGGGAGCTGAGGTAGAAAGCTAACTGATTATAGCTGGAAGCCTGACTCAAAAAGTAGCTGAAAGAGTTCTCCTCAGTACAGCATAGTGCATGAAAGACACACTGCCTGGGTTCAAATCCTAGCTCTGAACTGACTGGTTCTATGATCCAGGGAAAGTTATTTAACCCTTCTGTGTCTCAGTTTCTTCATCTTTGAAATGGTAATCACAATTATGACTCTACAGGCTATCATAAATTCATATATGTAAAGCACTTAGAAGAGTTAGTCACATTTCAACATTAGTTGAATAGATGATATATTTGTGGTTACTAAAGTTAGTGTCATCTGACTGTATATGTAATGGTTAATTGAATGAACTGGTATAATGTAGATGCAAGCTCCTTAGAAAATTTAAAGCACTATAGAATTGTCTGGTATTACTGTTACTCAATTTTTTTCTCTCTCTTTTTTTTTAAAGATTTTATTTATTTTATTTTTAGAGAGGGAAGGGAGGGAGAGAGAGAGAGAGAGAGAGAGAGAGAGAGAGAAACATCAGTGTGCGGTTGCTGGGGGACACGGCCTGCAACCTAGGCATGTGCCCTGATTGGGAATCGAACCTGTGATGCCTGGTTCGCAGCCCACGCTCAATCCACTGAGCTACACCAGCCAGGGCAATTTTTTTCTCTTTTTAAAAAAATTATTTCTGCCTTTTCTCCCTACCCCTCCCCACCAACTCAATTTTAAACAAAGTAAGTCTCTATGCTTCCAGGTACATATCATGATCTAACTCATAAAATCATTATAAGGACTAAAGAAGATTTTTTAAAAATAATTATTTATAGCCCATCTCATTCCAAAGTGGCTTTGAGTAGTTAAATTCAACTCTAAAACTTATACAGAAGCAAGATGATGTAGGAGCAAGAACACTTAAAAATTAGACCTACTAAGGTGTAAATCCCAGTTCTCCCACTCATTAATACAGTGACTTCTACAAGGCCCAATGATATTTGTGAAGCACTGGGCATTGAGAAATGATCATTATTATCACTTAGTTGAAAGAAGACCACATCAAGGCACTCTTGGTAGGAGGAAGAAGGCAGTCATTCAAAGGAAGAAATCAAAGGGTGACACTTAGTCAGAAGAGCTGGAGGACAATAGCCACACCTCTCAGGTAGCCAGAAGCTCAGCCTAGACTCAGACAGCAGCAGGTGGAATCTCCAGGCAGAAATCATTTCAAGTGCTGCTGTTGACCCCTTGTTCTACTCAGCCTTCTATCATAGTTAATTACTTCTGTGTGCATTTCCTGCATTAAATTGTATCTTCCTCGAAGTCAGTGACTTCATCTTTGTAATCCCAATATGTGCACAGTGCTTGACATTCAGAATCAGGCATAAATACTTGCCAAATGAATACAAGAAAAAAAAAAAATACCACCTGCCCGGGGAACTCTTAGGTGTGCAATAAGGACCAGTTCTCTTTAAATAAACTGAATAGAGTAAAAAAGAACACAGGTTTCTTTCAGAGGGAGATAATGAGGGAAGTGGGCGCAGACCCCAATCCTGGAGAAATGTTGCCAGAATTGTGGGGATTCAGAAAAACTCTGCCAAACTGGCCTCCACATGGATACCTGATACCTACACTTCCAATCTGTGTGCTGTTTTACACACGCAAATCCCCATACAGACTGTGAAGTAGTCATCTCTAAAGGCAGCCAGGCCTTAAGGAAGCTGTGGTTAGAACTTTCCAGAAGCCAAGCATGGCTGTAATGCAACTGATGTCCCAGATCTCAGACAACGGCAGACACAGGCAAAGCTGCAGTGACACCACAGGGCTGACCTGGGAGGGCTTGTCCCCAGCACTCCACATTAGTCCCACAATCCACTCATCATTATGATGGAGATAATTTCAAATCCATAGGATGAGTTTCAGGTTCCTAGAGTTTCCAAGGAATGTAGGGTTTCTGTACCCGTGTCCTTTCTTCCAGGTCCTCCCTTTCCTTTTTCTTTACCAACCCTATTCAGCCTCATACTTCAGCTTCACAAGAACTGGTCAGTACTCAGAGGTAATGTAGCCTAAAAATAATAGAACAGTGGCTGAAGGTTTCAACCGCTGTGAACCTACAGGGATAAGGGGCTCCCCTCTCATCCCACAGCTGCTGAAGTGCAACTTTTCAGCCAAGTACACTTTGATATGGACCTGGACTGGGGTAACCCCGATCTCAAGGACCTTGAAGGTAAGGATCCAGTCAGGGGTGTCCCACCCATGGCCCACGAACCACTTGTGGCCCAGGATGGCTATGAATGTGGCCCAACACAAAATCACAAATTTACTTAAAGACTTTTTTTTTCTCATCAGTTTTCCTTAGTATTCGTGTATTCGACACATGGCCAAAGACAATACTTCTTTCAGTGTAGCCCAGAGGTTGGACACCACTCCTAGGGGTTTCCCAGTGATTTTTATAAGTTACATCTGACCAGGAAGCCAGGTGGAGGTAAGGCTGGGTGTAGTCACACATGCAGAAAGCCGAGTGCAATGGCAGCTGGCCTGGGGCAGAATAGTGTCCAAACCCACGCATCTATCCGGTTGTGTCTTCCTTTCCGTTTTCTTCTTTGTTTCTTTTTTCCCTGTGAATGTTTTCTTTCCTGGACCTAGGGAGTGAGAGAAACCAGCAAACTGTTATTTCCTTCAGTATTGTAGCAACTTGTGCTTAGATTAGCCCTGCTGGTTTTAATCAGAGACATGTGCAATTCCCGAAACAGGTCCTTGGAATGCCAACACCAGATAACATCTCTGTGGTTTGCCGGAGTGTGTCGTGGATAGATGGGGGCCGGGGGTGCCCACAGAGCGGGTGGGGGAGGAGGGAGTCGCACAGAGGGGGCTTTGTCCCCTGCACTGCCCTAAGGCAAGTACAAAGTGAAATCAAAGAAGATATAGAAGGGGGAGGTGGCACTGTGTCCCAGGATGAAGAAAACAGTCTGCTCTGTAGTTATCCAGTCTCAGAATACAACGTAATTTTTTTCTCTCAGGCAGTGCTCTGATAGCCCGACCAGCAAGCAGGGCTGGAAGCCATGCAAACTTGACTGAGGGAGAAAGCACAGTAACGTGCTGTCAGGTTCTGGGTTCTGTGCTCCGGCTTCTGCTGGCTCCCATTTAAGGCACAGACAGCACCGGTGCCTTCGTGCTGGGCTTGGACCCAATCTCCAGCCAACTCTTTTCCAAGCTCGTTCATACCTTCCTCCCCTTCCTCTGCTCTTCAATCCCAGTGACACTTTCCCTCTTTTATCAGGTCTATGATGTGTTCACAAGGCACAGAGGTAACATGGGCAACTGAAATCAAAAGAAAATTTCTGCCCAGAATTTCAAAATGTCCAGGAACCAGAAAGCTCAGGAAGTATCTATGGGGCAGTTTTCTGGTCCTGGGAAGCTTCTGCTCACACCCTCTTCAAGGTACGACTCTCTTAATTGTCTTCAGAGAAAGATCCATTCATATCCCTCTGCACTCCATTCTAGTATCTACTAACCCCCACAGAATCCTTCCCACTTCAACCTGACTTCCTTCCTTCCCTTCTGGCTCTAGCAGGCAGAAGCAGCCTTCGTCAGCAAGTTCTTCTCCACCCACACACAAACACTTCTGCCACTCTCACAGGACCCAGAAACCTGGGAGTTCAGAACAAATGAGCGGTTTATGGTCGGGGTCAGCCATGTCTATTGTTTTGAGAAGCTCAGACTAGCCTGACTCAGGTAATCCAGGCACAAGAGAGGTGTCACTTCAGGTATCTAGGTCGTTATGTCCAAACAGCCCCGGTCACAGAGGTTGCTTTTCCTTCCCAGCCAAGTCCCAAGGGAGAAAACACTCTGCCAGCTGTGTCTCCAGGTTCCTCCAGTGCACAAAGGGAAGGACCTGATTGATATCCCTCCACCCAGAGGCCTGAGACTTGGAAGAGGTGACCAGCTTAGGCTGTGACACCCCATGTATCTCAGCAGGTATGGAACTCTTTTTAAGGTTAGAGGGAAGGAATGATGGTCATTATCTCTTGACTCCTGTGCCTTGCTCACTTTCAATGGGGAAGTGACACGGACGAGGGGTGAAGGACTGTGGGGCTGAGCTGACAAGAAGCTGTGGATTGGCTGTGGGCAGCCCACAATTTTTCTTAATTAGCCATGGCATCCTTCCCATCATCGAAATAAATAACAGGTGTCCCCTAAGGACACCACATGAGAGGCACCATTTATCGCCATTCTGAGAGGAAACTGACAATGTGATGGGTGACACAGCAGAAATAATGAAGAAAAATGGTAGCGGGCAAGGATAACCCCACCGGAGGAGCCTTGCAGTCAGCCCCCAGAGGGAAGCCCCTGCCCAGCTCTCCCCTGGGGAGAGCAGCGCCTATCAGGGTGATCCTCCCCTCCCAGCAAGATATCGTCTTCCATTAGCACCAAGCAGGCGCCATGTGACAGCATTTCAGGATCACTGGCAATCCCTCCTGCCCCATCATGGGTCGCTGAGAATGTGGGTCAAAGTCCCTGAAGTGCCCCTTTGAGAGTTTCATCATTTTAGATATTTTACGTTCAGGCAACTCTAATCTGTCTATGTGGGTTATCCCTGCCAAATGTTAGATTGTAGTCCACTGTCACCCAACACCCTTCTTGCTATTCTCCTCTGATTGGTGGTTGCTAGCCCCAGTTTAAAGGCAAAGAGGTGTCCCTCTCCTGGCGAAGGCTTATCTCAGAGGCACCTGTGCTGGGCATCTTCGACCCTGTTGCTTCATCTGGAATTTCGCTTCATCAGTTATCCCCTCTAACCATTATATTAAACCCTCTCTGTCCAATCCCTCAGGACTCAAAAATCCCCAAGTCTCTTCCACTGAAAACAAAACAGCCAAGCCAGTCCTCCCTGAAGTCTTCATTCCATCACTCTCCCACCTGCAACCTTCTGACTCTCAGCTTTTCCAAAGCACCATTGACTCCACAGCCTGCTTCTTGGCTTCTGCCCCAGGGCCACAGAAACAGCACTTCCCAAAGTCACCATTGACATTCTGTGACTAAATCCAATAGTTGCTTTTGTCAATTACCAGAGTCATTGAAATTAAGAACAATCTAACAACATGATCTCATTTTAACAGGAACCTAAACAACAAAACAAACAAGCAAGCAAAATACAACCAAAGACACTGAAATAGAGAACAGGCTGACAGTGACCAGAGGGGAGAGGGGAGGGAATTTCAGGGGAAAAGGGAAGGGTTTACAGGAACAAATATAAAGGACACATGGACAAAAACAAGGGGGAGGGGGTGGAAATGGGAGAGAGTTGGGGAGGACTGGAGGGCTGGGATGGGAGTAAAAGGCAGAAAACTGTACTTGAAAAACAACTGAAATAAAAAGAAATTTAAAAAAAGAACAATCTAACAATAACCAGAGGACAGTGGGGAGAAGGGTTTTCAGGAACTACTATAAAGGACGCATGGACAAAACCAAGGGTGGGGTGAAAGCAAGGGAGGGAGGTGGGTTTTGGCAAGGGAGAAAATACACACAACTGTAATTGAACAACAATAAAATAATTTAAATAAATGAATTTTAAAAAGATAAATCCAATAGTTGCTTTCTAGCCCTTATCTTAATTACTATTTCTGTTTCTTGAAATTCTGTTTCTTCTTGGCTTTGGGGAGGTCAGTCTTCTCAAATTCTAGGTCTGTCTTTTTTTTTTTGGCATATTATGCTTTATTATTTCAAGAAAGGTAAAAACACAACTAAAACACAAAAAAAGATTTCTGCAGTGTGTGGAAAAAGTGCTGTGAGTGATTGTGTCAAAAGTGATTTCCAAAATTTTGTGCTGGAAATTTCTCACTGGATGATGCTCCACGGTCTGCCAGCTGAAGTTGATAGCAATCTAATCAATACATTAATTGAGCAAAATTGATGTTATACCACATGAGAAAATAGCCAACATACTCAAAATATTTAAATCAATAAAGTCATTGGTGAAAATGAAAAATGTGTCTTTCATTTTATGGAAAAAAACAAAGGAACTTTTTGGCCAACCCAGTATTTTCTTTTTTAAAAAATATATTTTATTGATTATGCTATTACAGTTGTCTGATTTCCCCCTTTCTTTCTCCTCCACCCTGCACACCCTCTCCCACCTACATTCCCCCCCCTTAGTTCATGTCCATGTGTCATAAGTTCTTTAGCTTCTACATTTCCCATACTATTCTAGCCCTTCCCCATCTATTTTCTACCTACCATCTATGCTACTTATTCTCCATACCTTTTCCCCCTCTCTCCTTCTCCCACTTCCCTGTTGCTAACCTTCCATGTGATCTCCATTTCTGTGGTTCTGTTCCTGTTCTAATTGTTTGCTTAATTTCTTTTTGTTTTTGTTTTAGGTGTGGTAGTTAATAATTGTGAGTTTGCTGTCATTTTCCTATACATGTTGTTTTTTATCTTCTTTTTCTTAGATAAGTCCCTTTAACATTTCATATAATAAGGGCTTGGTGATGATGAACTCCTTTAACTTGACCTTTTCTGAGAAGCACTTTATCTGCCCTTCCATTCTAAATGAAAGCTTTGCTGGATAGAGCAATCTGGGATGTAAGTCCTTGCCTTTCATGAATTGGAATACTTCTTTCCAGCCCCTTCTTGCCTGCAAGGTCTCTTTTGAGAAATCAGCTGACAGTCTGATGGGAACTCCTTTGTAGGTGACTGTCCCCTTATCTCTTGCTGCTTCTAGGATTCTCTCCTTCACTTTTACCTTGGCTAATGTAATTATGATGTGCCTTGGTATGTTTCTCCTTGGGTCCAACTTCTTTGGGACTCTCTGAGCTTCCTGGACTTCCTGGAAATCCATTTCCTCTGCCAGAATGGGGAAGTTCTCCTTTATTATTTGTTCAAATAACTTTCCCCCTTGTTGCTCTCCTCTTCCCCTCTGGTACCCCTATAATTCAGATGTTGGAACGTTTAAAGATGTCCTGAAGGTTCCTGAGCCTCTCCTCATTTTTTTGAATTCTTATTTGTTCATTCTTTTCTGTGTGGTTGTGTCTTTCTTCCTTCTGGTCCACTCCATTGATGTGAGATCCAGCTTTCTTTCCATCACTATTGGTTCCCTGGGTATTTTTTGTCATTTCACTTATTGTAGCCTGCATTTTTTCATCTAATTTGTGACCAAAATCAACCAATTCTGTGAGCTTCCTGATCACCAGTGTTTTGAACTGTGCATCTGATAGGTTCGCTATCTCTTGGTCGCTTAAAAGGATGGGTTCTGGGGCTTTTATTTGGTCTTCTGTTTGAGCCATCTCTCTCTCTCTCTCTCTCTCTCTCTCTCTCTCTCTCGGTCTGGTTGCGCCTGTTGTGTATGAGGGGCAGAGCCTTAGGTGTTAGCCAGGGCCGGGCACCCCAGTGGCTGGGTTATGACATTGTAAGTGGGGGCGGGGTTGAGAGGGAACAGTGGTGCTTGCTCCATTCTCCGTGGGACCTCAGTCCCTTCTGCTGCGTCCCCTGAGCAAACTGGTCCTCTCTGGTGCCAATTCCCATGTGGGTGGGCTTGTGCATGCCATGGTACCCTCCAAGGACCTCCCCTGTGAGGCTGGGTGTCTCTCTGTGTGCTTCAACTCCCACAGGTGTCCGCGATCAGTGTCCCGAGGCTCTATTTCCCAGCGCTGGGATCCTGGGTTGCACGCAGTGCCTTGCTTCACAATCGCCACATCACTGGGTCTGCCAGTTGCCACACCTCGCCTGGGGTCTTCCAGCTGCTGGTGGAGCACTCAGGGTCCACCCGCTGTGGTCTTGCATGCCCCAGATGCCTTACGTGTCCCCGGATGCCTTATGTGCCCCTGGATGCCTTACCCACCGGTCCCAACACTCTCTGCTCTCCATGCCGCGACCTGGCTGCCCAGCTGCCCAACTCCACCCTTCCTACTGGTCTGGATGACCGGGTCAATTTCAACTTCTTGGTTGTCCGACTTCCATTCAGATCAATTTTCTGTCAGTTCTGGTTGTTATTCTATTTCTAAATTGTTGTCATCCCTATCTTGGGTGTGCGAGGTGGCACAGTGCATCCACCTATGCCTGCATCTTGGGCCTCTAGGTCTAAGTCTTTACCTACTTCTTCTCAGACTCCATTGCAACTCTTTTGCCATTGCCCATTCATAAGTTTTGGGAATCTTAAGGACTCAGTCCTGAGCTCCTATGTCTTCTTATTCTACATCATCTTCCTAGGCAGAGGCATGGATTCAGTGATCTCAGATGTCTTGATGATTTTCATATCAGAGTCTGCAGGCCAGACTTCTCTCTTGAGTCCTACTCTAAAATATTCAGTCACCTACTGGGGGCCTCTCTATGAGTATTCTACAGTCACCTGACCTGGAGCACATTTAAAACTGAATTGAACTTTCTCTTTTTTTTGTTCACACACAAAAACACACTTACACACTCAGCCAAAACTCCTGCTCAAGAATGATACCATTACCCACAATTATAAGGGAATAGTACAGACAGGGAGGTAGCAGCCACTTAGTTTGTACACTACTTTACATAGCCCTCATGGTCCTTAGTGCTCTGAGAACAAGAGGGCAAACACTGTTGGCTGGGACCATGGGGTGGACCCCAATTGTCTAGTGTGTATATATCTGGGCAAAGGCAAATGCAAGTCTACGGGAGTCTAAACATTAGAGATTGAGTAAGGCCAAAGAGAAGCATACAGCATTGATAATCTATCCATGTACAGTAAGACGCTTGCAATGGGCAGAGGGATGTAGAGAGATGGACCAGCTCCAGAAAGGAAGACAAACAAGAATTTTTAGAGATCCCATCATTGATGAGTTTCTGGGCAGTGGTTTTGGCTACAAGGGGCTTGGTCAAACTAGACAAAGAGCCCAGAAGATTATAGAGCGGGAGAAAATTTTAGAGTAGGGAGCACAGGTCCTGGCCTATGGACTGAACATGAGTTGAAGCACAGGAAACGCTCTGCCCAGCAGGCTTCTGTGTCTCAGGGCTCATCTAAGCGCACCAAATCCTGGGTCCAAGATAACACAACAATCTCAATCTCACCTGAGGGTCAGACAGAAACCAGTGCCCCATTGAAGACTGTCTTAGAAACTGGGGAGGCTCAGGCACACCTGTGGATCCCTTTGGAAGACGGACTGATGGGAGAAAACTAAGGCAGGATAACAACTTAGGGAGACCGACAGCTTATGTTCTATACAATAGTTCATTTGTATGCATTTTGCATGGTGGCATCTGGAGGTCAGTTTTGCGTGGTGAGTTGGCCTTTCCTCTCTCTGGGTGCAATTCAGTTTGTTGTTACATGTTTGGGGAATGAGCAGATCAGGGTGGCTGAGGGCACTTTCTATGGGCAGCAACAGTAGTGTGTTGTCCTACCAGAAGATTGGGCCTCAGGCTCATTGATGAGCCAGAAGGGGTTTTCTAGTGTTTCAATTGAGTCTATTGAAGACAACTGCAGGAAAAATAGCCTTGGTGATGTAATAGATGTATGAGCCAAATGCCTACTAAGTATAGACACAACGTGGACCTTTATGTGTTGATCCAGGATGTCTTTTGTATGGGGATGAGGCTGCACTCCATCCCCCAAGTCTGCCTTCTGGTAGTAACTGGAAGAGAAGTCTGGACAGACTTAGGATGGAAAACATGAGAAGTAAGGGAGAGAGGGGATAAGTAATGCTTTGCTCTCCTCTGTGTTTACTGAACTACCACTGGATATCAGGCTACTGGGAAGGTGCTGAAGGAAAAGTTCCTGTTCTGAGAGAGTTCACAGACTTGCAGAAACGAATATGTAAACAAGATATTCTAATATGATAATACTATGTGGCAAATATAGTAGTAGGGGGAATGATGATACCTGACATGGACTGAGCACTTACTGTATACCAGGTATTGTGTGAAATGCTCTAACTCAGGGGTGTCAAACTCATTTCACCAGGAGCCACATCACCCTCGTGGTTGCCTTCAAAGGGCCGAATGTAATTTTAGGACCGTGTAAATGTAACTACTCCTTGACAGTTTAGTGAGAGCTTGGCATTGTCACCAGGTAGAAACAAGGTGGCCAGCTGAATAAAACAAGGTGGAGGGCCAGATTCAGCCCATGGGTCTTGTGTTTGCCACCTGTGCTCTAAATGCATTATATCATGTAAACCCCTAATGAACCCTAGGAAGAAGACACCATTGGTATATCCATGTTGCAGATAAGGCAGTTGAGGCTTCCAAAGGTCGAGGTGAGGCAACTCATCTGAGGTCACTTAGCTACAAGCTGAAGAGATGAAATTCAAACCCATGATGTGTGCTACAGCCCATATTGTTAACCACTTCACCTGCTTCTGCTTCTCTAGTTCAAGGCAGAGAAAGACATCTCTTCCCAATTGATCTTCAAAGATGAGGATACTGAGGTGCTGGACCTGAGTCAATGGACTGATATCCAGAGAATCAGAAACAAGCCTGATTTCAAGCCCATGTCCTTCCCACTGGCCACACAACCTCCTCTCCCTGCACTTATCCATGCTGCTTAGAAATCTTTGCCATGGGTACTTTTTATTAATTAAGTCACATGAGCAAGTATGTTGGATCTGAATGATTGGTATGTACAAGTGTATTTTGTTTCTCTTCACATGCTCCAATTCCCAGGAAGGCAGGATGTGGAATGAGGGCCAGGTGAGATCGCACCTTAACAGATGGCCTCATTGTAGCCCAGAGAGGTTAGCTGAAGCAAGAAGCTTAGAATAACATCATGAAGGCCAGATTCCTGACCTCCTTTGTCCAAAACCTGGTCCTGCCAGGTTGGTGAAATCTTTTCTCTTCATGTTATTTCCTCAAAAGATCAGTTTTCCTTCCTCCTCAACTTTCTGAGTCTCACACCTCAGGTCTGTATCCTTTCTGGGTGGCTGTTTTCCTCCTTACTGTATCCCTTCCTTGATGTTCCCACTCTGTACTAAGCTAATTTATAGGCCAGAATCGTCCCCTGGGCTGGGCAGAAAAATAGCAAGGAGGCAAATTAATGATCCCCTCAGCATTGCCTAGGAAAATGCCAGCACAGGAGCGCAGCACAGTGGAAGCTGAAAAAACCTGCATCCATCTCCCATGGGTGACTCTGTGAAGCATGAACACGCTCAGTTCATGCCAACACCTAGCATTTGGGGCAGGGAGAAAAGATATAGAATGGCTACTCCAACTACTGCTTTTCTCTTATTAAGGCAAAACAGAGGACGTGGGAAAGCAGCCAGGTGAGGGCAGAAAGAGGGGCTAGCACAAAGGAATTCCCTCGAGACTCTACTTCCAAATTTGACATGGATTAAAGTTTCCAGATAAAATCACCTTTTCTGCATTTCTCCCCCATCTGAAGCACAACGCACTGTAAATCCATACCCACAAACACATCTTCCCATATTCTCTCTCTCTCACACACATACATACACTCATATTTTGCTATACACATATCTACGCACAAAACCATGTGTCCCTGGCCTTGGACACTCCTTGACTTTAACACAGGCCCTGCCTGTGTGGAGGTACTATGTTTGGAAAAGAAGACACTAAAACCTTTGCATTCCTAGGTCCCCAGCACACAGCCCCAGCTCCCTCTAAAGCCCTGGTGGGCTGGGATGGCTCCCCTCCTTCCTCCTTTCTAATTATGACAGGCCCCAGGGGAGCAGAGCAAAGAGAAGGCAAGGCTGAGTGAGGACTGAAGTGGGAAAGGAGGGCACAGGAGGGAGGGAGGGAGGGAAGAAGGGAAGCAGCTGAAGCAGACATTTTATTCTGGGGATAATCAAGTACATGGCCAGACACAAACAGTGGTCACCCCTCACCTTCCCTGTGTTCTCACAGAGGTGGGCCCACAAGAATTACATGGCCACACTTGCTGTAGGGCCAGTGCAATGGAAAAGGGAAAAATCCTTTAGGTCTGAATTTCAATAGTAGGCTGGTTTGTGTTAGGACCATAGCAAAGTTTAATGTCATTTATTCTGCTGGTCCCTCTGTGAAGCTTGGAGGTATGAAAGGTTTTTGTCATTGCTTACATGAAGGGAGGCTGAGTTGATAAAAACCACTTGACTGAAGCCACAGGGTACAGGCCTCTTTCCTCCTGGCCCAATGCACACTTTATTGCTCTAACTTCTTGGAGAAAGACTGGCTTCCTCTTCCATTATTGGAGTTAGAGTATATTAATAATGATCTCTCACAAGTAAACAAATAGAAATGTACAAAATAATCCCTCACCATTTATAAAATGAATTTGCAGTCACTTGATCTAATTGAACAAATGTTTATCAAGGGCTCCACTGTTTGCCGCATGCTCTGCCAAGTGAGCGTGGGGTGAAGTTCTGTATCAGCCAGAAGATTTAGTTCATGGTCTCACAGAGAAGGCTAAATGAAGGGTGCTATGCCTTCTTGTTTCATGTATGGTCCTAAGGACCCTGTCAGGTCAAGGACCGTTGGAAGGACAAAAACTGCTCCCTTGTCAGCAAAAAAGAGAAAGATAAGGCTGATGAGGAGGAGTTCTCCACCACAGCGACTTCTGTCTTTCTCAGCAGCTTTGGTAAATCCAGTTCCCCAGACCCTCTTCTCCTCCCTAAGACTTAGAATGAAGTGAAAATGTCATATCCTCTCCAGATAATATAATTGACTCTCTTTCCAGATCTGTTTTGTTGTCCAGCCAAAGATTCGGAAATAGCAACTATTCCAATTATGTGCAATATGATTAAAAGACATGCCATGGCCCTCACATGCGCCTTTCACTTAATACTTGCCTTGCAACCCTTGCTTGGGCTGACAAGCATAATAGATCTACTTGATACATCTTGTGCTAAAAAAAAAAATGTCTAATAAAAAGTGCTTAGAATCCCTCAAGGCTGGAGTTGGCTAATGATGTCATTACTCCACAGGGCCTGGCGTTATTTTTAGGATGGCCATTTCCTCCCACATTAGGGCTCATTAGAATTTTTTTCTCTGTAGTACTCTACCCACACAACAGAGGTCACACATAGAGATGAGGCCTGGCCTGGGCCTGAGGCGGGTCACTTACTCTTTCTGGACAGCTGAGCTCCAAATACAACCACTTGAACCTGCAGGAGGTTTTTCTTTAAGGGTGAGAAATCAGACCAAGGTCAAAGCCTGTCTAAGCTAGACTTGTATCAGCATAGCTTGCTTGCCAATATTGAAATGGCCAGTTTATGTCACCTATACTCCATTTACCTCTTGTTCCTTCATACCTCTCAGCTACCATCAGTTTAAGACACTCTTAGCCCAGCTCCTATCACACAGCTAAAATAGCATACATACTCCATCATCCACAAAACAAATCCTCTGGACTCTCAGAGTAAGACAGCCTCTACTATGCAAGGACAAACATGAATATATTTTACTAGGATATGCTTTACAGTTAGATCCTTCTGGTTCAAATCCCAGGGTTGCCCTGTACTGGCTGTGTAACTTGGAGCACATTTCTTCCTATCTCTGAGCCTTATTCTCCTCATCACTAAAGGAAAACAATAATACCAAGCCTACAGGACTGTTGTTAGAGAACAAGTAAGAAAGTATATGTAAGGCACTTAGTGTTCCTGGAACAAGGAAAACACTTACTAAATGCAACTGTTGTTATTATTTCTCATCATGTTCAACATTATATTATAAATCAACAATCTGTAATTTTGAAATCAAAAAAGCTCTGAACACTGAAAGATTTTTATAACTCATTTGGCAGCAAAGCCTGAACTGACCTGAGTTTCTCTGTAGACCTCATTTGTCCCACTGAGGATAAATATTCACTGCAAAAATGTGAACGGTTTTCCCTTATAAGTTGCTGCTCTATACTGCCAGGGATATTGCATAATATAGTGTAACCGCACCATACTACTTTTCTAAAATTAAAAAAAGATTCTGAATTCTGAAACACACCTGGTCCCAAAAGGGTTCAATCAAGGATTGTGGTCAGTATTCTTTTTTGAGCCAGACAAATCTCACAGTGCAGGCCCCAAGCCACCATTTCCCACCCCTACCCCTGTACCTTCCCCCTGGCTCCGCCACCTAGGAAAAGTACGAAAAGTGTTTATTTCTTTACTGTCTGCATGGCAGTCACCCATCACCTCGACAAATCACAGGGAACCCCCAGGCAGAAAAAAAATGGCCCATTTTGTCACTCACAGACCAAATCTATTACTAAACCTAGATTGTTGATTCTTGGCAAATCTAAACAGAAAGGGCCCCAAAAGTAGTCTAGAGTAATATTTTTCTGAAGATTTTATGCTCCCATGTAAGTGTTATTTTTGTTTACTGATCACCTACAATGTATCAAGCTGTTTATCAATGCCCTAAACATCACAAGACCAAAGAAGGTACTATTATCCCTACTGTATCAATTTGTAAATGAGGACATAAAGACGGTAGGAATGCAGACAAAATTCAATTTGATTTCAAAATCACTGCTTTTTTTTTTCTCTATAGCACTGCTTGCTGACTCTCATAGAACTATGGAGAAAGAACAAAAAGGGAAAGTTTATTTTAACTTTATTTTAGTTTCATTGTTATTATACTTTAAGTGTGCAGCATTATTTCTTTTAAGACCCAGGCCATAATAGGAGTCAGTTGACAAATTTTGGAAATAATGACTTTTCCTACTGCCAAATGGTCTTTAAGCATCAATGTTCTCAGAAAATGACACTGATGTACATTACTCAGCCCTCTCTTGCTTTAATCCTTCAACCTCCTGCAACTCAATTGAAGATAACTTAAGATTGTGGGAGTGGTGGAGGTGGATACGGTTTTTTTGTTGTTGTTGTGTTTTGGTGTGGTTTTGGAGAGGGTGTGTTTTGTCGCCATGTTCCTTGTTTGATCTAATGAGATCATTTGAGCGTGAAGGCCAAGGAAGGAGATCTGGTAACCCTGGCCCTGAACCCACTGGTGAGAGTTCAGAGTTACTACGCTCCTCCAGCACACGGCATGCTAAGCCAGGCACGGGGCTCTATCCATGACAACCTTCCCTTGAGCCAAAAGTAAAAATCAAAGGCAGCAAAAAAGATTAAAAAGCAAGTGTCCAAAACCAGAGAGAGCAACTCACCTTTCCTTGTGGCACCCGATGAGACAAAGACCATGAAGTAAAGGTGTCGTGCAGCCTGCACATTAGTCTACACTATGCCGAAATGGTCAGAGTCGTCCTTTCCCCATAATAGGCAGCCTAAGCAGCCTCACAATGAATGCTTTAGCTGACAAGATAGCAAGAACTCAGGCTGGCCGGCGGCGCATTGTTTATCGGCTACCTAGGGCTTTGGATTATGAAAAGATGTCTGAAAGAGACTTTGTTATCTCATTGTACTTCTGCAAGTCACTACTCAGCTCTTGAGCAGCAGTGCTCCTCTTACAATTTGTAACTTTTGATTTGAGGATGCGATTGTTGCTTAGACTGACAATAGTAGGCTTGAAACCCAAGGGTGGCCACCAGGCCTGTGGTCGCCTGCAAAACGGAGATGCAGCTGGGGCTTCCGACAGGCCCTGGTGGATTCCAGGCAGCCTGCCAGGTGGCATGGCTGTCGGTGATCCATGAGGTCACCAAGGTATGAATCAACATTGGCGGCATCCGTGGTTGCACCCTTAATATAGATGGTTCATGTAGCACGTCACAGCCCAATGAGAAAGTGACTTGTCTTGGAGGGTTTTCTATTTTTTCAAAAATCCCAGTAGCAGAGAAAGCAATCATCCAAGAAATGGAGAGTGTGAAACAGAAAGCCCTACCCAGGTGGGATACTCCTGCAGCTCTGATATGTGGCTATGAAAGTGACATAAATTCCAGGCACTTTTTCCCAAATTTTAAAGAAACTGATCCCCTTTTTTCTCCACAATAGATATCTAAAGCCATTACCTGGCTCTACTTTCTCAGTAGCTGCTAAAGAGCCAGTAAAGATTTTGTCTAATAACCACATTTTAGAGATGGGGAAGCTGAGGCTCAAAGGAAAGTGACATTCCAAGGTCACAGAGTACAGTGTGGCAAAGCCTGTTGTCCTCAGTCCCAGGCTAGTGCTTTCCTAACTACCCCTCAGTCAGAAACAAAGACACCCCAATTTCCTAATGCTGAAAAAGAAACTTCTAAGCAAGAGAATGTTGTAACTTAAAATGAAAACCTGCTCTAGAACACTGATGACTCCTGACAAGTACACGGATAGCTAGATACTAAGAGAAGCAAGCACTGCAGTATGGGTGAGTATGATACTCACAAGCAATTCTCCATGTTTTCCATGAGCAAATGAGAGGATATGAAATATATGTTATGGAAGATGGTATTAAAGTCATGCTTATTCACTCTTCAGCAACCTGGTAGTCTTTGTATTATACTTGGGCTATGTCTGAAGATCGTACGATTCTGTGAACCTCAATGTTGGCTCCAACCTTTTCACAAATGCAACTGAGGGTCTGTCACCTACCCCGCCCCCACCACACACACACACATTGAAGGATGACTTCAAAAGACAGTCTGTATTTCTAACGAACTGGTGAACAGTGAAGAATTCCTCAAATCTGCAGTTGCTGGCTGGTTGTCATTTTGCTTTGGCATTCTTCCCAGTGTGCCTCCTCTCCCTCTCCACCATCACATAATCACACATTCTAGTCACTCAATGCTTTCAAAGCTCTGCATGAGGCACTGCTGGGTGCTGAACACCAGAGCAGAACTCCTCAAGGGTTCGGCATATCTCCCACCTCATGTAGAAGGAAAGTCTAGTTTCCATTTCTAAGGTGACGGCCCGCACATCCCCACTGCGGCCTTCGGAAGTGGTGGTGGCAGGCCTTCCTAGGACGTCCTCTCCATCCATGTCTGGCACCAAGGAAGGCAAAGTTAGACTGACAACAACATTAACAAAGATCAATTCCTATGTCTGGTGAGAGTTAATTTATCTGATTAGAGGGCTCTTGAAGATACGCAGGGGCTAAATCCTGACTGGAAATAGCCAAATGACAGAACAACGAGGGGAAGAGGCCTAGTCACACACCAGCAGCTTACCCAAGACCTTCCAGAGGCCAGGCCCATTACAGGTCACATACCTGGGATAAACTCACACAGGTAGGCAGCACTGGCCTATTTATCTATTTCATTCCATTTATTTATTTATTATTTATTTTCCTTTCCCGAGCTTCTTGGCAAGGCGTGGAGAGCTTATCCACCTGCAGAAACATCATCCGGTCAGATGGAAACCAGATGGCAACTGAAACTGACAGCTAATAGGGCTGCTGCTGCATTGGTCCATCGACCAATCCCCCAGGAATTTGCTTTGAGTAATGAAGGAGGAATAAGCTGATGGGATGATCCACCTCTAAGAGATTGCTGCTTTAGGGCAGGTGCATATAGGGAAGAGAGGTGAAGACTTACTGAGCTCAGGGGTCAGAGGGAAGGTGGGAGGTGATCAGGAAGGTAGGAGCTTAGAAGGCAGACTAACTAGGACTTGAATTATGGCTCCATAGTTTACATCTATGTGAACCTGAACAAGTCACACAATTGCTGACAGGTTCACTTACCTCTCCCAGAAAGAAGGTCATCTTCTCCATATAACTCTGTGGCACACACTATTTCTAAAAGAGCCTGGCAACAAGGACACTTCTTCCCTATGCCACTCCCCATCTTTGGAACCTAATAAGAGAGAGGTCCTCTGAAGGAGAAATATACAGTAGGCTTCCTACTAGCAGGTGGGGGACAGAGTTAAGAACTACTTTTCCTTATGTCTCAGGCTGTCCCTTCTCCACCCTTCCCTTCTCCCTTAGCCCTACCTATTATTTGTCCATCTATAAACATATATTGAGTGCTCACCAAGGGCCAGTGTCAGGATACAGGTTGTCCATGAGTGATGCTTCAACTCCCTTTAGCCAAAGACTTCCCCCAAGCCCCCACACAAAGATGTTTCCCAGTTCCATAAACATTTATTGAGAGTCTTTTTTTTTTTTGCATCAGGTTCCATACCAGGCATGGAGAATAAACAGACCAGGCCTCTCTCTTTAAGGAGCTCAGAGCTTACTGATGGAAAAAAAGCTAGCTTTGGTGTGAAGGGAGTTCCTTCATTGAGGTTTAGGATATGAGTCCCCAGCACTCCTCTCCTGAACTGGGCTAGTGCAGATGGAAAGCTGCAGTCAGCACACTGCTAATGGGGCTTTGAAAGTCTCTGCTTTATTAGGGCATCCAGGAAAGCCGATTTCAGCTGCAAATGCCTTCATTGCCTCCCCAGCAGAAATGGCTAATACCTGCTTTCTGGGACGCACTCATCAAAAGGAGACTCTCAAAGCCCCATTAGCAGTGTGCTGATGCTGACTGTACATCCTGAAAGGGCAAAGTCCAGTGGAGTTAAAGGAATCCAGGCTATTTGTCAACACTAGAATGAATCAGAGCTCCCCCACCGTCCCAGCTCACCACCCCCAGTCCTTCCTCCCTCCTTCTTACCTGGAGACTTCAAGGATTACAATTTCTCAGCAGAGGACTCTGTAGTCCTACAACCCACACACTTTCCCCTCCTTCCTCTGGCTCACCATCCCCCATACCTGCTTGTTTCAATTACTTCTACAACCCTGCAGAAGCCTAAACACCAGCACAAACTTATAGGCCGAAGACCTCCCTAGTATAGCATCATCTGACCACCTAGAGAAGCTCTGGGGCTCTGCTCTCCTGATCACCTTCGAGTTACCCAGGCTGCTGGAATCTTGAAGCGGACCCAACCATTTCTCCCCCAGCACCACCAATGTGTGGTCAGTTGTTCTAAGAGCAAAGAAGTCTGTCACCAGGGAGCCTTTGGAGGTAGACGGATGAGCGCAGAAGCTGTGGGACCTTGCTAGTGCACATCAGGCTAGAAGGAAGGACTGCTATCACAGTCACAAGACTCTCTGAACATCAAGAAGGAGATCTTGACTGAGATCTTCACCAGCCAGAGCTTCCCCCACCCCAGACTTAATATGACCTCATCTCAACTTCCACAGTGACCCAACTCATGTGAAAAAGATGCCCGGTACCAAGAAGTACAGGCTTTACCTTCTCCTTGAGTGCCCAAAAAGAAAGGACAGGAAAGGAATTGATATTCTTTCCACTTTGTTTATTGTCTCATTCAATAGACAAGTGGGCTGTTGTAGACCATTAAGGAACAGGAGTCATTAGAGAGTGTAGCAGCAAATACACTATTTCAACAACACCGAGCAAGTCCTGCCATGACGCAGTGTGGACTGGCCCCTGGGAATTCAGGCTGAATAATACACTCAGTCCCTTCCACTAGGACCCATGGTTTAGTGGGTGAAGACAGACATAAATAGGAATTATATGTAGCCTGAAACATGCTTCATTAGTCATATGAACAAATGGCTTTGTTTTATTCCTTCTCTCATTTGATGTTTCTATGGCATAGATCACTGTTGACTACTACCATCTTCTTGAAATTTCTACTTATTTGGCTTCCTGGTTTCACTTCCTCCAGGGTCATCTTCACTTCTCAGTCTCCTTTACTGCATCCTCCTCCTTTGTTCACGCCCTAAACACTGGTACTTCCTAAAGGATTTATTTCTTCTCTCTTCGCCACTCATTCTGCAACTTACATTCTCCCTTGAAAATATCTTTGCTCTGAGGTCCTGACAACACCCACATACTGACAGCTCCTGAATCCAGATCTTCTCCCCAGACTTTTCTTGAGTGACACTTTTATAACATATATGTGTTAAAGAAACATTTATTTAAAATACCACATATCAGTGAAATTCTAAGTGTTTTATAGTGATTTATTGAATTCTCCTAACAACATAACAACAAATAATAGCTGGGTGCTATTGTTATCCCTATCTTAAAGATGTAAAAACCAAGACACAGAGAGGTTAAGAAGCTTGTCCAAGATCACACAGCTAGGAAGCATGAGGCTGAGTTCCAAACACATGAGGTCTGGCTCTAGAGGGTCCATCCAGTGCTGCCTCCCCACCGCTGCATATTGTAGACACATGGCACATATTTTAGAAAACATAGACTTAGTTATTGAGAAAATTTATGGAGTGAAATAATTTGAATATGTATAAAGAAAAAAACTTGGTTATCTTCTCCTCAAGTCTACTCTTTCATTTGCATAACCAAATCCTCCACTTTTGTTCATGGCGTCATCGTCTCTTTGGTCTCAAAGAGAGTCATTTGGAACATGTCAAAAATGTTCAGTGAAGGCTTCTGGATTTTATTGAATTGAACTGTTCTAAACTGAATTGGATTGAAGCATGTAAGGATATCAGAATGAGAACTCCACTGGAGAATTGGGGAAGATTTTCGGGAAGAGCTGGCATTTGCTGACCAGGATGTAATACATTACATAGGGCACTACCTATTTGCACTGCAAGGGGTTAAAACTTTGGACAGTTACATACAACCATTTTACAAATGGTGACTCTCTGGTCGGAAAGAGAAACTAGCAATGGGAACAAGTCAAGAACCCAGTGGGAAAAAAAGCCTTAGCCCCCTAGTACTCAAAGTTTGATCCACGGACTGGTGGGACCTGTGACACTGGCATCATATGGAGGCTTGTTCCTACAGACCTGCTCAATCAGAAATGACAAGTTAACAGGATCTCCAAGTGACTTACTTGTCCATTAGAGTTGAAGCAGCATTGGCCAAGGGAACAAGATTATATAGCCAAACTCAGATTCCTTGCAGTTTCATTCTCTCTGGACCCCTTCTAAGTTTTGGTAAACACATCTCTCCTCTGGCCGGAACCTCGCTCCTGGCAGCGTCATGCAGATGAGCTCCATGGAGATTAAGATGAATATGACTGTGCGCACACATAGCTCTACTGTAGATACAGCGTCTCAGAGGAGATAGAGCTGAGAATGATGTTGGTGGATGTTCAAGAAGTGGTCTTGACAAAGGGGATACAGAAGGAAAAAGGGTGGTTTAGTCCCGTTCCAAGCAGTTAATGAAGGATGCTGGGCCTGGTCGTGACTGCTAGGAAGGGAGTGAAAGAGATACTGTTAAAACAAACAAACTGGTAATGTGGTCCAGGGGGATATTGTTTAAAGTCCAAGAACGTTGAAGTATTGGATAACCTCGGGCTCAGAGTAATAATGAGACCTGGATAGAGACCTTAGGCCATAGCCGTTTGGCTGAGGCTTTCAGGGAAAAAGAAGCCAAGGTCCCAAGGCCTGGGTTAGCATGAAAAATGGATGCTGCCAGAGAGAGGGGACAATACACCAGATAGAACCAACAATGGAGGGTGGCAAACAAGATCTAAAATTGGAGAAAACATAAAAGCATAGGCTACTTATAATAGGAAGGAAATAGTTAATTCAAATAAAACAGTCTTCAGCCACAGCTGCCATGGCTGAGGACAATCTGATAGCTGGACATAGGTTGAAGCCATACATGAAAGAGCTCCCAATGGAATGGGAAGTCTTCTAGGCAGCTCTTCACCCAAAAAAGTACTCTTTTCCTATGTAAACCCATGGAAGGTAATAAAACCCTTTCTTCAACAGCTGGGAAAGACTTTCACAGACATTTTGTAGAGTAGTTTGTCGCAGAAGGTATTCATGGAACAGGTTTACATTGGAAGAGAATTGCACCTCCTGAAATTTCTGCATTTGCATGAATATGTGTGGTAGCAAATAAGAGCAGAAATAGCTAAAGTAAAAGAAATACAGACATCTGTATAGTCTGCAGTGAACAGTTGGAGGCCAAATACAATTCTGCAATTGGCCTATCAGCTCTGCAGCAAGGAAGGGATGGGTCCAAATTCCACTGACAGGAGATGAAGACGGGGACTTGTGGCCAGTGCTGATCCAGCAGGATAAGGGAAGAAGGTTCAGAGAATATCAGGACAAAGGGTCTAGGGGCATCTAGCACAGGACAGAACCAGTGATCTAATGGTATACTAGGTAGAGCAGTTAACTGTATATAAACCCATATTACTTATTCCACAAAGTGAGTCCTGAACTGATCCTCCTTGTTGCTGTGTTTATAGAGTTTAAAGAGCTCCTTCCACTATTTAAGGCACATGAATGTGATCTCAGACAGAGAGGATCAAGGAGGCAGCACCCCTCAGAGATGGTGCCTATTCGACTTTCCCTCTTCTTTTCCT
Organism: Tonatia bakeri; assembly: GCA_004024845.1. Classification (NCBI taxonomy): domain Eukaryota; kingdom Metazoa; phylum Chordata; class Mammalia; order Chiroptera; family Phyllostomidae; genus Tonatia; species Tonatia bakeri. Next base: position 83,533 of record PVIA01002939.1, on the reverse strand, counting down.
CTCCTGCACAGGTCTCCAGTCTTCTTTCTTTTTCTCCTACTGCCACTGTCTCTCCTTTTCTTGGCCTTCTGACTCTTCTGGCTAGTAAATGAAACTGAAGTTTATATTCTATTATACACTGCAGAGAATTTTATGTTTCCTGGTCTTGGTTTAGAAAATGCACAAGTGAAATAGCTTTATTTATTTATTCATTAGCACAGACTAAACTAACTTGATTTTTATGATTTTTTGTACCTACCTCTCCCACCCTTTGCCCCAAAAGATAGCATTGTCTATGCCAAAATGGCATCTACCCAAGTCTGTTACTAGCACAGCTTTTGCAAAGGATGTTTACAGAGAATAGTGTTGTAGATGCATTATGTGCCTACACAGGAATCTCAGTTCACCAGAAGGTAACATGAAACCCCTTATCTAACACAGTGAACTGAGGATAGAGCCAGGACATAAAGACAGTTAAGTCAGGCAGCAATTCAACTGTCTCCACTAATTCTAGGGATACCTCTGTTTGAAGGTCACAGAATTCTATTTGCTCACCTCTTAAATCATATGTTTCTGTCTGTGAGTGGTGACAGAAACTCCAAAAAACTTAAATAGTCATCTTTCAAGGTTAACAAGGAGGTGCTTAGAAGCCCAGCATGACTGTCAGTAGCCAATCAAAGGGAGCTGTCAGTGGCTCCCCTGAAAAACAGTTACAGTTAATGCACAGAATAAGGCTGGGGAGGCCACATATGGAGAAGAACCAGCTGTTTGGCTTCCAATGTGGGAACCCAACACTGAAGGCGAAGACGATGGGTTTTGCCATTCCCCCAAGCAGAACAGACCGGCATGGTCCCAGTGGGATGTCTGCAACCAGGGAAAACTTGCTACAATCTGGGGCTCATTCAGTGACATCCATTGTTCTTTCCCCACGGAAGGGGTTCTCAATTAAATTTCCCCTGAGGTCCTTTTTCTCTATGAGTGATCTGTTTCTTGCAAGACTTTTTACTCAGACACTGCAAGGTTGATTCAAGTGAAGGCTATAATCCTAGTCTGGGGTCAGATTTATGTCATGCCATTTTCTGAACGTAAGCCTCTCTTTCCTTATTTGTAAAATGAGAACGTTTCAAATATAATATGCAGTAACACAATAACTCAGTCCCACAAGAATACTATCAGGATTTTTTAAAGAAAGTTATTGAAACTAATAAAAATTAAAAGGCTTTCCTCCAGACTCCTCTATAATCTTCCCTTCAAGTTCAGTTCAAGAAGAGAAGAAACCCTGGTTGGTGTAGCTCAGTGGATTGAGTGTGGGCCTGTGAACTGAAGGGTCACCGGCTCGATTCCCAGTCAGGGCACACGCCTGGGTTGTGGGCCAGGCCCCCACTAGGGGGTATGCAATAGGCAACCACACATTGATGTTTCTCTCCCTCTCTTTCTCCTTCCTTTTTCCTGCACTCTAAAAATAAATAAAAATCTTTAACAAAAAAGAAGTGGCAAATACTTGGGGCAGATGACATCATGCATCATACTAATAGATACCAGAGAGAGCAGAACTCCTCAACTCCTTATACTTCTATCTTTTCTACCAAGGAGCCTCATCTCCAGTCTGGGAAGGCACAATAAACTCAACTAGGAACAGACTGAAGCCCATGGTGGGTAGAGAAACAGTCAGAGTGCTTGTAAATGAGTTCAAGTCTTCAAGCCTAGAAAAACTGCCTCCCAGACAGGGGAGACCCAGAAACTACAATCTGTAATCTTGGAGAAACAGTGAAAAAGAAGAGATGCCAAGTGACTGTAGATAAGCACCTTTGTCTCAGTTTTTCAAAGAGTGCTAAAAGCTGAATTCTGGAAACCATTAGCTGGTGAACCCCACAAAATTCTAGATTGCACTATTAAAGAGAAGATTGGAAGCTTTTCATAAGGAAAGCAGGGAGCATCAGAAGCTGGCCTATGCCATTAATACAAAGTGATTCCAGGAGTACTTGGGCTGATATAATGTCAAGTTGTGAGAGGAGCACAGGACATTTTTTTAAGTATCTTTTAATAAAGACTATTTAAAGTATTATTCATTTATTCATTTATAAACTTCTATTTGAATGTAAGCCTTATACAGACAGAGATTTTTTTTTTTTATGGGGAGGGGAATTGTTCTTGTTCTTTGGTTTAGTGCTACGCCTAAAACAATGTTTGGCACATAGAAGACACTCAATAAATATTGTTGAATAAATCAATATATGTGCATAATAAAAGACTACAAGAAAACATAGTAAACGTTAACTGAAATTATCTCTGGGTGGTTAGATGTCAGGTGGTTTTAATTTTCTTTTTTTTAAAGGTTTTATTTATTTGTTTTTAGAGAGAAGGGGAGGGAGGGAGAAAGAGAGGGAGAGAAACATCAATGCATGGTTGCCCCTCATGCACCCCCTACTAGAGACCTGGCCTGCAACCCAAGCATGTGCCTTGACTGGGAATCAAACCAGTGACCCTTTGGTTCTCAGGCTGACACTCAATCCACTGAGCCACACTAGCCAGAGCTCTTTAAAATAAAAAGGTTTTATTTATTTATCTTTAGAGAATGGGAAAGGGAGAGAAAAAGGGAGAGAAACGTCGATGTGTGAGAGAAACATCCATCAGTTGCCTCTGGCACGCTCCCACCTGGGAACCGGGCTGATAACCCAGGCATGTACCCTGACTGGGAATTGAACTGGTGACCTTTTGGTTCACAAGCTGGCACTCCATCTAATGAACCACACCAGACAGATCAATTTTCTTCTTTATACTAGTTTTTTTCTCTATTTTTCATATTTTCTATAATAAGCATAGGTTACTTTTGTAGTCACAAAAATAAAACACTATCCTCTTTGACAAACTTACCTATGACAAGTTAGCCTTATTTTATTCTTTTTGAAAGTATTACCAGACTGGTGAAATGGGGGAACGTGGATTTCCATGACGTGGTTCCCTAAACCTCTCAGGTTATCCTTTGATTCAGATGAAGAGTTGTTAGCTCAGTAATGGCTCAAATGGGTGGATTTGTTGAATGATTAAACTCAATAGTGTTGACTGAAGGATCAGTGCCAATTCCAAGGGAAGCCTCCAGTGATGTGAGGCAGGGATTGGTCTCATTCAGCTTGTTCTTCAGAGGCTCAGCTAAACACCTTCCCTAGGAAGGCCTACCTCCTTAAGTTATAGACAACAGGTAGTTTGGAAACCTAACTTATATATTGGAGGATTCAGATAAAAAAGATCTCAACAGTCTTCAACCATGGGCCCAAACCAATAAAGTTAAACTTGATAGGTCCTATACTCAGGTTCCAAAAATGTCTATAGACCAGATTCTGAAAGGAAAAGACCTACTTAAGGATGGTTTGTGAAAAAAGACCCAAGCAATTTAGCTGGCCTTAAGCTTGTTAGGAATCAACAGAGTACTGTGGCTGTTCAAACAGCTGGGTCACATTGATGGAGTTCTCATGTCTAGATTTAAGATTCATTCCAGATTTAGCATTCTATGATCTATGACAGCCTTTCCCAAAGTGTCTTTTGGAATATTCCATGTTAAATGGGAGTTTGGTATTCACATATATTTAGGAATCATTTTTGGAACTCTTGGGTTCCCTGTTTAGCCATACACAATGAATATTAGCATGTTAAACACTGTCAGAAGTCTTGTAAAGGACTTCCTGAATTTTTTTAAATCAGGAAATGTTTTTTGTCTTGTGTGACACCTATAAATAATCAGAGCATTCTTCAGAAAAGGCTGATTTACCATAGTCTTTTAGGCATAAACTATATCATAAACTGTTTCTTGTACTTACAACTATAAACCTACTTTTGCCTGCCCCCCGTCCCCTGTATTTTTGTCTTCCTTAACAAACAACACAGGACAGGGCACACAGTAGGTACTCTGTACATGCTTGTTGAGTGAATGAAAAAGAACATAACAGACTACTACAGTATCATGAGCTCTCACATCATGTGAGAGGTGCACAAGCACCTGACACATGTCCTGAGGAGAACTAACGCTATGGCAGACTTGGTACCTTAGTTATCTAATGGAGGCTTTACCTGAAGAAGCAAAGAGGTGCTCAGAACAAAGCCCTGACAGAAGGACGATAGGCTAGAGTGAGCCTGCCTGGGATCTGGAAATGAGACCAACCTGCAAATCACAAGTCATTAGCGAAGTCCCAGGGTCAAGCATGGGGAGGAAAATTCAGTTAGGGGCCTCAGGGTACACTTCTAGGCAAGAGACCCCAGAGAGATAATTTAGTCCAGTGATCTTCAACCCAGGTTATACATATTAACCCCTTGCATAGTTTTTTAAAAATACCAATATCTGGGCCTCTTTCTGGACCTAGTAGATCAGAATTTCTGGGGAATGGCTTTGGTAGCGGCAGGGCTGGGACTAGGGTGAAGTACGCCAGATTCCTAGGGCAGAGAATGTATAAAGATATCATTCTCAGGGGTCTACAAGTGCCAGATCATCTTCTGAGAGTGACGTCTCCTTATATTTTGCACACCAGAAGCCTGGTTTGCTTCACCCTAGTCTCTGTCCTGGGTATTGGTACTCTGTAAAGTTTCTCCTAGGTGATTCTAAGATGTGGCCAGTTTTTATAATCACTGATATATTCAAGCTCATTCAATTTACAGGATAAGAAACAGGGAATCAGAGGTGTTGAAGGAAGTTAATGTCAAAGGCAGGGCCAGAAAGGACCAGTGGAGTCTGGCGGTAGGCAAAGAGACAAGGAGAAGGCAGGCAGAAGTGCTTGGCATCAAATACTGGGGATTCATCCATAAAGATGGGGATTTGTCATCACTCCTAAGAAGGCCTTGTGAGAGAACACAAGGCCCCAATCCAAGGTACTGGGACCCAGGCAGGGATGTGAAACAGAAATTTAGACATTAAGGAATAAATATGGCACCAGTCATAGGAGCAAGACCACAAGGCTCACTGGGTCATCATGAACAGATGCTACCTAGCGGTGGGGCTGTGAGAGCAGCACAGAAGGAGCTGCCTGGGTTTCAGGAAAAGGAATCAGATTTATTCCAAGGGGGTTTGATAACTAGGACTCAGGCCAGTAAGGGAAATCACAACTTGGCCCCTGTAGTAGGCATTTCCACCAATTGGAGCTTTCCAATAACAAAGCAAACAGTGTGTGTAATCTGACAAAGTATTAGACATTTTTGCAAAGGGTGGTCTCCATCAGTGGAGGGCCTGCTCTGTATTCAATAACTGCTGTTGCCTTTCAAATAAAAAATTTCTAAGTCCTTGTCTTTATATATTTTTTTTTATCTCCAGGAGCTCCCCTGGGATTCCCCAAAATGCTCTATCTATCAGGTGTACAAGATGGTTTGGAAGACCACAGGGGCATTTGCATATAATTATATTATAAAAGACGGGTTTGAATAAATTGTGCTGTCTATTCACAGATAATTTTCAGGTTAAAATTACATCACTGTTCCCCTTATAGTCATGATTTTTTTATTTCTCTCTTCTATATCTCTTCCTTTACCTATTTACATTGACCCAGATCAAATCTAATCAAATCAGCCTGCATGTGTGGAGTGCTTACTGTGAGCCAGGTTCTATGCTAGACACAAATCCTCACCTCAGGAGCATGTGACAGAGAAGATGAACCCACGGAGTCAGGGTTGAGGGAATGAAGAAATCCAGGGCCTTGTATAAACTTCCTGAGGCTACAGCCCTCCCTCCCATCCACTTCTGCCCAGTGTGGAGAATAAGGAAGCAAATCCCCCAGATGCACTACATACAACTCTCATTCCACCCCCAGAGCCAAAGTCAAGACAGGGAGAGATCCTTGGAATACCAGACTGTATTCTCAAGGCCTTTATGCCATAGTACACAAGAAAGTTCTTGTGACAAGGGAGTCAGGCAGTCAATTTCTAGGTAGACAGTGTGAGCAATGTCTAGCCAGGAGGAAGGAAAATCTCCTCCTTGCCACAGGACCTATGCTCATGCTATTCCATGGAATGCTCTTCACACCCTTCCTGTCTCCCCACACCAGCATCCCAGAGTTCTTCACTTTGCTTCCTAGGTCCCCTCCTCTGGAAAGCATTCCATATGCACCAGATGCAGTTGGTTATCACCCCCTAACATCTTCAAGTTTCCCAGGGCAACATTTATCACAATTGTACCCGGTAACCATTTGTACAATTGTGTTCTCACCAGACCATAAGCTTCTGTGGAGTAAAGATCTCAAATGAGTAAATGAATGAATAAGTCAAGAATAAGAAGCAGGCCAACTGAGGCACTAAAGCTGGAGACATGGCCAGAGCAAACAGGAACCCAGCAGGGCAAAGCATGGGGTTAGGCACACATCAGGTTAAGGAGCAAGGGCTGTTGAATCAGGACTACTAGGGCAAAGCTTGTGAATGCTGGATTTCAATAGTATTCCTTGAAGGAAAGTTTGATGCCCTTTCATGGACATGGGGCAAGCTTTAGGGAGGAGGGCTGTCACTGGACACCTTAGCTTCCAGCACAAACAAGATAACCTTCTCATGGCAGAACTAACCATCCAGTATAAATTAGGCTGCACGTGGTTTTATGGGACATCTGTCCTTCGACCACAGGGATTTGAGATTCCCTACTTAGTAAGGCTGCCATGTCTTGCTTACAGCTGCCCTGGCCTTCTGTTGATTTTTTTTCCCAACTATAGCTAAAGGATTCCATCAGTCCCTCTCTCTGTACCATGGCTATATGATGCTCTGAGTAACTCTTCATTACCCAACTGAGACATCATGGGGAACTTAAAAGATGGAAACAGGATGGTATATCCTGAGGGGCAAGGAGAGTCATATCTTAGAACACAGCTGGACCTGGACTGATTAACAGCATTAGGACAGGAAGGACAGCAGGAGTTCTGAGAACTAGAATTAGACTCATCTACTCAGGTAGGGCAAGCACCAAGGGGAGAGAACAACCAATCCAGTGGAGGAACACAGAATTTGATGGATATAGTAAATGGTCACATGAGTGTGGCAGCAAGTAGTGAGCTTTGGGGTTTCAGCAGAAAACATTAGGGGTCACCTGCTGGGTGGATGGGCACAGAGATACGCATAAAATGTAATTTAAACAAAGGCAGTATTAGGAATCCCAGGAGGCAGAAAGCCACCCCAGGAATGTCTTTTTGCAGGTAGCAAGGTCAAGGGCAAGACACAGTCCCCAAGAGAACCAGAAGCCAGGGCAGGACACTTAAGCGAAGAATGTCCTCAGCCTCTGAGGGCCTCAGTACCATGAAAATAACCAAGGCAGAAACTTAGGGACAGAGATATGTGTCAGACTATCCACTTGTCAGAATGAGTCACAAGATTAGGGACAACAAGCAAGTAGCTGAAGTGACAAGAGCAGATCAACGCTGTTGGACAGCAGCAGCTTGGATTCTTCCAGTCAGGATTGGTCCCGGGGGTTGGGCAGAGCTGAGCCTGCAGAGCTGAGCCTTCAGATGTGGCCAGCTTGGGTAGCAGAGGGGTGCATAGTTTGGGGCACCAGGTAAGGCCTGACAGACCGAACATGAGTGCTGCCTGGTTCTGCGCCAGCTGTTCTGGTAGCCCAATTTCTTGCTCGTAAGTTCAGGAAGGATGAGGGCTGGGCAGACATGGATTGGGAGTGTAGATGCTCTTGCCAGAAGTAGGACAGGGGAAGTGTGTAAATGTGATTTGTCTGGGCATCTAGATGTTCTGAGAGGTTGAGGGGGCCAAATCAGCTAGGAGGAAGGCTGTGATTCCAACTCAGAAGAGGGGAGTAAGTCCTCCAACAGCAGCAAGAATCTGTCTTCTTCATGAAGACTAAGAAAGTACCTCTCATCATTCTAAATAGTTTTATATATAGTTTCTCATTTTTTCCACGTTATTTGTTTAACTTCTCTCCTCCTCATTAAAAGATGGCAAATGTTCCTCCTGTCTTGTCCTCTGTAACCTCAGCATCTATAATTTAGGCCCAATAAATATTTATTGAGTAAATGAATGACTGCATGAAGGAATTGGTGAAGTGACCCATGGTTCTGCAGTCTTCATGTAGTCTGCTTCTCAGGATTCATGAAAGAAAACTTTGTTCCATATTTCCTGGAGTGCCCAGACCCCAACCAGCCTAACAGGGTTAGGACTGCTGGTCCTACAATAGATTCACCTTCCTACTCATGCTAAGTGAGGGCAGCAGAGCCCAATTCAGGAACAAGCTCCGTGTCCACGCATGCACAGGCACCCCCACCCTCTCAGGTATCAGGTTGGGCTATCCAGGTGTGTTTGTGAGAATCTGGCACAACTAGGGAGAGAAGCTCTGACCAACTGGGAAGAGCTAGCTTTACATTGGGTCCCCATGGTCAATCAACATAGCATGTGCTAGCTTGCACTAGGTTTCAGAATCTTAAGTTGAGGGATCGAGGAGCAATTCATCAATCCAGGCAACTGGGTTAACATGGGTGGCAGGATTTACTACCTTAAGTAAAATATTTCAAGGAAAATAAAAATAAACACAAAAAGCAACAATAACGATAACAGAAAATCAGGGTTAGTTATGAACATTCATTGATTTCCTTTGTGGGTGTAAATTACTAATGGGGTGGGAAGAACAATAGGTAATAGAACTTCTATTTACTGTGCTTCACCTATTCACAGAGTGTCTGCTGTGGTCCAGGCACTGTAATGGGTGATGATATATAACAATGAGCAAGGTGGGCCCTTGGAGACACAGACAGTAGAAAGGGAAACAGTAAGAACCACAATAGGGACAATAGAGAGTCCCATGGAAACAAAAAGAGGGAGCACCTATATCAAACTTGAGGGGTGGCATGAGGTCAAGGCAGGCTTCCTAGAAGAAATAGCATCCAGGACAAGATCTAAATAAGAAAAGGACTGAACAAGCAGAAAGAGAGGAGAAAGAGAATTCCACAAGAAAGAAGTTGAATGCAGGATGTCCTACATGAGAAGAAAGCATGGTGCAGTTAAGGAACTGCAGGGTTTGCAGCCTGGGTGGAGTGTCTGGGAGAGCATGCTGAGAAATGAGGGTGAACAGAGGCCAGATCGTAAAGGATCTCATATATTAGTTTCAGAAATATAAATTCATCAATTTGTCATTGGTGCAGTGGGAATGCAGGAAGGTAGATGGTCCCAACTGAAGGGTTTTAAGGAGAGGTGTTCTGGAATAATCTCTTTCCTACTGGTTCTTCTTAGAAAACCTCTCTGGTTATGTTTTAGGAAGAGGTGTTTTTCCATTTTTACCAAGTTGTTCCTAAATCCTCCTATTCAGGGACACCGTTTGCCATATCTATATCCTCTGACAAAGTACCTGGTAAATAACAGATACTGAACACACAGATGTCATTCCTTTCATAAGGACTATGGTAAGATTTAAATGGTGGAAAGGACATGTTCTCTGCTGTCCTGTCCTTATCTTAGAGGACCTAAGGAAAAAGGCTATACATATGGACAGCCTGGGGGAAACAATAAAAGCCAAAAACTGCCCAAGCCTGTGGTGGAGATTGCTATATACTCACTAATTGCATTTCCTTTCCCTTCTAGGCAGACTTACTCAGACTCCCTTAGAGTGAGGCATCACCACGTGACTGAATTCCAAACACTGAAATGAGGGCAGAAGAGATATTCTCCACTTATACATCTGGCCCATAGATCTTCTCTCCAACAATGTGGTGCCCTGGAGTGGTGTCCTGGAGTGGGGAGAGCTAACCCACAGCACTCCAAAAGGATGAGACCTCAACCAGGTTTTATTATATGAGTGTGTTACACATATTATATGATTGATTTCTTAGAAAACATCTCCAGATTATCCAAGCTCTTCCCCCACAAATAACCCTTGTAGAAATCCAGTTAGTTATATGCTTGAACAACAAACATGATCTGGGCAGTACAATTAGTAGATGTTACCTACCTTCAGAAAAAACCATCTCTCAATTTTCAGTCCCCTTGCCTTATTCTCCTTTTGTTCCCCGTTCATCTCTCAGATGCCCTCTTTTCTCTCCCCATCCTCTTCTCTGGCATAAGTCCTTGGCTCTCCTTTCCTAGAACTTCCAGAATGAATGAACCGACCAGTCTTATTACATTGAATATGACCTGCCTACCTGGCCTGATTGAGTGGTAATACCTTTCTGCCAATGAAGACCCTGACCTTCTGCTGCAAGTGACAACTATCCATGATGGCCCCTCCTCCCCTTTCAGCCTCAGCAACTGCTGGGAAACACACTTCTGCATCAAAGGGCTCAGTGTGAATCTGGCAGCTCAGCTGGGCCCCCAGTAGCAATAAGGGAATTTGGCAGCTATCCTAAGAGATAGATGGAGTTGAGGGGCCAGGGGGAAAGAGCAGGGAGAAGGCTCAGAGGCAGAGAGATGAGGAAAGGAGTTGTTGTGATGGAAACTTGGAAAGCAGCCGCCTGAGATGAGCTGACCATGTGAGCAGAGAGTAGACCTCCCTCTGGGTTGATGATGCAGAGGAAGCACTGGTCTTTCCTTTAGAAAGAGAATGATTTCAACACTATTCCAGAACCTCAAGGCATCCCTTCACCTAATTATTATAGAGATGTGTATTAACTGGGAGTCTACAACAACTTCTTATTACTTGCTCTTTTACTAGCTTGGAAAGCAAGTCTGAAGATGAAATCCAACTGTGTCCAAGGTGTTTGGGGTGGTAGACAGGAGAGACTGGAAGGGGCTGATGCTAACCCTCAGAACACTAGCAGAATAAAACAAACAAGGTCTTATGAGCTTAAGCAGCAGTAAGATCATCACTACAAACCATGAAAAATTGTGCTTGTCAAATTTCACGCCCTTCCCCTGCCATTCTTACCAGTTCCTCAGAACTAGGTCTCTGGCCGTGGCCAGGCAGTAGCTCAGTTTGTTAGACTCGGTTGACTATCTGTCTGATACAACAAGGTTGCCAGTTCGATCCCTGGTCAGAGCACACACAAGAATCAACCACTGAAAGCATAAGTAAATGGAACTACAAGTCAATGTTTCTCTCTCTCTCTCTCAAAAACAAATTAGGTCTCCTAAGTGAATAAGCCAGATACGTACACACACATACACAAACACATATTATATGATTTCATTTGTATAAAGTATCTAGAATAGGCAAATTCATGAAGACAGAAAATAGATTAGAGGCTATCAGGGACTGTGGCAGGTGATTACTTAATGGTTATAGTTTCTGTTTGGGAAGATGAAAATATTTTGGAAATGGATAGTAGTAATGAATATATATTTTGAATGTAATTAATGCCATTGAATTGTATACATAAATGACGTATTTTATGTTATCTGTATTTTGCCACAATTTCAAAAATTAGTAATGTAATATATCAAAATCCCTGGACTTACACACTTTAAAGAGATGAATTGTATAGTATAGTGAATTATACATAAATGGAGCTGTTTTTAAAAACTCAGTCTATTAATGACCCTCATCTGCAAGTAGATTCAAGTCTGTTCTAGCCTCTTCCTGCCTCATTCATTAAGAAACTTTTATTTGCCAGGTTCTCTGCTAGGCTTGATTGATGGAATAGACATGGCAAAATGTGTTTAAGTTGCCTAAATCTCCTCCTTCCAGCTATCTGATGGCTTTAGTGTTGAGTATCACTTTATGTTATTACTCAGGTTTCCTTTCCTCATACCGACCACAGAATCATAAGGATCCAGCTTTATTTCTCAGTCTTAGCTAACTGGCACCACCTCCTTCAGTACAGAAGCCTCTGCTTTCATTGGCTCCCTGCATTCTTATGCCACCAGCCTGAACAATCCCCAGTTGTTTTAGAAGGCTCTGCTTTGTACCATTAAGTCCCATTCTAACCACCCAAGGTCAATGATTCTGATTTAAATTCCATCCCATTGTCTGGGGCCCAGGTTTTTGGTAGAGAAACCTCACTGATGCTCACTGTCTGAATTTCTGAACACTTTCCACCCCAATTCACTTTCACCATATTACTTTCCTTGCTGGCAGGCTACTTTGTAACTTTCCCACGGACCCTATTATTGACTTCAGATTTGTAGAGCAACTAACAAACACACATACACATTATTCAGTTATTCTTGCAAATGGGTTGGCTCCCCCATCACATATCCTGAAGAGTAGACCCTAATATTACCTCATCTCCCTTGCTCCACTGTGTGAGCTGAGAGTAACTCAGAGCCACAGCCACAGAATCTCAAGATACGACAGTTATATCTAGTGCTATATCTGGAATACAAACATGGCCCCCCCACCATGCCAGGAAATCATATAGAAACACAAATGCATCTAGAGTGGTAGTATTCAACCCTAGCTCTCATTGGATCACCCCTTGGACTTTAAAAAAAAATACTGATTTCAAGAAATTCTCCAGCAGACTGCCTTCAGACTTCACCTGTACCATTGGCTTTCCTGAGTCTCTAGCCTCCTGGTTCACACTACATATTTTGGGTTTGCCAGCTTCCATAATTACATGAGACAGTTATGTGTGTGTGTGTACACACACACAGATTCCTGGACCACTTCCCCAGAAATTCTCACTTAAATGGTCTAGGATGGGTTCCAGGCATGGGAGTATTTTTAAAGTGCCTCAGGTGATTCCAATGTATTTCCAAGGTTAAGAGTTGAAGCTCTAGCCCTGGTCAGTATGGCTGAGTTGGTTGGGCATTGTCCCATGCACCAAAAGGTCTTGGGTTCAATTCCCAGTCAGGGCACATGCCTAGGTTGTGGGTTTGATCCCCAGTCAGGGCACATAAATCAGGCACATAAGAGAGGCAACCTCGATGTTTCTCTCTCTCTTTCTCTCTCTCTTCCCCTCTCACTAAAAACCAATAAGCATGCCCTCCAGAGGATTTAAAAAAAAAAAGAGCTACATATATAAAGAAACTAAATAATGTGGAAATATAGTCTTTCAATCAACAAGTATTTATTGAACACCTACTATGTATCAGCCATAGAGTCTAAGATGCAATGAACTAATTAGTAAAATGTCCTGTTCACATAGAATTTCCAATGGTGGTTGGAGAATAAGAAAGAAAAAAAAATGTATACTTGTTTAGCTGGAGATACAGAAATCATAAAATATACAAAGTGGATTTGTATAACATGTACAAAGGTCTCAGGAACCCTGGGTTTAGAGGTTCAGAACATACGGGTAGATTACTAGCATCTGGGGCGTGGAGACAGACTGGGATCTCACTAGCCTTCGGAGTTAGGCATAAAGTAGGGAAGTACTCCTCCAGAGAGTGAGAAACTCTTTCCCTGTTCTTTACTGAGTTTTAAACCATTCATAAAGCCAAGGTAGTAGTTGAAAGACAAGCAGCAGTGTTCTCATAGGAGAAAGAGCAAATGACAGAGCCCTCCTTGGTACAGGGCTATTTAAAGTGAAACAGGATAAACAGGTTTGATGGCAGCCTGTGGGAGGCAGAGGGGGAATGAGCCTTCCACTTCCCTCTTTTCTACAATTGACTCTTTTTCTCTCATTTCAAGCTATTTTTTAATAGGAGAAATGTGGAGGGGGCAGGTTTTCCCAACTCATTCTCCCTCTCCTGAACTCAGCAAGGCTTTGACTGGAGACCACCAGGAGAACCAGGCTGACTCAAACTTTGCCAACCCACGTGTACACCTGACCCTGCCAGTCTGTACTGGGATCTGTAACACAAAATCGGGATAGCAGACAGTTGGCTCACAATCAAACATGAAACCAGCACTGCTTTGGTTACTTTGGGAAAATCCCTACTCCCAGGAAGTTTACAATCTGGTGAGGAAATTGGACAATAAAGTGCTGAACAAATAGAATATACTATATGTGCAGGGAAGTGGGCAGAAAGCTGAGTAGGGTATTATTTTAGATGGCATTTTCAAAGTTCTTTCGAAGGAAGAGATGTTTAAGAAGAAGACCGAGTAGAAAAAAAGAATAGACTTCAAATTCTTAATAAATAGGATAAATAGGAAGTCGCTCACCAACATATGGCTCTTCCTTTTACTCATTCAAATAAAAAAAAAATCTGCCCTTCTCCAATCAGTTCCAACCCAACTCTTCCCTAGAAGCTGCTTTCCAACAGTTCTAAGCTATAAGCCAGCTGGATCTGGGATCTTGTTCTATGCCTTCTTCAGTGAAAATCTTCTTATAAACCATACTTATGGTCCATAACTCCTGTGGCTGAGTTAAAGTTCCTTATAAAGTTGTAACCTCCCAAACGGAGGCCCTCCAACCTCAAAGCCGTATTCATAGACAGAACTGGAAACCCCTTTCCAGGTACTCAGTTTCATCATATGTTATATGTTCCCAAAAGTGATCACAGCTATCAAGACATCAACCTTGATGCTCACTGTCAGCCCTATTAGCTAAAAATGGGAGAACAGTGGGACCTCCACGGACAGCCTCCTTCTCCCAGAGTCCAGAGCAGATGAGGTCACTGTCTCTTCTGTTCCCCAAGGAATGATCTTTGGAAAGTTCTTCCATGTACTTAACTTTAGTCTCTTTTGTTCTAACATCACCTCTTCTATTGCTTTTACTTGTGTTTCAGCAATGAGCTAGACAAGGAAGGGGTAGGTCTGGCCCAGCCAAAATTCACCCCTACTTCTCCTGCTTCTTCTTTTGATGAGGAATATACCTAAGAGCTAGCAAAGAAGAGAAGGGTGGATGGATGTTCTCCCAGCCACTCTTGCGGCAGTGATGGAACTCAGGGCCAGTGGTCATGATGTAGACAAATTGGATAAAACTCAGGAAAGAGCAACAGACCAAAAAAAAATGATGAAGAGGCTGGAGGGATTGAATGATGAGGAGAGATTAAAAAAACTAAATATGTACAGACTGGCTAAACGCCGATTAAAAGCAGCGATCACAACTGTCTGCAGGTATCTGAACACCAGCAGAGAAGAGGGGCTGCACTAGCAGGTGTGGGGTCAGGTGGGGAGGGGGAAATGAGGTAGACCAAGTATAAATAAGGGGAAGTATTAGTGGCAAACTGCTGGGTGCTGTAAGAGCCTCTGTTAAGGGAAGAGGTGAGGAATGGGAAGGGTAGAGGGTGGTGGGCACAGGAGAGGGGGACATTTAACATAAGGATCTCCTTTTGAGCCTTCTAAATATGTACTTAATGGTGTTAAGCAGACCTGGGGGTGGGGGAATGGAGGACATGCTCCAGAAAACTAGGTGACTCACAGGGCCTATATCCTTATCTAACATCTAAAGCCATAGCAGTGAGTTCCTGCAGGCCTGGATCCAGAATGGTCAGAGGCCAGGAAGGACCATCAGATGAAGCATTGGTTCAACACAAATATCAGACCATGTGACTGTCCAACTGACACTGACCTCTTATGCTCCTTTTTGTTTTAAAAGTAAAATCCTGAACCAGAAATATTCCCCCTTCTGCAAAGAAAGAGGCAGCTGGTCAGCTTGACAAGCGGAAACTGCAGCTTTCTCGTTAATGTGCAATCCTGAAACGGTGATGTATGGCTGGTGATAGATCATGTTGGGTTTCCAGAGAGCAGGGGAGGCAAAAGCCGGAGCCTAATTCATGATGCATGAACACATTGATCTTCCTGGCTCTGAAAATACAGTGTAATGAACCCCCGCTAACTCATCACTTTTATTCTACTGCACCTCACTAATATCTAATGATTTCACCTTTTACTGTGATCAAACATAATTGTATGGGAGTTTCAACTTTGTTCTTTGATACGGGAACATGGTTGCCCAGCACTGTTTTGGTCTTTACTATTAGTAGAACAAGCCTGAGACTTACACGTATAATGAGTAAGATCCTGTAGGTGAGCTATCGTTTGATCTTTTGAGGAGCCTTATGTGTTCACATGTGCATATGCATGTGTGCAGGTTTGTGTAGGTAAACACAGAATGTTGTGCTTACATTGAACCAAAAGCTAATTGAAGAGAGGGAAGATATTCAGAAGGAGAAGCATCTTCCTTGGCATAGTTATACCCTTCCCACGAACTGACTCTTGGGAAACGGCAATTACTTAGAATGGAGAATACATTGTAAATGTTACTGTTTGTGGAATCCCATCTGCTGATGGAAATCACTATAACAATTGGGTTTGAAGTCCATAGAGCTTCCTGTGGGCCTCTTGCCAGCCTGTCCTTGATAACATCATATCCTATGCGCATCTATCTCTTGCTTCTTAGACAGGGCTTTCAATCATATTACTCCATTGTAAAAAAGAGGTTTTGGAAAAAAATTAATATTAATTTACAATTCTAGCCATCTTCCCTGATGGTAGTTGGTTTTTGAGGAAGGACCACACATATATAGCACTTCTGCGGACGAGTTGAACACTCCTTTTCCAAGCACTGTACATGGAGATGGGACACTAAGGGGTGAGGCTACTTTGGACACTCAGTAGCATGTACATGACTCTGGGGTGACTTAATCAGTTACCTCGTCTGGATCCCCACTTCCCCAGATGAAGGAAAAGTCTAATGCTTTTCCCTTGTCTGAATGCAGTTGAGTGAACCAGATAATTTTTTAATGTCTTCATAACTTACCACCCTCTTTTCTTCACCATAATCCAAAATCTCCTTTCTTTCTTAAGTCTGTAGAGTCTGCAATTCTTAGAGATCCCTACCCTTCCCACAATCAGAGTTAGATGTCAGTAAATGATAACCTCACAACTTGGATAAAGAGAGAAACCTGTAGTTTTGGTGTTTTTTTCCCTTAGTCTTGATTTAAAAAAAATAAGAATGACAAAATGAGCAAATTAAGTAAAATAGTTGCCTAGTTATTTAGTTTCTATAAATAATCTGTAGCAGTATGAACTTAATGCAAACCTCAGTTCCCAAGGTCAAGCTCCTGCACAGCTAAGTAGGTAAAAACTTTGAACCCTTGTACAGGCCTCTGTACTCTGTTTCATGAGGAGCTGGTGGAAGGTTAATGCATAAAAAGCTAGCATTCCAGAGAAATACAGTCCAGACCTTGTGATGCAGGTCAGTGTACAGTATCTGACTGCAATCAATATGCACTTAAATGTTTAGATCATCTAAACCTCCACTTGGCACAAAGAATCCCTAGGGAGAACTTCCTTAGGAACAGAGAAATTACTATTCCAGGGCTAACCATGGGTCTTCTTGGCCATTTGTGTTTCAAGGGAGATGCTGGTGAAAGGGGCAAGAAAAGTCTCTTTGGGATGAACTGGCTGAAAAGTAAATAGTCCCAGGAATGCAGAGGCTTGACTCTACTTCTGGCCACTACTTCCCAAACAAGTTGGCCCAGTTCCTAAAAATTGTCTCTCAATTTCTGCCTCTGTAATGGGGGTAATTATTAAGATATGTGAACAAGATATGTTGAGACCATTGGTTAGAAGGGAAATATTTTTAATACTCATAGACTGGACAGAGTTAAAAGAGCAAAACCTTTGAACTTTTAACCACCACATTGTTCTAATGCTAAAACTGCAGGGAAATTGAAAATGTCATCTCTTTGTTTCCATCCTTTCGTTCCCAAATCTTATTAATTCCATGACCAAAACTGGGTTCAAATTCTTTATTTTAGTGTTCAGTGAGCACAGACTCAGGCTGGATTAGAACTAGAATCTTTTTCTTATTACTTTGCCAGCTTCTTGAGTCATAAGAAATGGAAAGTGGAAAAGTAGATTGACTCCAAGAGCTTGGAATCACTGCCAAGAATGAGGGCAGGGATACGGAGCTGGATGTGAGTTGAAGGAGGGGAGCCACACCGGCTTCTGCTTTGATGAGAAACAGAAAGAACAGATATATGACAGTATGGATACGTATTGCACACATTACATATTGATGTCTCTTCATACATTTCATTAAAAGATAAATGATATTATGGGAAAGATTTCTCGTTGGAAATGAAGTTTAATTGCAGACAATGTCCCTGATCAGAGCAATGTGAGTGGTGGATATTTTTGAAGGGGTAGTGATAAGATCTTAAACTGTAAAGCAAAAGTTCAGAAAGACACAAGGCAGAATTTATTAGTCTTTCTCAAATACTGAAAGGTATAACAAATAGAAAAGCAAATAGAAAGGCTAGAAAAATCTCCTTCCACAAAAAATTTGAAAATGTGACATCTTTTTCTGAATGGTTTAGGTGACTTCCTACGTAGAACCTTAATACTTAGCCAGATGACCTGGTGAGGTTCCTTACAGGTCTAGACGGAAATGGAGGTAAGCCTTGGTTTAGCACATGGATCAGTAAGATCTTCGAGATTCCTCTTTCCCATCCACTCAGTATTTGGCTTTTTTTAGGGTGCTTTCACTCCATAAGAGTTTCAAATACATTTTTGATAAGAACTTAATTGTCACCCTGGCCAGGTGTTCAGTCAGTTGGAGTGTCATCTGGTACACCAAAATGTTGTGGGTTCAATTCCAAGTCAGGGCACATACCATGACTGCAGGTTCGATCTGCATCAGAGTGCAACCAGGAAGTAACTGATCGATGTTTTTTTCTCACATCAATGTTTCTCTCTCTCTCCCCTGCTCCCCCTTCTCTCTAAAATCAATAAACATATCCTGGGATGAGGACTTAAATAAATAACACTTAAATGTTAATGCAAAACCTGTGGGAGGGTGAAGGGTGTCAAATATATGAGCAGCACTCACTCTAAAGGCATGATGTCTCCACTGAAGGGTTTGACTCCAGTAATCTAAGTTGCTTTAAATTTGATATGATCCTTCATTCTCTTGTTATAGGGCTCCATGTCGTTGGCTCATAAAGATTACAATTCCTTTTCTTCCAGTTGTAATAAATCCAATTCAAGCACCCTCTTGACTTGAAATTCACCACAACAACATGCAGAGGGCAACGCCCCGATGCACCTCTTGAGGAGGGTGTACCAGTCTCCTCTGCTGGAGAGCAGGGGGGAGGGGGGATGATGCAAGACTCTAAAGTCAGTCTCTCTCTCTTCCTCTTCCTCCCTTCCACCCCTAAACCTCCATGTAATCTGTGAAAAGAATACTGTGTCTCACTTATAGCTGATTCCTCATTATCTGGCAATAAAAAGGTTAGGCAAGCCAAAAAGCCAGACTGACTGCAGCTTCACATTTTATCTTTCTGCCTAGGAACAGTTCAGTTTCTCCAATCCATCTGAAAACACTTCAGCCCATTCTATCCAATTTAGGGATTTTAACCTTTTTCTTATTTTTTTTAAAACTGGCAGCTTAGAGTTATAAGTGATCAGCCTACAGCCTGCATATCTGTCTATCTGTCTATTGAGCAGTCAAGGGTCTAGTTTCTTACAACAAAACTTGACTTTTGGATAACATTTGGTATTGATTCAGAGCTAAATTGGTTGGATCTCTGAAGGACTTGGTTGTACTATCAAGGTTTTTTTTTTTTTTTGAGTGATAAATCATCACAGTAATTACAGCACTTGGTATGAACTTAGTAATTATAAGGCCTCTGTCACCCAAAGATACTGTTTTGCCAATCAGTAACTATCCCGATCTAGATGGGAAACTTGAGCTCCAAACTACCACAATTTGTTACATTACTTAATATGAACTGAAGGAAGCCAACTCCTATGGTAGGGCCAGAAGACAGGGAGAAAATGACCAGGATGTAATAAAATCTGTCTCTAGACAGCACCAGACAGCACCATTAAGTCTACAGGCATAACTATTACTAACAAAGGAGATACATATCAATGACAAATGTCTCTATCAAAAACATTATTACCAGATACAGAAATTTATGGGCAGTAAAGGGATGTGTGCCAAGATACTAGTCAACAAAGGTTATGACCAAAGCAATATTTAATACTAACTAAAATAAAAATAGTAACTAAAATGTCAAAGAATCTATCAGAAAACCTACACTGTGCTGTCTCCCTGGGGCATGTGGTAGAAGCAGAGTTAATGTTTTGGGGTGGACTGAGGGAAGGGGAGAGGAAAGATTTAACCCCGGAGTGGTTCTCAACTTTGGCTGTGCACCAGAGGAGGTCTTAATACAACATTACCAGAGGAGGTCTTAATACAACATTACCTTTCCCAGAGACTCCCAGTCAGGAGACTGTGGGGGGGATCCAGGAAAATCTCCCTCCACCAGATGTTGTGATTCATACCCAAGGATAAGAACCATTGCACTAGACCATAGATTTCATGAGCCAGGAACAGTGCTTTGTCTTTGTGTCTCCAGTGGCCAGCTTAGTGTGTGGCTCATAGTAGGTGCACATGTTTATTTTAAGGACTGACCAAACAGCAGACTGACAACTGAAATGAATGAATAAGCATTTATTGTGGCTACCAGGTATAGGATCTGTCCTAGGAGCCTTAACTATAGTAAGTCCTATCACTCAGACTTCTCCCAATGAGAGAGATGTTGTTCCTTTTTCAAAATTAGGGTATCTAAGACTCAGGGAGGTTAAGCAATTTGTCCAAGTTCATATACTAGACTGGAGGAAGAAGTGCAATCTGAAGTCAGGTAGGAACGGGAGGGAAGAGGGAAGAGAGAGGGTCTGGAACACTCACCATCTAAAAATTTCTATAAAGAAAGAGTGAAGGGATGGCAATCTGGTTGAGTCAGGTTTGAATACCTGTCCTGAAATTCTGTTTGCCATGTGACACATTTGTTTTATCTGTATGTTTACTCGGAGAACTTGGCAGGGGGATGGGTAACAGAAATTCTGAGAGGTCCCGCTCCCACTCCTTCCTATCCATTCTCTAGCAAGTCACTGGTTTGGAGGAAAGAGCTTGACACTTCCAAGTTCATCCTCCTAATGTCTCAGGAAGACAAGGAAGATATCCTAGGGTTCTCTTAACTTCCTTCATTTCTGTCTACTAGCTAATGCTTGAAATGTATGTTAATGGAGAAAAAGTTTGTTTCCCATAATTAAATATGAAAGACTTAAAATACAAATGTAATTCTATATTGAAACCCATTCACACAAACATCAATCTGCCAATGAGGGTAAATGATTGATAGCAACCACCTTTTTGTTTTGAAAAAGAAAGGGAGGAAAGGGAGGAAAGAGAACACCTGACATTTGCCACTGAGGTGGAATAAAGGAATCTTCTTCATCTTTACAGATTTGCCTAGGATGAGCCTTATTCACATTCATCTGGGAAGGGACAAATAGAAGCTGTGTTCAGAGGTATTTTTGTCGTGGGCAGCTGTGAATACATGCAGCTTTTCTTCAAATGATTTATGAAGGGTTTTTGTTTGCCTTTAAAATGTGGGATAAAAAGATCAATTCCCTAAGGCTTCATTAACGGAGATACCACCATCCCCAAAGACGCCTGTAGAATCTGCAATGTGCTGAAATTACCCAAACCAGAGTCCAGACCCTGAAGTCAAGGACCTCAGTTCTGTCCCCAGTGGGTGCGGGTCCTGTCAGCAACTCCCCTAGCAGGACTAGAACAAGGGCACCTGTGTCCATGGAATATTTATCAAAAGTCAGACGCTGTGTGAGTGTCTTTGCTGCTTTATCTCCACTAATACTCGCAACGCCACCACAAAGTGCACACTCATATTTTTTTCTGTTTTTTAAATGAATTTTAGAGAGCTTTGTGTGGGTTGCCTGCAGTAGCACAATGAGTAATTGGAATATTGGCTGTTTGAACTAAGGCCTGTTGGGCATTAGAGTATGCTATCTTAGACACCCATTGTTACGATGCTACTTCATGGAAATTATGAAGATAAAAAGAAACAATCTGAGTGTACATGCTTAGGACAGTTATATATACATGCTCACATACATTGTTTAAAACTGCCTCTTGCACCTCAGATTGGTTATATCATTTAGTTCAAAAATAGGTATATAAATTCATTTCTTAACACCAGTGGTTTCCATAATGTGGCATCCAGATCAGCATTCAGCAGCATCTGGGAACTTGTTAGAAATGCAAATTCTAGAGCTCCACCCCAGGCTACTGAATCAGAAACTCTGGGGATGGGACACAGTCATCTGTGTTTTAATCAGCCCTCCAGGTGATTCTGAGGCATGTTCAGGATTCTGAGCCACTGAGTACTATTGAGCTAACATGGCAGAGGGTACCTTCTCAGCCAAAGGCTGTAAAGGCACCAGACTGCAATGCATCCATCCATTGAGTTCTCCATTGTCTTGGAGAGAAACCAATGGCTTGTCATCCTGCCATTTATTTTGTATTCTGGTTTTGAGCCTTAATGACTAAGAAAAAATTTGCATAAAGTAGTAGCAAATTTACTTTGGAGAGAGAATGACTATTATGCTGGGTGTTAAAATAAAGGATCAAGGTATGTTCAGAAACATGGTTCAAGGAGCAGAGAATTACAGATGGGTAGATGTATTTTTATTATGGAGAACATGCATGATAAGCATCACTGCATCCAGGGACAATTGACCAGCATTTCTAGAAAAAGTGGAGGAAAGAAATTGATCAAAGATGTGCCATGACATGAGGAGATTTGAAGGAAACCAAAGAGGTATTGCAGAGAATAAGCTCCATAAGATAGTAAAGAGGGTTCATGTATGTACACGTGTATACATGTGTATATGACCACATTATTGACCATGTATTTGACAAAATATCATGGAGTTCAGAATTAAATATACTTAGATCAAATTTCTTTACTGGATCTACCATTACTAATGATTACCTTGGGTAAACTACTTAATATTTCCAACCCACAGTTTCCTTATCTGTGAATAAGAAACTGTGGATAAGAATAGCATTATGGAGAGTATTAAATTTGATAAAGCTCTTAGCATAAACCCTCATATGTATATTGTGTTCAATACATCTTTTATTATTATTAATAGGCCTAGTATGATTAGGGTGGTACCTAATGCAACCCAGTACCAAGTCCTAGAAATTTCTACCTTGGTCTGTTCATGGCTGATTATTGTCTTCTCTGTGAGAGGACATGTTTTTAATCTTCTTTTTCACCTAATCTGTGGGTTGTTTAAGCATGATCCCTTCTCCCCAGGCCTTCACAGAGTCTTTTTTTTTTTTTTAAAGATTTTATTTATTTATATTAGAGGGAAGGGACGGAAGGGGGAAAGAGAGGGAGAGAAACATCCTACCAGGGGGAGAACCTGCACCCTAGGCACATACCTTGACTGGGAATCAAGTCTGTGACCTTTCGTTTTGCCAGACAATGCCCAACCAACTGAGCCACACCAGTCGGAGCCACAGAATCTTCATTTGATTTACTCGAGTCTGATCTCTTCCTCCCTTTCCAAAGTTTCCTCTTTGTTACTTGATTTTGCTTTGCTTCCACTATTTATCTCCAGGTTTGGTTGTTTCTAATCATTTGGTCAGTAGAGCCAAGCTGTCTCCTGGGGATTTTATTTTTTGCAGTCTTTGTGGTGTTTTTGGTGGCATCTAGGTGAGTCTGTTTCAGTAGGAAGCTGTCCTCTGAAAGGGTTTTCCTTTTTCCTGCAGGAAAAGATAGGTTGGCTCACCTCTTTGGCACCATGCTCATACTTATCATAGTATAAACCTTAACAAATAGCATTGTATACAGCAGGTGCTTAATGAATGTTTGTGGTGTGCAGGTGCTTAGTGAATGCTAGGCCAAGAAAAAGTTTACATTTTAATAGAAAAGAAAGAAGATGCAGAAAGGTCAGCCCTTAAGACTTCAACAGAATTTGAGCAGGACATGGTGCAGTGGAGGAGGGGTAAAGAGGCGAGAGGAGGGAGACAGAGGGCCTTTCCCATTATTTTTCTGATGTCACGGATGATGACCTAAAGAGCTGAATATCATCTGAAAAGACAATGCTGGAATCACTAAACTTTTCATCCAGAGCTGATCCTGTTGAAGGCCTCAAGACCAGTATACAGGTTGGGACTTATCTGACAGCTCCCCATGTGTGATACTCCAGGGAAGAAGGGTTGCAACAGGGCACACCTCCCGTTCTGCAGAAGGAAGGCAACAGCTCTTCAGTCTTCTGCCAGTGGTGTCTGGGCAGCTGGCATCCCCTCCCACCATGCTGTGTATTTACCCAACTTCAAAGGCCAGGGCAGCCATCAAAGGGAAGAAAAGGAAAAAAAAACAAAAACAAAAAAAAACACAAATTTAACTCCTCTCCCCATCTCAGTCCCACTTCTCTATTAGAAAGTGTCCTTTGCCAAAATGTTAACTAGCAGAGCATACTGTCATCATCAGGTATGTGTGTTTGCAGCATTAGCCAGGAGGAACTTTTCAATCTGGAGCCCAGATATGACTGCCTCAGGCAGGTAAGGGCTAAGCCATAAGGGCCTGTTCCTTAGCATGCCTCACAGTCCAAAATCACTGTCAGGTTCTACAGCAAGAGGCAATGGTGTTTTGTTTGTGTGTTTTAAAGTCAGGAACTGAGTGCGTGCGTACATTAGGAAAGAAATGTACATGTTGAAGCTGGTTACATTTCGTATCCCACTGGGTTATCCTAACTTGACACAAAAATGACTGCCAGTGAGGGAAAAAGGATGGTGCTGAGAAAACATGGCATGGCGTGGAGCATGGGCTTTTGAAGTCAGCGAGATCTGTGCAAGTTACTTAACATTTCTGAGCTGCAATTTTCTCATCCATATAATAATAATACTAATACTCAGTTGTTGCAAGAATTAAATGAGATGTCTTACACAGAGGAACTGGCTCATGGTGAACATGCAATAAGCATTAGTGTCTGTGATGGTTTTTTGAGGCTGCTGTTTCAAATCACCATAAACTTGGAGGCTTAAAACAAGAGAAATTTATTCTCTTGCAGTTCTCAAGTCCAAAAATCTGAAATCAGTATCACTGGGCCAAAATCAAGGTGTTGGCAGAGACAGTTGGCACTGTCTCTAGAAGCCCAGGGGAAAATCTATTCCTTGCCTCTTCCAGCTTCTGGTTGCTGCTGGTATGTCTTGGTTTGTGTCAGCATCACTCCAATCTTCAAGACGAGTATCTCTCATTTTTTCTCTGCTCCATCTTCACATCACCTTCTCTGTGTGTGTGCCAAATCTCTCTCTGCCTCCCTCTTATAAAGAGAACTGGGATTGCATTTAGGGCCCACTTGGATCATCTCCCCACCTCAGGATCCTTACATTAATCACAACTGCAGAGACCCTCATATGTATATTGTTTTTCCATATGAGGTGAAGGTTCCTTTTGAAGGATCACTCACAAATTCCAGGGATTAGGAGCTGGATATTTCAGGGGAGGAGGGTGGGGAGCATTAATTCACCTGCTACTATGTCCTTTAGGTTTTGGAATAGCAGAAAAGACATGAGAGTAGAGCAAGAAGAGACAGGGTGTCCTCTCATACGAAGTGAATGTATATACAAATTTAGCGTCCAGTTCTGATTCTTTTCCCTCAGGTTGCCAACTCAGAATAACAAGGGATCAATATTAGTAAGTATATAATTTGATTATATAAGTGTAGTAATGTTTTTTGAAATTTGGTTGTATTTATAGTTAATTATGTTATAGAAGATCCTTCAGTTTTATTTGTATAAGGCACACAAACTGGTTCATGAAGTAACTATATTTGTAAAATAAGAAATCATTTAATAAGATTTTAATATATTTTCCTAGCTCTTTAGCTCTCCATACTAGATGCTTCTCATATACTGCCTTGAGCTGTTGGTTAACTTTTCACAGATCTTGCCTCTTTAACTCAATTAGAAATTCTCTGAGATAAGAGATCATGTCTTGTTCAGCTTTGTATCTTTCTTAGTGCCAAACATAGTATATTGGTCAATAAGTATTGCTGGACTGATTAATTTTGAAATACCCAGGAAAGCAATTGTAAAAGAGGATGAAGGTAGATCTATTCAACATTTGAGCTTCATGGAAAGAGATATTAAGAAAAAATATCTTAAACCTTGAGGGAAATATTGATGCTTCTTTCCCTTATTTCATACTTCTCAGCTCTGATTAAAATTTGTATATCTTTATCAAAATGCATTTCAAACTAACCAAAGAAAATAGCAATAAAACATTTGAATAAAGATTCTATCTGTATTATTCCTTTTATCCAGTGAAGTAGTTTGACAATCAGGATCCCCTCAGCAAAATTCAAATAGTGTACCCTTAACTTTTTTCTAGGCTCAAAATAAGCCTATTTCAATTTTTTCTGCCAGAAAGGGCCTTTATATGATATGCTTATCAGTGGAGAAAGAAACACCAGAGCTTCTAAAAAAGAAGACATTATGCATGTAAGACAAACTAACACGTATCCTGGCACAGAGGGTTCTAACACATTAATTTCCTCCTGTTTTCTTTTGCTTTTTTCACCTTAATAAACAAACTTAATAGTTAACAGACCAAGGAAACTTCAGAAAAATGATTGTTCCTTCAACAGTAGAGGGTTAACTGATATGTAAAGTGTCTGTAAATAATGTAGTTTATAGGGTGTAGGGCCCTAAAAACACATCCTGTAAGTACTCTGAAGTAACAAGTGTTTAGTAGTGAGTAGGGGGCTTTGGCAATAGTCTTCCTAACGTGACATCTAGGTTGTTCTTCAGATGTCTTTTCAGTGATTCTAAATGTTGCAGCTTTGCGGGAATGCTAGGAAACAAGAATGCTAAGCTACCCTTAAGGTTGAGTCTTTCCAGAGAGAAGGCGGGTTCTTTTTTCTTTTGGGGTGTTTATTTGCAATGCCTTTCCGAGTAGAGGAGCACTGTTTTGAAAATGATGAGAATATAGGCTTGGCCATTGTAACCTGATTCAGAAAACCAGTTCCATTTGGGTGATTTTTAGCCTGCCTCTGAGAAACAGAAATGGGCAGGCTGGAGTCTCCCCAGACCCCAGATAATTGAGTTGAGCTAGTGCTGTGTACTCGATGTTTGTGCATTAGCTGCAGCCCTCTTGCCCTCTGCAAAACAGATCTCTTTTTCTCAATTATTCAAAATAAATAAATCAATGATATAGTTTTAAAAAGAAGAAAAAACACCTCCTTTCTGTTTCCACATGGAAAGTGCAATCAAAACTTCAGTGATTTTTAAAGCCAATTTTAGTGAGGAGAGAGAGTCCATCTGTATGGCTCAGCAAATTAATTTTGAACATTTGAAAATAAAAAGGCTGAGTTCCTAGGAACTGGCTTTAAAAGTCACAATCCATAGTAATCCAAGGTATTCACTGACTACGGCTCCTCTGTTTATTCCAAATACCCCTTTATCACTGGTTTCGAAAGAATGAAAGCACTGCCAGTTGGGGGGGAAATTAGCTAATGAAGAAGTGATACTACCACAATGACATGCCTTTAGGTTTTCAATAGGATTTTTTTTTTTTTTTTAATCAAAAGACTGTTTTACTAGAGCATTCAGTGAAGGAGGGGAAAAAGAAGAAGGAGAGCTGTTTCTTTTTTCATCTTCATAACAAAATATATATTTAGTAAAAACCCCTGGATGAGCCACAGTGCAAACCCAGAGGGTAGAAGAAATAATTCTGTAAGTTATAAATCAGAAATTCTATTTGCAGGCAAAGCTGAGCATGTGTAATTTACCAGCATAACACAGGTATCCTGAATATAAGTATGATGGATGCCTTGCAAGTTTGAAGAGAGGGGACAGAGTAATTTAAATATCAAGTATGATGTTTCTAGGTCCTTTGTAATTTTACCTTTCTTGGGATATCCTTTAGGACCAGAACGTAGATCCACTGGCATGGCCTGGAGATGGGGTTGCTGCACAAATGACCAAGGAACTCCTCCCTTGGGCTTGTTTCATGCTCAGACAGGAATGAAATCAGATGAAGTAAGTTGGTAGCATTTGATACTAAGATGATGTTGCTTTACAAAGTGCCTCTACCAATATGCCAGAGACCTTACCAACTTGGAATTGCTAAGCTTTCTTAAGTTGAACTGACTTCATGCGATTTTTCTCTTTCTTTTTACATTAGCAAGCAAAATGTACTTCTCAGGTTGGCTGTATGAACTGAGAAGCCAGGTAATTGACTCTGGTGGGAGGACACGAATAGATGACATAGCGAAATAAGAGCAATCCACAGTCCCATGCAGTAGCTCTCCAAGAAGAGCAGTGGGCTGGGGGTCCTGATCCTTGACTTCTCTTCTTCGTCCTAGTATGGTAAGCAGCAGCTGGACACTTTCCCCTCTGGCAGTGCTATTCCTGGGCCAAAGCTGACACAGACAAGAGGAACACTTTAGATGAAAGATAAATAACAATTATTAGAAATCATAAGAGCTTTTGGGGGGGGCAATTGAAGTCATGAACTGTACTAATTGCTTCAAACTATATCTTATTTACCACATTTTACTGACTGCATGTTATTAAGAGAGTCTGCCTGTTCTGCATATTGGCATTTTGTAGTTATATCATGATTTTTGCATAAATCTGTTAGTCATCTCAGACCTAGCCACATAAATACAATATATAGAGAAATATTAGTACAGTAACAAAAGTCTTAGAGAAATAGCTTAGCAAGTGACAATTCTGTCAATGAACATGAAAGACTGAAATTAAGCCTTGGTTTTCTTTAAAACACAATCTTTAAACAAACTGAACTTCAGTTTTTCACAGTCTGGGGACAGGTAAAAGAAGATATTCAAAGCACCACATGGGGTTCCTGCTAACTGAAAGAAGGGTATCCTTGGAGAGCCAAAATAACCTTTAAAAAAGAAAAAAAAATCTAAATCTGCAAAAGAATGAGATGATTAGTCTTCTTCTGGAACTCTTTTGACAAACCCCTACATTTTCAAAGAGTTACATGGGATTTAGTGAGGCATTGACTTTAATGTAAGTTGCATTGCTAAACTACAGGCAGTCCTTTTGGAATTTAGGGTTTGGTGTTTGCTACAATTCAGACAATGGTTTGGTTTAGGTTGACAGAATTTGAAGAATGAATAAACACGGGCACTTTGGTGTGAAAATATAAAATGTTTAAGTAGTTCACTGGTCATGCAAGGATAACCTAAGAAAGAAGACAAAGAAGCAGATATCCAATTCAAAATACAGTTGAGGAATCTGAGCGTCATTTGAAGCCATGGGGCCATCATGAAACCCAAGGATGAGCTTTTAAGACCATTCCCTTAAAGCTTTTGCTGTTTGGGACAGCATAATAGATTATCAAGACAATTTCTATTCAGAACTAGTCCTGTTTACACACATATTACAAAAAAATTTATTACCATTGTCATATTTTAGCAGAATGAATGATACAATTTCATATTCATAATATGGCTATTTTACATTTGCAGCTTTATGAAAATCTATAGATATCAATATCTGTTTTTAATGGATCTTGCTGAAATCCTGCTGCCTGAGAAGTTGTGCTATAATGCTATGGACTTATCACAAAACTAGATCTGACAATTATGATATAATATCAGAAAAAGAGGACTTTTAAAATGTGGGAAAACTTTTGCAGTATCATGACCAATCATATTTTAGTTTGGAAGTAAAATCTAAGGTCTAGATGTGATAATTAGTTGAGTCACCTCAGTTGCAACAATCCTTCTATGCCACCCAAGGTTGTCTGTCAGTGTCAATGAAATTGAATGTCAAATTGAAAAACTCTAAAGCTATTTCTCCCATATTAGAAAATCACTAGCAAATCACATCTTCCTTCCCTACTGGCAAGATAAGCAAAATTAGCACATATCTCTCTCCTTGTTTTGTTAAACCTTAATCAAACTGTTTATACCAAATGTGAGGCTGGTCACATATTGAACCTCAGAATTTGATCTCTAATGTCAACCCTTCACAATATTTGTGACATGTATTTATTTGACTTCTTTGTAGCAACTGCCACAGTTAATCACCACCTCTTCTTTGTTTAGACACCTCTATGCTCTTGACTCCCAGCCTAGTCACTTTCTGAGTTCTAAACCAGCATTTCAGATGATTTATTGCTTGGCTGAATATTTCATAGACACCACAAATCCAACTTGTCCCAAAGTAAAATATTAATCTTCTTCTTAATGTCCATCTCTAAAACAAACAATAAATAATCAAATGGACCTATTCCATATCTCTATCCACATCTATGGTGAATGGTCTAACAACTATTCAAATGCTAAAAGTCAAATATAGGATTCATTTTGACACTTGTATTTTTATCATGATATCACTGGAATAATACTTCCAGAATGTAAATCTGACCATGAAATTCTACTAGTTCAGTATGTTCCCAATACCTATAATCAACAACTGAAACTTCTTAGCATGTCAGTTAAGGCATTCCTGCTCCCTATATATATAGGTATATATATAGGTTTCCTACCTATATAGGTAGGAAAATATTTTCCCAGCCTCTTCTCTTGCCACTTGCTGACTGGCAAGCAGCGATCCAGCCGTTTTATTTGTCATGGTCCTGTAATACACCACGCTCTCCTAAGTTTTTGGGCCTTGTAAATGACCTCCCCTCTCGTCACACCTTCCCTCTCTAGCCCTGTCTACCCTGTGGAGTCTTATTTGACTGTCAAGACTCAGCTCATAAACATTCTCCTGTGTAAATTTTCCTTTCCTATACAGAGACATTCATACCTGCCCCTTGGGTACAGGGGTGCCTCCTTTGTCTGTTCACATAGAGCTATGTACACATATTAAAAAACCTTTATCACATTTAATAATTGTGGTGTATGTTTTTCTCCTCTACTACACCCTGAGTTCCTTGACCAGAGATAGGGTTTCCCATTTACCTTTGTATTCCCAGAATTTAACAGTGACTGTTCCATTAGACTGCTCTATAACTTTTTCTTTAGCTGGGTATATATTTGGATCAGCCATGTATACCTGGTTATATTCCTAGATATCTGATTAGAAAATATGGCCTGGTCCCTGTGGCGAATTTCCTTTCCATGGGCATTGGAGCTACTCCTTGACCCAGTTTACATCCAGTTTCCACAGCCTATGTCAGTATTTCTCTTTCTTTCAAACAGATATTCAACTCTTTATATTCAAGAGTTTACTGTCAACTTTATGATTCCAGAAGAGTAAACCTGTGGACAAAGTGTTTAGTTACTCACTTAGAAATATGGATTTATCTGGCTTTATAGTTCATAAAGATTCATAGACAGTTGCTCCCAAAGGTGAGTTGCTTAGTCTTAATCTAAGTTTAGATGAGCTGTCTACTACACAGACCAAAAGTATACCTAGTCCAATATTCTAACATACTACTAACTTACTTTACTTATGGAAGACTTTCTATAAAGCTATTATAATTTTAATACACCTTTGACAGTGGAAGCTGAGGCTTAAGGATTATTTTAGTCATCTTGGGTTGCTGTAACAAAACCATGACCGGGTGGCTTAAATAACAGACGTTTATTTTCTCACAGTTCTGAAGGCTGGAAGACTGAGAGTGCGGTGTCAGCATAGTTGGGTTCTGGTGAGTGCCTTCTTCCTGGCCTGCAGAAGGCTGCTGTGTAGCTGCGTGCTCACATGACATTTCATCAGTGCCTGCACGTGGAGAGAGAGTTCTGGGGTCTCTTCCAAAGGCTTTAATCCCATCATAGGAACCTCATCATCATGCCCTCACCAAACCCAATTACTTCTCAAAGGCCACCTCTAAGTATCATCACATTGGGAGTCAGGGCTTCAACATATGAATTCAGAGGTGGGGTAGGGGACAAAACATGCAGTGTATAAACTGGTTAAATCACTTTCCTATGGGTACTCAAATAATGCAGTAACAGGGAAAATGCTGACTCTAAATATTATTTTCTTGTCCCTAATAAGTTGTCTTTATTGCTTTTTATACATGGGTACTCAAGTAATTAGTATCATAAAAAGCAAAATGTTACTAGTTCTTACTGATTATCTTTGATGTATTCTCTAAAACATGAATCTCCCTTCCACGCTTATTTTTCATAAATGTTTATCCATATTTCTTATCCACATTAGTAAAGGCAAACAATATAGGGTCTCTCTCCCTCTCACTCTTTAAAATTTTCTTAGGAAAAAAACCCACGAGCTCTAGGTGCTTCTGGCAATTTCATTGTAACACAAGTAACACCCAGATTGTAATTTTGATAAGTATTTAAGTTCTCTCTTGACAAAATAAATTCGTAAAACAATTGATTATCAGTTATAAATGGTAAAAACACCATCTGGTTTTCAAAATTGGTTAAATCCATGTAGCAAGGGGAAAAATGTTGGGACTTGTAGTTGGCCAGGAGTTCTAGTCTGCAAAGCAGAAAATGACGAACTTTACTATGAGAAAGCCAGAGTAGTCATAACTTGCATTTAGTGACTGTGGGAATTTGATAAGTTCTTCACACGTTCCATATGCTAAATCACTTGGCGAGATCTTTAGTGTGAATGAGTTGGGGGTGAGAGAGGAGTGTGGCTAGTGGATAGCATAGCAACAGCTTAATCCTAAGTGTTCAGCTCTGGTTCTTTCCATGCAGACACAGTGATAAAGCACCCTGTGTCCTGGGAATTTAGATGTGCAAATTACTTAAACTTATGGCATAGGTGACATTTTTTGGTGGAAATTTCTAAAGCTATTTGCTTTTTTTTGGTGAGGTAAGTCATACAGCACTAACATTTCCTACAAAAATGTCCCACGTTGTTCTTTGCCAACTGGAAATTTGAGTAGGTGTTCACTTGATATGCCAAGAGAATGAAGGGATATGAACACACACCACATTTTCCAATGTCCCCATACTGTGTTCCTAGTGTGGGAGGACTGGAGCCTGACTAGATGCTCTTAGAGATTCAGTTTCATAAGGAACTCTTTTCCTTAGGAGTATAATGCAATCCTGTTTTAAAAAAACGTTTCTGAGCTGCTGGCATATTTTCACCTTATGTTAAAAATGTAACTATGGTTATTATTCATGCATTATAATGTGAAATGTATTCATTCACTTAACAAATATTTATTGAGGCACAGTATAGCATTGTGGGTAATTGCATAAGCTCTGTTTACATTTTAGAAACTTTGACCTTGGGCCAATGACTTAATCATTCTAATGATGTTTAAAAATTATAAGATGGGAGATAATAATAGTATGTACCATGGGGATTATTCCAAGGATTACATGAGATCATGCATGCAAAATAATAAGAACTCGATAAATGCAGAAGTAGTAATAATAATAACAAATATTATTATGTGCTAGGTTCTGTGCTGGGATGCTAGAGTTCCTGACGTATAGGAGAACTTACTTTAGAGTTTACACTCACTTTCAGTATTTATATGGCCTCAAATTGTTTACCCT
Organism: Tonatia bakeri; assembly: GCA_004024845.1. Taxonomy (NCBI): domain Eukaryota; kingdom Metazoa; phylum Chordata; class Mammalia; order Chiroptera; family Phyllostomidae; genus Tonatia; species Tonatia bakeri. The sequence goes on along the minus strand of PVIA01002939.1, from coordinate 50,541 downwards.
GATTTTGTTGGGACTTTGCTTTACATTTGGTCTGATCCAGGTAGCTTTATTTTCAGAGGTGGTAAGAATAGGTAGGATGTTGTAGAATGGACATAGCGTTGGTGACCAGGTGGTGATGGTTTCCTGCCTTATGTAGTGCTATTTGCCTATTGGAGCATTCCCTACTTTTGAAGGACTGCCTGCAGTTCATGTATGAGACTGTAATTACAGAGCAGAATATCGAGGGCTGTGAAGACAGGGCAGTCTTGGAATTAGTTTATGTATAATGGGTAAATAGGAGGCTGTTTTTAAGTATATTTTGTTTGGTGGGTTGGAAGATGTTGACTTCCTTTTTGATATGTAATATTATTTATTTATTATTTATTTATGTATTTATTTATGTATTTATTTATTTATTTTAGCAAGATGAGGACAGAGGGCCTGGCCAAATCATTTGGTGCGGCTCCACTAGACTACAGCTCAGATTCAGAAATTTACCTTTAGTACTCTCTTGATCATTTAGCCACAGATAATTTGTCATGGTTTGTTTTAGATGTTGTGATATTGATATTTATTATGCAAATTGTATTTTCTACATCTTATTGTTCTGCATTCTATGAATACTTAAATTATTATAAACCTTTACACTTAATATGGCTCGTCCTTCAATTTGACGCTTGAGCAACAGAGGGTCAGGGTGCACATGATCTTCTAGAAGGGAAATAAGTAATTAAAAAGAAGACAAACAAGAGAACCAGCTACTTGGTTCAAAAGAAACCAAAGGCAATTTCGAAGAGGGGGAACTAGTCAGGAAAAGCAAGTCTCTTCAGCCTGGAGGGCCTCTCCTGGAGACAAGGGAAGCTCAGAGCACCTGTTGGTCCCCATATGCCTAAGGAGGGACTGGGGGCACAGAGAAGGGGGGAGTAGGTTTGAACTGTTTAGGAGGACGATAGCAAATCCTATCTTCACATGAGCGCCCTCCCACCCCGCCTCCGCACTCCACCCAGAGGCTTTGACAGAGTATATATTTTTTTGTTTAATGTGTGTAAACATAAATATATAATATCACATATGGTCATATATATTAAATGCATGTATATGTAGTAAACGCAGGAAGGCGACCTTCAGCAAGCTGGGGAGCCTGAGCCGACCCTCCCCGTGGTACATTTGCTGAGAATCTATCACAAAAGACACGGACGCGAAAATCCCAGCACCCGACTCAGGCTCCTTTCTCCCAACTATGCCCAAGTCTACCGCTAGGTTGTTAAGCGGGCTCCCCTGCTCCGCCGGACGTGCAAAGCACGCATGCACTTACTTCTCCCAGATTGTCTTGTCAATCCGGGGACCTTCACTCTTAACTCTCCACTCCCGAACAGCCCTCATTTCCCAAAGATCTATTCCTTCGTTGCAGGGTGAGTGACGGAAATTTGCAACATTTGGTTTCAAAACCGTTGGACTCGGTGTACTGGGCAGGGGTACCTCCAAAGGAGATTCTCTAGTCCTTGGTTTGATATAGTGACTGATGTAAACATTCTTAATAAAGGTGTATGGGAAGCCAGAACCGCTCCGTGGAGCCTGAGACCCCACGTACCAGGCTCCAGGGAGGACCCTCTTTCCTAGATCCCTAGCAAGAGAAAAAGAATTCCAACATAAACATATTTGCATACGCCCCTCCCCTCGGCCCCGCCCCTAGGTGGTGCGGGCGCGTCGCCGAGCACCAGAGCCGGGGGGGCGGGGTGCGGGAGGAGGGAGTCCTCGGAGAGCCGGGTTGGGCTCTGAGCGCTGTGATTGGTTGGTCTGGACTCCACCTCCAGTGCATGTCATTAGCATCTCATTAGTTTTCCTCTCCGGCTCCAGAGGAAGCCACCGCCGCCAGTCTGAGGCAGGTGCCCGACATGGCGAGTCCCGTGCTGCCGAGCGGATCCCTGTGTGCAGCGGCGGCAGCGGCGGCGGCGCCTTCCGGGCTCCGGCTCCGGCTTCTGCTGTTACTCCTCTCCGCCGCGGCACTGGCCCCCACAGGTAGGTGTGGGCACCGACCGGTCGGCCCCTAAAGCTCCTAAGGCACCCCAATAGCCGTAGCCAAGGAGGGGTGGTGGTGGAAACGTTTCCATGACAACCACCCCCCACTTCCTAAATCTGAAGCGGAGGGAGCATGGAGAGGAAACTCAGGGCTAAGATGGAAGAGGCTGAAGGGATCGGTCATTCCCTCCTCCCTTGTCCAGCTGGGTGTGCATTATTAAGTCCTTAGGGATGGCTGCACCCACACCTTCTCTCACCAGCTTGGTGAGGAGTGGAGTGAGAATCGAGGTCCAGGGAGGGCTAGAGAATCGGGGGGAAGGGGATGGATACCCCGTACGCCGTCCAAACTCGCTGTTGTCCCCGTAACTTGCAGGTACTCGCGCCTCCCAGGGATGCCCATTCACCACCACCTCTCCAGTGGGTCCCCCAAGTCTGCATCCCCAAGGCCCTCCTGCCCCCACCCTCCATGGCTGACTAACAGCCGCCTCCAGCGTGATCCCTCTGTGGTCCACAGGACATCCCCAGACTTGTCTCATCGACCCTTCTCTCCCCGAGCTCTGCCTTTCTCCCCTGTTCCCGGAGCTGCGCGCCCCTAGTACTCCCTCCAGCCGTGCCATGTCCCCTCAGCCCCCTCCGCCCGGCTGCGGGTTTCCTTGGCTCTGCTCCAGGCAGGGAAAGTTACTCACCCCGGCCCCGCGGGCGGCGATTGCTATCGCCGCCTCTGCGGGTAGGAGCGGAGAGCCTGCAGTCGGCCTGCTCACTGCATCCTCTGCCGCAAGTGGGGATACCGGATTTCCAGTCTGCCCGTTCTTTTGGCAACGCCGGGGTGGTGGAGGGAGCGTTCGCGGCCTTTGCGGCCAAATGGGACCTTGGGGCCTCTACGCGCTCCCTACGTGCATAGCTGTCTTGGGAATTTGCCCAGGGGCGTCTGTGCACGCCCCGCGCTTTCCCTGAAGACACTGAGCACTCGGCAGGAGCACGCTGTGTGGCTGCCCGATTGCCGGGCGCGTTGGCGCTGTCGGGAAAGAAGAGGGCAGTGTTTGCTTTTGCTAACAAAAGGGAGCTGGAGCTCTTTCCCAGCGGAGAGGCCGATGGTGCTGCACCCAGCTTCCCGTTCCCGCCTTCGTCGAGCTCAGCGCGGCGTCCCCGCGACCCTGGCCTCCTGCTGCGGGCTTGGCGCGGAAGCCAGGACTGGGAGGCAGGAGGCCGTGGGTGGGGGGGCGGGGGGAGGTGCTGGAGGGAATGCAGCAGGGCTGGGCGCCTGCAAAGCCCCTTCTTGCAGCTTCGGAGCTGCAGGATCTCCGAGCAACAAGTGGCGGAGGACACCGAGAGCTCAGCCCTCACCTGCAGAGCCCCGGGCCAGTGCCGGCGTAGCGCGGTAGCCACCTTGCCTCTGCCGGGGCGCCTCTCTGCCTGCGCTGAGCCTTTTGTTTACACGCTAGAGGACACACAGTTACGTAAACACCGCAGGAGACACGCTGTAGGAAATAGGAATATCTGGGGGTGCTAGCTTTGGATTTGGGGGATGTCGGGTTGGTCGCTTCCTCCCCAAAAACAGGCTTGAAAGGGAGCTCGGCTTGGGGATCAAATTGGGAACGTACAGTGGTGGATATCTGGCAAGAGCTTCAGTTCCAGAGCTGAGGATTTTTTCTTCCGTGCCAGAGTCTCTCTTTCTGGATGTCGTTTATGTGTTTTTCCTCTGTGAATTCTTAATTTACGAGTTACGAGATAATTGGGCACAGCCGATGCCGGTGTGGTTACAACTTCATTTCGGGTAATGTCTTTGACTGAATGGGTTCAATAAAATGTTCCTGAAAAAGATTCTTCGTGTTGCTGCATTGTAAAAAGCGCCAGTGTCAGTTAAACGTGAGCTTGAGTAAAGGCTCGGTAACTGGCGCATAATAGAGGCAACAATAGACTTGTACTGGCTGCAAAAAAAGGGGAGGGGGGAAAGCGCTGGTCGGGGATCTTGCCTTTAGACTAAAAAATGGGAGCCGTGCAATGCCGCTTGGCAGCAAAGTAGGATTAGATTATTCCTCCTCTGTCAAGCCTACTCATTGAAGGCACCAAGTAGTAACAATAGTACTATATTTGTAACTATCTCGCGTTAGAAAGAAGTTGCCTTCCCAGCGAGGGTATGTTCTGACTTAGAAAGGAGCGGTCTGGAACTCAACTGTGCGAGTCAAAGCTACGAGAAAATTCTGTTGCCAGTTACCATGGAAGCAGCTTCTTGCTCTTGTGTATATCCCTGTTTGTATTCTAGTTATCAGATTGTGTTCAAATTAGAAAGTAGTTGGGTTTGATGTGTAGTGAGGGGGTTAGATGGTTTTCTTTAAATCATTTTTATGTTTTTTTTTTTTTTTTGTGGTGTGTGTGTGTGTGTGTGAGAGAGAGAGAGAGAGAGAGAGAGAGAGAGGGAGAGAGAGAGAAAGGGAGAGATCAGTTTGAAAAAGGGTCTTGATCTTGCCCTTAGGTCCTAAACTACCAGCATAGATTTCAGGTGGGAACTGGTGACTTTTCTTCCGTTGTCCTCCTAGTTTAAGCTTAAGCTGGAGGCCTCCAGTTCCCACTCCCAGGGTTAGAGAAACCTGTTGGAGCTGTCTTCTAACTTCATTAGGTTTGTTTCATTTATATCCTTGCTGGGATAGCGATCTAGGGCCCTGGTCCTGGTTATGTCTTCCCTGGTAACTGAATCCATCCATTCCCTGGAGAAAATCTCCCAGCCCTCCTGTGGTGTTTGGATGGAATGGATCTTAATGAATGCTGCTAAAATGGGGTTTTCTAAGCTCACTCCAGAGTAAATCACGTCCGTTATGTTTTAGGTGCATGCATGATGTTGTTTCCGATCCCCCCAACCCGGGGACCTGTGGTTGGTCACCCACCTCTTACCTTTTTCAGCTTTACAGAGGGTGTCTGATGGGTGGGGGTTTGTGGTGCTGGGGAGCCCAAAGGCTTAGTTTTGCTTGTTGTGGCCTGTTGGGGCTTCAATACCAGGGATAGAGACTTTAGGAAAGTGCTGCCCTGCTATTGTTGCCTTTGGTTGCATCACATTGAATAGCCGCAGGAGGGACTTGCACTTGTCTGTGATAGCTTTGATAAAATATCCCTCATTAATGCCACTTTATATTTGCAGTGTGTCACTGGAGACGCACAAGGCTTCATTTAGTGACTTGTGTGACAAGACAAGCTTGCATTATTTGCTGGGGACATTTTGGAGGAACAAGAGACCCATTGAGCAATCTTTTGAAATGAACAAATACGGAAAAAAGGGGGGAATAAAAGAGGAGGCAGTTCTTTGGAACAAAGAGCTTTATTCATATGGATGTTGTACATGCTTCATCCCGTTTTCTCCAATGACCCTCCTGGTAAAGGGGAGTAGGACCTGAAAGAAGCCAACAGACAGGACACTTTCCCATCCTCTCTCACTTCCTGATTTCATATTCTTATCTGAGTTGGTCATCAACTCCCTGACTGTTCATCTTGCTCCATACCCTGTAAAACCTTAGAAGGTAACAGGTTCCTGGGTCTAAAACGGAGATTTTGAAATCCTTTCTCCCAGTTCTGAATTTCAGCAGAAGAGAATGTTAGCTACCTGTTGAGATTGATGGTCGTTGGAGGATATATTGGTTGAAGGGAAAGAGATGTCACCTATCTATGACATGTGTCAGGAAGTAGTTGATAGCGAATGTCAGATTGGAAAGGTGCCTTGCAATTATAATATTAGCCTGACTATTTATATTCAAAGGCATGCTGTGAAAACCAAAATTCAAAATTTTCATTGTCATTAATGGAGCTCTTGAAGTTTTTTAGTGACTTTTGTCCACACTTGCTACATGTGGCCTCATGTATACCTGAATTCTTATTATTCTTTGGCCTATGTTGCAAATGATTTTCAGGCTTTAAAATATTGATAATGCTGTGAATATAAACTGTCTTATTTTTTTGGTTTCTGTATGTGGCATTTTAATGCCTAATCAGCCACTTAGAATTTACATTAAAAAAATTGTTTTTTTTTTGTGTGTGTGTGTGTTTAACAAAAGGCCCATTTGTACATGGGTGACCTTTTTAAATTGGGCCAAACTAATCAATGCTATGATTTGAGGAAATATCCCAGCATATGAAGAAAATTTATAAGAAATAAATCCAAAGGATTCTGTCTCTTTCTTGGGAAGAATAGTACTGACCATTATGCTGGGCATTTTTAACCGAAAAAATCCAGCACAGAAAGGAGAAATAACATAGCGACATCTGTTGCAGAACTGAAAATTCTGCTGCTTTGAGTTGGAAACAATTAGTACCATATAAACACCTAATGGTATCAGTTATTGTATGTATGTGTGTGTATACTCATACAAATATGTATATACACACATATATACATATATGCACACAAAGGAACTCACCCAATACAATATTCATATACACATTTAAAAAGTATTTCATAGAAAATGTGTCATTTTAGCACCAAAACTTTTTTTCCTTAATATTACCTGTTGAGAAACTTGAGAGTCTAATAATCATGGTATTTTTGAAAGGGGAAGGACATTATTAGAAATCATCTGGTGAAATCCTTTTATTTTGTAGTGAGGCAGTCAAAGCCCAGAGGGGGAAAGACCTTGCTTACCACTGAACTGAGACAGTTATCTCTGCATCCTAGACGCCGCAGAGCAGGTCCAGGTCCCTTGCTGTCCAGCTAGTGAACCATCTCCACCTCCCAGCAGGGATTCCCGGTGAGGGATGTGGATCATGGGTAGACAATATCTTGGCTAGAAATAGTTTGTATTCTGAAGGCAGAAAGATTAATTGCTGTTTTAAGTAATAAACCCATGGATCAGAGGAGTGACCTCTGGAAAGAAAGGACCAGTTCTTGGTAAGGTTGTCTTTGTGTTGACAAATGATTCTGAAACCTCTGGACTTCTTTTGGCAGTCACAACATTAACACCATCCGAAGCACTTTCATAGGGGAGAGCCTGGGATTTATGTTGCTGTAATAAGTCAAGTGCATGAAAACTAGGTTTCCGAATCCTCGGTTTTAGGTTTTTAAGGTTTTGACTTGTCTTTTCAAGGGTTAATATTAACAATAGAACTTTTTCCACATAACTAAGGAAAAAAGGGAAGGACCTTAAGTCAAGAACAAGCACACACTTCGATTTTCTTACCAGGTACTAGTTCCTTTTTATTAAGCAGAGGAAAAACTGAGTATGATTTGTTTCTTTTTAAAGAAAAAAATGAATTATTTTTGCAAATTGAAAATAGCCACTACTTTTTACATTGGTCATATTTTCTTTATTTTCCATTTTATTATGAAAATTTTCAAATATATACAAAAGCAGAAAGAATGCTGTAATTAACCCTTTATGCAAATCACCCAGTTCAGTAATTATCCACCCACGGTCAATCCATTCTCTGTACGTTTCCTCTCTTCCCAGATTATTTCAAGTAAATTCTGGATATCCTATTATTTCCTCTGTAATTTACTTTAGAATGAATCTCTGTAAAATGCAATCCCCCTTTTCCAATGATCTCATAATCACAGTAACGTTAGTTGAACGTACATCTCCCCAGCTGGTGTACAGAATTTTTGCCCTACCCTTGCTTTACTGAGGAGGAAAGAGAGAAGGCTTGTGAGGCAGCCCAGAGAAACCAGAGTTTGATTACTGCCTGTACTGAGGAGATCTTTTCTCGTGGTTTGGTTTATTTTGAGGAAGGTTTTGTTTGGATCGGATAAGATGAGTTTTATTGTTGTGTAAATATGGTTGTGTAAATATGCAGTAATTGTAGCTAATCCATCAACTGCGGTGTGCTATGAAAAGCACCCATGGCGAGATTGCATTTCCAGTTCTCATAATGAATACTCTCCATCTGAGGACCTCTGTAGGATGGCTGAGATAGATAACCTCATTTATATATTTATCTTTAAATACCTCCCTGATATATAAATGCCTGTGCATTTTTTAAATACAAGGACTAAAAAAAAATTCTTTTCTCATTTCTAACTGGCTTAGTGCTAATTTCAGCCTGTATTCTGTAACTGAAGTGACCACAAAATGCCTTCTGCACTGTGGGAAACCCATACAACAAGCTGTGAGTATTTGGGCTTTATTTTTGTAGGATGGGGGTGTGGGGTAGGGAGAGAAAGGTTACTATTTTTACTTTTCAATATTTGCCCAATTGATTTAAAATATGAATTTTTAATTTTAGCTAGAAATGTTGGAATGCTTCTCTGTTAATTTCTGAACTTCTGTGGTTTTTTGGAAAATAGGTTGGTTGCATTTTCCAAGGTTCATGAAATGTGAGGCTTTGTGTGTGTGTGTTTTAAGAGGTTCTTTCTCAGATGCATTTCATGTGGACTACAAACCTGAAGCATCTGGTTTTTTGGTTTCCAGCCAAACAAGCAATTAAACATGAGATAGTTTTGAGGGGTCTGAGCAGCCCTCGCCAGGTAAAACCTGCTTCCTACTCCCCTCTGCAGAGCAGGCCAAGGCACAGGAAATGCACAAAGGAATGCTACCATCAGGGTTGGGGAGCACCACCAAAACTGAATAAACAGCCTTTGTTTGGAAGCCATCAATGAAGGAAGGAACCCACTGGAATGTTTGTAATTATAAGTGGCACCTCCTTGTTTAAATTTCAGAAGCCACAGTTTCTTTTTCAGAGATTTAAATCGCAGGTTCTAGCCAGCAGCCGCTGTTGTGGTTAATGGGCAGTTTCTCTTTGAAGATCTTCCAGTGCTGGATCTCAAAAGCTTTGGTGCAGTTGGCCTTGAACTAAGGTTAGAAGAAAAGGAGATGGAGGTATTTATATACATGTGTGCAGCAAAAGTGACGTGTGGCCTTTGTTATTACTTAAAAGAGAAACTGGGCAGTAAGTTTGAGAGAAAATCTGTTATGGCTGACAGGTGCCTTGAATCTTCTAAGAGAGTTGTGGGGTGGGAAAATTTTTTTCTGCTAGTAGATGTTTTACTGGAATATAATCATTTGACTGAACATTTTGATCTAGATATTTAAGAAATGTTAAATAGGCTTGAAATGAAAGTGCTGCGATATGTATTTAAATGCTACTCAGTGTTTGAAGTTGATATTCCAGTGACATGGACTTTTAAAAATGCCTAGAATAAGTGTCTTGCTCTTGGCAGTCTTCCTTGGTAAAGTAGGTGCTCTGATTCCTCTTCAGCTATCCAGCACTGGACTGCAATGTTAAGTTGGAATTAAATTATTAGGTTTCTGGAGGAGGCAGGGAGGAATCTGCCTAAAAACAAAGGGTTTGGCTGCCCCATATTTCCCATTGTCTGTACCGTATCTCCATGTGGCTAGGATTAACCTAAAAGCTAACATGTCAAAAACTGAACTTTTCATCTTTTTCTGTCATAGGTGTCAACTTTTCTCAAAGTCTACCTTATTGCATATGACACCATCAGCACCTTGGTGTCTAAGTCCCCTAAGTTTGGAGGTTTTTTCCCTCCTTAACTTTCACTCTTGGATTGAAATGAAATGGGCTGATTGTTTCTCCACAACTTCTCTCTGGAAGCTTCAGCATCCTTCCTCGCCAAATCATGTTTTACTAGCAGAAGCTTCTTTAGCTAATTCTCCTGACCCAGCTGCTGCTAGTCAGAATATGTCTACCTACTGCAGTTCAAATTCTTTTCTGGACAGAAAACCTAATCTCAAATTCTTACTTCTTGCTGTGCACTCTTGTCTTTACGTTATTTCTTCCTTGATTGCTGTCTCACTCCACCTCTAATTGTCCTCATTTCTTATGATGTTTTAGCCCAATTCTGATGGGACTGGAAGACTGATGATTCTGCAGTGAACCGGAGGAAAAAAGTAGTTCCACTGATCAGTCTTCAGCTTGTTGCCTTTGCATAAAACTGCTTTCTTATCTGTTTTGGATTATAGGTGTAGGACAACTGATTTACTTTGCCTACCTTGAGAATAAACATCTCCCCTTGGCATCTTTCAGTTTAACTAATACGTCCTTATCTAAAATATACTCCTAATAGACATCTCTTTTCCTGCTTTGCAGGTGTGTGTGTGTGTGTGTGTGTGTGTGTGTGTTTCTTTACAGTAAGCCAAAGTGTATAGATATGATTCTGGCCATTACTTTACTGAAGATTTTAAACTTTAGAGCGCTGAAAGTGTATTACGCCTTTCTGGTGGTATGTGTTTGATAAGGGCAAATTACAAACTGTTAAGCAGGACTTTCAGACAGAAAGGTGAGTCTTTTACGAGTAGAAAGACTTCAGAAGGGTCAGCATCAGAGGGCTTCATCTGGAGCTGATGAGTTGCCATAAATGAGATCAGCCACTCTGAAGATGATCCAAAATATGAACCACCTTAGAAAAGCGGTTAGTGCACATGTTTGCTATGTTGATTACTGAGAAGTGGGGAGCCAGAAGGGAAGTGTGCTGTAACTCAGGCCTTTATTACAAGCCAGTGTTTTAAATAGTTGGGCCTTCGGGAGCAGTGCTGCCTAGCTAAACACAGTCGTCTCCAGCAGCATCGTGGCAGATCACGTTTTAGTTGATAACATCGTGGGTGAATTGTCCCTGGCTTGAAAAACAAAAAAAAGAAATCTTTGTTTCTCAGTCTAATTGCTAAACTTGTTATCTTAATGATCTTTTCGAAGCCTTTATCTGGTAATAATACCTGCCGTGGTGGTTCATGCCTTATTATTTTATTTTTTTTGACTGGGTCCCTCCTCTGCATAGTTCAGTTTTTGCTAGTAGAAGGTGATGTAGCACGATCATTCAGTGATATGAAAAGTTGATTATCATGGAGTATTTTGGGGCAGTCTTGGGGAAAAGATTGTGTGTTAAAATGTGGTATGTATTTGGGTTTTTGCTGAATACACCCGTGGTAAGCCAAGCCACCCAGACCTCCATACAAGTCATCAGTCTGATTGTGTCTTCTGAATAAGAAAGGAGCATTGCTTCATTTCTCTTGCAGAAACCCTTACTTTCACAGTGAGAACTTCAAAGATAGGGAGAAAAAAAAGTTAATTGAGTACTAAATTACTGCTCAAATGGTTTTATATCTTAAAAGGTTCAAATAGAGATTAGCTTAAATGACACTGAACTTCACTTTCCTTGTGCATATCTTACAAGCACCCATCTCTTGTTGAGGAGACCTCTGTTTCCTTTCTTTCAGTTTGGTTAGTAATCACATGAATGTCAGTCGCTGTTCATTTCCCTTTTCTGAAGCGAATCTCTCCATCTCTGGGCCAAGTTGGCCAGCAGAATACCCAGTTTAGGTTACAGAATGATGAAATCTAGTGCTTTACTGATGAGTTAGAAAGAGCAAAAACAATCTACCTTACAGGTTGTTAAAATAAAATAAGATCATAAATATGAACATACTTGAAAAGGAACTTTCATATATATGTGTGTAAATATATGACTTTTATTAAATATATAAAACTATATGGCTTTTATTAAAATAGCCACTACTTAGTGATGGGGATTATGTCTCTGGCAGCTACTAATCACATTTGTGAGTCCCTCACATGTTTGGGAGTACTGAAACATAAATACCATGCTGATAGGATTAATTTAAGATGTACTCAACTGTCTCTAAGGTGAAACTGAAGAAAACCTGGAGTTGAATTTTTTTGGTAAGTAAATGGAATCACCTAGTACCTTGGAGGAACTGACAGTGATTATAATCTCAAATTTCTGGGCCTTTTAACACAGAGAGGACTATGTTATTTTACCTAGCCTCTTATACTTTAATACTTTATATTTAAATAAAGGATTTATATTTCTGTAGCTAATCTATAAGGCACTTGGTAGAAAAATAAGAATGTAAAAATGATTTTTAAATTGAGTATCAGACTCATCGATGGAGAGCAGGATGACAGCTGGCAGTGGAGGGACGGTTTTGGGGGGTGGGGGGATTACGCAAATGGACATGGGTGGCTGTGGTGAGTGTTGGGGGGAGGGGAGCATAAGGTGACTAAATGGTAATGGAAAAAAAATACAATAAAGATTAAATTTAAAAAGTGATGAATTCAGTATCTGCTTTTATACCAGGCACTATGTTAGGTGCCTTCATAGTTGGGTTGGTTGATCTCTGTTTTCCGGAAGTTTATATTCTTTTTTTTTTTTTTCCAACTTTTATTTTGAAAAATTTCAAAACCACGGGAAGTTTGAAAGGAAAGTAAAATGAATGCCTGTAAACGCCTTCCCTAGATTCATCAACTGATAGCATTTTGCCTGTTTGCTTTATCTGTAGCTCTCTAAATAATGTGGACAGTGATACCTTTTTTCCTGAACCGCGTGAAAGCAAGTTGAAGAACGCATAGTTGATACTTCAGCTTACAACTCCTGAGAATAAGGACATTTACCTACACAGCCTCAGTACTATTACTACATTTAAGAAATTTGTCATTGATTTAATATCTAGTATCTGGTCCATATTCAAATTTCCCTAGCTGTCCCAGTGAAATTCTTGATGTTTCCTTGTCCTCCCTGCTCTAGAATTTGTCAGAGATCACATATTTGGTTTGGTTTTCATGTCCCCTTCTTAATCTAGAACCATTGCCATACTTGGTACCTTTTCTCTTGAGGCACTGACACTTTGATGAGTTCAGGCCTGCTATTTTATAGAACATCCCATAGCTCTACAGATCGTTTGATCGTTTCCTCATGATTCAATTCAGATTACGGTCTCAGGTAAGAACACTGCCTGCATAGCTCACACTGGCACCTTTGTAAAGAATCACATCAAAAGGGACGTAATATCAGTTTGTTATATTATTGGTGATGGTAAGTTTGATCCCTTGGTTAACGATATAAATTTAGTCACTTAGTTTAGGTGGATTTACAGATTTTTCTATTTATGTTTCTTTGTAATTGATAGGTAATTTGTAGGAAATTTTGAGACTGAAGACCCTGTTCACTAATAACACTTCACATAGCATTTTTAGCAGCACTGATAAAGCTTGTCTGAATCAAGTATTATGCTGGTGGTTACAAAATTCTGATTTTTTAAATTCTGTCATTCCCCTGTATTGGATAGAGGTAATCTTGCTTAAAGAAGAGCTTGCCTTTCCTCCTCTTTGCCTTTTTTAAAAATCACAAAGAACTCATAGATTAAAGAAATTTAGTGTGATTATATTTCATTGTGGTCAAATTTGGCGAGTGGGAACCTCTCTAGTCTGGCTCGGTATCTTTTTGATATATATCTGTTAATTTTTAAGAACTTTCTTGTTTTATGTCACTAGAAGATATCTAAGCTCACATTGTATTTTCTTAGCCCCAGGCCTGGAATCTGCTATTTCTCCAGATGTCCTGGTTTCTTTTAGTGTTTAAATACTGAAAAAGTATGCTCACTGTTAGTGACTTTTCTTTGTTTCAGTGGACAGAACTAGGGTTATGCCTGTAACACACATATGCATATATACACACATATACACATGCAATACATAGATTTATTTTTATGTAAATTTATATATTTTTTCTTTAATTTATTCATTTAAATCATGAGTTTGTACTGTTGCTTTCAGTTCTAGTCTAACACCCCAAGGTTTGTTCTTTCCTTTTTTCTATTACTTATTTGTATCTTCTCCCATGGTGAGAACCTTGTTTCCCAGCCACACCAATGCGTTATAGTTAATACAAAATAGTTTTGGAATTAATCCACTGAGACCACTGCAGACAAGAAACCTGCCAAGTAAAGCTCAAACTGTTTTGCCTTTTTTTTGCCTTTAAAAGATTCCATTGAGGGTAGACAGAGTATTGTGTTCCTAAGTTCACAAATAACAAGGCTCAAAAATCAAAACTGTATAAAGAAGTCTCCCTTCCCGTACTTTTGGCTCATTCTCATCCATCTTGCTATTGTCAATTTCATTCCTTTTTCACATATCCTGTCTATGTGTCTTTTTGAAAAATAATAGGTAGTATTTTTTTTTCATACATGCCACAAGCTGTGTTAAGATATGTTTATACTCTGTCTCTTTATTTGATGAATCCTGGGTTCTCATTTGTTTTGATGAATTGCCCCCATCTGCCTTTATTTCACTTTAGAAGCCTTTTTTTAAATAACTATCTTCATATCTCTTTCATTTCATTCTTCCAAGGTAATAGTTTTCTTTGGGTAGTTGGAAGAATTGTATACCAATTTTTTCATTTAATTCACTGAACTACTTAGATGAAAGTAGGGACTGCTCCTTTCCATATAATGCAGTGTGTATCTCTGATGTTTAATAATGATGCCTTATTTTGTTTCTCATCAGTCATTTTTCCCCTTCTCCTCGTCCACTAAATTGGCAAATCTGTTTCCCAAGATGCACTGCCCCAATTTTCCTGCCCTTTTTAAAGTGGTGGTATACTTATAGTATACAGCCTTTTGCATCTAAACCTCAAACTCTGTTCTAAAACCGTCTGTTGGACATTTCAATCTGGATGTTCCCTCAAATAATATTACTGACAAAGTAGCGACTGTCATTTATTTAGTGTCTTCATTCATGATCTTATTTAATTCCCACTGTTACCCTATGAGTAGTTACCCTTCTTGCTTCATTTTACAGATGAGGAAGTTGAAAGTATGATAAATCCCTCGTCCAAGAGGCACAAATAATAACCAGGGCTATTTTCAAAACCTATAGTTTTAAGCACCTGACTACATTTCCCTGAAATTCAAGATGTCTAAAACTGAACTGAACATCATTTCTCCCCAAACCTCCCTTTATCTTGTGTTTATTATTAAGGAAAAGGGTACCACCACTGACCCAATGAATTAAATATATCTGGGAGACATTTTAGAGTCTTTCCCCCTTTGTTATTCTTTACCCCTTTATTAAAGTCCTGTTTCTTGCCTTCACTCCTGTCTGCTTCACCACCACTGTTTTAGTTTATCCTTATTCTCATTTTACAGATGATGAAAGATTTAAATTGATGTAAAAGCCCCTTCATTGGTCTGTTTAACTCTGGTTTCATCCCTTGTAATGCATCCTTACTACTACTTATTAGATTGTCACTTTCTTGCTTAAAATACATGTTTCCTCGGTACCTGAAAGATGAAGGCTTGCACTGTTTCAACATGGCCTATGGTGCTTTTCTTCACCTGACTTGTCTTCCTCCCAAGCTCATCTCTGGCCATCTCTCCCCACTTTAGGACTGCTTTAGGTGCTACACACTGGGTTCTTTACCAAAGGAAATGTACTGCATAGCCATGCTCTCACAGGCCTCTCTGCTTTTATATGTTACCCCCTCCTCCTGAAATACCCTTATCTATGTGGCTGACTTCTGCATGTCTTTTGGGATGCAGCTCAAGCAATGATTTTGCAAAGAAACTTCCATGATTTTTCAGGTTGGTAGGTGCCTTTTATTTGTTCCTCTCTTGTATACTTCCCTAGGGCTCTTCAGACTTATCTTCTTCCTTCCTGTCAAGCATCCTTCTCTGAATTGCCCCAAATTCCTTCTGTATACCTGTGCATTTCATATTTGCCTAACTTGTTCTCACCAACAGAAATGTCCCACCTTTTCTGGTCTTCCATGTCAGCATGTTTAAATGCTATGCATACATAAAGACCCAGGTCTGGTGTTTCTTTTTCAACTCCTGTCTGATTGCTAGCCTGAATGTAATGTTTTCCTTTCAGTTTTCATTACAATTTCTCTAGCCATTCCATGACATTTATTCTAGACTTCAGGATAGATAGTCTTTCTATAGGAGGGATTGTTATTCTCTTTGTTTCCTTAACAACGGAGAGCACAATGCCCTATATAGTATGTATGTGCTCAATAAGCATTTGTTGAAGCAGTGGATGAAATGGAAATTAGGTATTCATCACCATTAAATCATTTCTAGCCTTTTCAGCATAAATATGAACAGAGAACATAATAATATTAATTCAGCCTTAAAGACTAGTGTGAAAGTGAATCACTCAACATTGTTTATTCACTCACCATTTTCCTGTTACACAGTCTGACTTTAAATACGTATGAGGTCTCTCCTTTTTCATGTGTTATGAATCCTGGTAGTTGGGGTATAGAATTTGTACTGGGTTTTTGTGTTTATGAATTTATGTAGTGGTTTTCTCGGTCAACTTTTAGAATTATAATTCTTTGTAGAAGTTATTTTCTCATTGTACACGATGAGCTATCAACATGCCCGAGTTTTTAATAGCCTGAAGGACTTCTAGTGTGTTTGTTCATATTTGGTTGTTGGGCAATCACTGGAGAGAGTTTAGAGCACCAGCCCATGTAAGAAAACGTGTTGCCATTTATTTAATAACTCTACAGTCCAGGAATGGCTGGACTTGAAGTCATTGCTAAGTCCATATTGGCACTTTAGAGCTGAAGCAACAAACCAAGAAACGTCTCTGAGGCCATGTGCTCCTCTCCATCTGAGTTTTCATGAGAATCTTTACTTAAAACTGAGATAGATAATGTTCTCAGGAGAGGCATGGTGAACATGGGAAGTTTAAACCCCAGGGTAACTTTTCCTGTATGTTAATAAAGAGAAATGTAGAGTCAGTGGCTACAAGATCAAAAAAATAAATCACAGTAGTTGGATCAAACATGAGGAATGGCTTGTTGCTGTCTTAAAAAAATGAGACAGGTAAGGCAGTCGGTTTTGTGGGGATACTTCCACTATATGTGTGACTAGTTGGTGCTCAGTAAAACTGGCAAAATTAAGCTTTTAAAGTTAATTGCTTACCAACAATCTAATTTTAAACAGAAAGATTTCCTGTTGGTCTTACATGAAAGATGGGAGAAATTTTATGTGCAGGCAGAGGGAGAGAGTTAATATTACCTCTTAATTTAGGAGAAGTTTGGAGTTTATTCTTTCCTGTAGAGGTGGGACCCACTCTAACCAGAGTTTATTACTGTAATATTTTTAAAATGCATTAATGACACTGATATAGCCGTGACCTTGTAAAGGTGTTTTTTTTTTTTTTTTTTTTTTTTTGACGGGGGTGGGGTTGGCCAGCCTTTTTCTCACTGTCCTAAGTGATGTCTCTTCAATAATTCTCACTTCCTGATTGTACTGGGAGGGGGAGGAGGACCTATCATAGCTTGTTTTTTATGGCTTATATCTAAAGTGTTTCCTTCATATTCCCATCCATCTACTTAGAATTCTCTTTTCCTTGCCTAAGGCATGCATCCAGCTGGACTGTATTTGGTGCCCTTAAATGCTTTGAATTCGGAGAATCATACCATTTTATCAAAAGTTCCTTGTAGCTTTATAGCTCTGTGTTGTCTTACACAGCTTGCATTTCTTAGGCACTGTGTGTGAATTATTGCAATTAGTTGAAGTTTAGAGTGGAATGACAGATCTTCCATGTACTATTTCTCTTTGTTGGTAGATATTTATTTTTTTTTAGGGGGGTCGCCTTCTTAAGAAGTCCTTTAAGGTAGAGGCATTAAAGTCTTTCTAACAAAATCTTGGTAAATATATCTTTATCCGTGTACCCTACTGTCAGTAAATGATTTATTAATGACATCCAAGAAAAATTATATCGTTGAAACATAAGTTTTGTCAGTTTGTTAATGTATAGGGTATGATTGATATTCCCTAAGAAAGAGAAGAGATTAGTTAATCAATTTCTTCTAGAATTAGGTGGGTAATGTTTCAGGCATCCTATTTAAAAACAATTGCTTCTAGGTCCTGTTGGCAGGATTGCTTATTTTGTTATTCTGGTCGTTTGCATGAAAACAAGTTTATGATTCTTTAAATAACCATCCATTCAGTTTCCCTTTCCTCTTAAAATGTTATTCGTCAAGTATTACACTCCTTTCATGCAGTAGCATGAATCGGGCCTAGAAAGTTAGAATTTTAGTTAAGTAGTAACAGAACTTTTCTTCACCTTTTTTAACTAAAAATATCTCCCATTATATATTAATTTATCTATGATTATATCTCTTTAGTCTTGTTTCATAAGTGAATGCATAAAGAGTTACACTTAATAGAATAGTTTTCAAGGTGTTAGGATTTTTTTAAAGAGTCATTGCCTTGAAGATTTTGCAATTTTCATGAACTAAAGGAGCAAGAAAAGGATAAACTTACAAGAAAAGAAGAATATATAATTGACTTATAGTGGAATGACTGATGATAAGAGTTAAATTCATTTAATGACATTTATTTGGTGCTAGTTTGCAAAGCTCGGCCATTTCAACACGAGAAGATCTGCCCTGGGCAGTGTGGTTCAGTTGGTTGTAGCGTCCTCCTGTAAATCTGAGGGTCATGGGTTGTGATGCCCCTGTGCATGTTGGGGGTGCATGTGAGAGGCAGCTGATTGATGTTTTTCTCACATGGATGTGTTTCTCTCCTCTCTGTCCTTCCCTTCCCTTCTCTCTAAAAGCCAATAACCGTGTCCTCCGGTGAGGATTAAAAAAACAAAAACAAGAAGATCCACATTTATATATTGGGTCTCCATAGCAGCCCCTTTGAAAAAAAGTGTTTCACTCTTTTGAAAAAGGCTTGAAAACCAAGGGGCTAAATAGAGTCATTTCAGGTTCAAAACAAGAAGTCTGGAGAGAATGACACAGTTTACTGAGAGCATGTCAGGGCTGGTGCCAAAGCCACAGGCAATAACAAGGAGTGTGACCACAGCCGCATCGGAGAACCGGATGAGGAACTGGGACTTCTGATCACTGACATCTCTGTCTTTCCATCAGAGAGACAGAGAGGAGGGAGATAACATGGAGTTGGAGCGTCTAGAAGGCTTTTCATTTAAATGAAGTCTTGAAAAGGTGTGCAAGATTTCCACCAAGAAAGATGGAAAGCAAGGCCATTCCAGGTTGAGGGAGAAGGAAAGCTAAAATGGCTAGTGAGAGAGGAGATTAGCAAAAGCTAGCTTGGGTCCAGATTGTGAAAAATCTTTAAATGCTAAGTTTAGATTTAATTTAGGAGGTCGTGGGGAACTATAAAAGTGACTTCGAACAGTGAATTAACATCAGATGGTGCTTTAGGAATGTGAATCTGGCAATGGTTTGTGATCAGATAGAATGGAGAGATTGGTTAGGGGCATAATAATTCAAGTAATTAGGGCAGTTAAGGAGAAATGGAGGTCGAATTGATTGGATTTGGTGGCTGACTGGAGAATTGGGATTGAGAAAAAATAAGGAGTACAAATGAAGGTGTACGTTGGTTTTGAACTTGAGAGGTTTAGGAGAATGGCTATTCCAGTGAATGGAAATAAAAATATATGGTGGATTTAATAAGGGAAGACAATGGACTTGGTTTTGGGTGTTAAGCTTGAACAACCATTAAGGACACAGTGGGCATATTTAGAAGGTAATCTGAACTTTGTGCTAGAGAAGCTGAGAGTAGAGCTAGAAATGAGATTTGAAAGTCACCTGTAAAGAGTTAATAGCTAAAGTTCTATGTTACACATTGACTCAGTTACTCATCTGATACAAACATGTTGAAATGCCCAGTGTCTGTCAAACATTCTGTTAGGTGCTGGAGATGAGTGTATGTGGGATCCTAAAGAGATGGTGCATAGAGGTAGAAACTTAAAGAAGGTGTATTTTTAGGGGACAAGATAAAGAACTGTGTGATGAACACCAGGAAGGACTGGCCAGAGAACTCCAGTTGCCAAAGGAGAAGGTAGTAGTAGATGAATGATAGGCAGGGTTCATGTGGGGTGGAAGTTGCTGAAGAGTCAGGAGCGGGGAGGGTCCTCTTGGAGGTGAATGAATTCTAGGGAGGAGGTAGTATGACAGTGACGTTAGAGTTAGGTAACAGTCACACAACTAGGATGTGGCAGCACTAGAAGCAGACTCTAGATTTTGGACTGGAATATACTACAGTGCAGTGACTCGTTTTCACTGTAGTATAACAGTACACCACATTGTGCCTTTACTGTGGCCTGGGGAACTGTGGAGAGCCTGCTCAGCCTGTCTGTATTACTTAAAATGTTTTTTTTAAATTATCGAGGTTCTGATGTTGAATAAAGTACAAATTAATGAACCTCACAACTGTCCCTGTATTTTATGTAATGAGTGGCAGCTTTGGCAAGCATGGAGAGTGGATGGATGGAAGCTGTTTTTTTTTTTCTGGAAGTGTACCTTTTAAACGACTTCCACCAGAGAACAAAAACGAATCCTAATGCAGCACAGGGTGTACTTTCGGGATGGCAGGGGGAATCTAGGTCAACTTACTGGCGACTCTTATTCTTTAAGTAGATTAATGTTTGCATCCTGGTTTTTGGCATACTGTGCAAAGTCCAGAAAGACTGTGCATGGTTCCTTAGTGAATATTAGCCAGCAGGAGTCACAAATTAAATTGATGTGCGGGAGCATTTTGCTTTACAGCTGAGAACTAAGAGTGTAGCTCAGGCCCAACATGGTGTCCTGCTGAGTTGTTGTCTGCATTTCCTTAACTCTTCCATGTGAAAGATAAATGCTGGTGGAATTTTTCCATGTTATCTTTAGGAGATAACTGGTCTTCTCCTATAGGCTGTATGATCAGAAAGGAGCTCAATTTAGCAGTGGAGCTTTGAAACTTGAGCTGGCTAGTGGAGCATCCCTAGCATCTTTTTTTCCAGTTGTGCCTCTCCAGGGTTGTTCAATAGAACTTTCTGTGATGCTGGAAATGTTCTATATCTGTGATGTCCAATATAGTCGCCTGTAGCTGGAGGTGAGTGTTGAGCACTTGAAATGTGGCTAGTGGCAATTGAGAAGCTGAATTTTAAATTTTATTTATTTGTCATTAATTGAAATTTAAGCATCCACATAGGGCTGGTTGCTGCCGTTTTGGGTGGCATAGCTCTAGACTAAAAATTAAGATGCCAAATTGTCATGCTCATCAGTAGCATTCACTAGTGAGAGGAGGCTGAAAGGGGTTGAGTTAGGCTATTGACATTCATTCCAGGTTTAATAGATTTGTATTGAATCAAGGACTCAGCTATTGTGAGCATCCAAATTGTGCATTTCTCTTTACTTTTTCTCTTGCTTTTCATATCTAAAAACTTCTTGAATATCTTAATTGTTCTTTCTTCATTTGAAGAATTATCACTTTTGGCCTTAGAGGGACATAGCTCATCTAGTGCACAGATTAATAGCTCTGGCTCTGTCCTTAGCTAAATCTCGAAGGTACTGTTACACGACTGTACTGCCGTATGCCAATTCACATTGTTATCTTTTGTGTGTGTGTGTATGTGTGTGTGTGATACTGCAAGTGAGTGAAATGTGAAAAAAAACATTATTCATTTTAAATAGTTTTGACTGCCAGGTTAATGTGACTCTTAAGTGGAGCTTCATGAGGTCTGGCCATAGTAACTGCTTTTAACTTGATTTAAAGTTCTTAAACATTCTGAATTGCTTCACCTAATCTTTTTATATTGAATGTACAATTTTCAGGCTCTTTTTTATTTTCAAATCCATAACTGACAGCTGCTCAACACCTCATTCAAGTAGTTTTTTAAGAGTTTTGGAGAAAAGTTGAGATAGACTGGATTTACTGCCGTCAGTTGAATTAAGATGTTATGGATTTAAAGATGGTAGAGAATGAGAAAGAAAAATATGAAATAATTATTGTATGTTCACTGCTTCCTCGATGACCATAATTTGAAGTTTAATAAGTAATAAAACAGGAAGCAGAAGAACACATGTTAACTTTCAAAACTCAACATAAGAAATTAATACTCGATTTGATAGCCAAATTTTTATGTGTGGTCCCATTTGTTTTATTACATTTTACATTGTATTGATGCACAGAAATGCATATATGTATGTACATGTATATATACATAAATACATGAAAGCCTTACAATAAACCTTTTCTTGAATATTGTACAGATTCTATGAGACTGTAAGTTCACTGAAGGAACTAACTCTTGAAGGGAGTCTGTGATGTCTAGTGCACAGCAAATACTTCTCAAATGAAATCGACAATTTTATGAGAGAAATAAGGCATAGGTCTTCTGCCTCTATTTCCAATGACAAATTTTCAAACTGCTCCAAGACTCAATTCAAGAAGGCTATATTGAAAACAGAGAAATTTCAGGGTGTGGTGTTTGTCCAGGAGTTAAAATTAATGTGACTATAAATTTTGTCCTCAACCTTCTAATGCCTTTTGAGTAAATACTGTATGCATCTCTCAATATTTGTGGGTATGTGTGTCACCTGCTCTGTGTTAGGCAATGTGTTAAATACTAGATTTACGAAGATGAGTTATATAGGTCCTCTTCCCTCCACAGACTTAGATTTTTATGTGGGAGATAGTAAAAAAAATATAATAATGCTATGTGCTAAGAACCATAATACACATAGTTTAGGCATATAGCAGAAGCATAAAAGTGGAGTACTAACTCAGCATGGAGACTTTGAGTCAGGAAATACTTTCAGGGTGTCCCTTGATTTGGGTCTTGAGAGATAGTTTGAGGTAGCCATACAGATGAATTTAGGAGTTTTTCCAGGTAGAGAAATAATATGTAGACAGATATGGAAACATAGAAACCAAAGGGTGTTCTGGGTACTACAAATAGTTTCCAGAATAGTTCCCAGTTTGGTGTGGCTCAGGGGGGAGCCTTTGTGGGAGCATCCAAAGATGAAGCTGGAAAAGGTACGTGGGGGTTAGATCATGAAGGACAGACTTGGTAATAATGAAGAATTTGGGCTTTATCCCATGGACTGTGTCAGTAGGGAGTGGGGAGAATCAGATTGGCTGTGTGTGGAATGGATCAGGAGAATCAGAGACTGCAGCAAAGAGAACAGTTAGGGAGAAGCTATGGAGGATGTGGTGAGATTTAAAGTGCTTGGTCTGGCCCTGGTGGGTGTGGCTTGGTGGATTCAGCATCAGCCTGCGAACCAAAGGGTCGCTGGTCCCATTCCCAATCAGGGCACATGCCTGGGTTATGGGCTAGGTCTCCAGTAGGGGTCACACTAGAAGCAACCACTCATTGATGTTTCTTTGCTTCTTGCCCTCCCTTCCCCTCTGTCTAAAAATAAAATGAAATGCAGTGAAGTGAAGTAAAAATAAATAAAGTAAAATAAAAATAAATAAAATAAAATAATAAAGTACTTGCTATGTATTTTAGGAGGAAGTGGTTTCAAGATGTGTTTGAGGGTAGAATTTCAGGACTGAATGTGAGAGTGAGGAAAGGAGTTCAGGTTAATGATCAAGATCTGGCTTAGCCGCCTAGGTGGCTGATAGGTTCACTAACCAAGACAGGGAGTTTAGAAGATGGACAGTGCTGGGGATTAAGTCTTTGAAGAGGCTGTGGCACATTCAGGTGGAGATGTCTAGCAGCACTCTGTGGCTCTTACGTGGAACCGTGATCATTAAGAATGTGTGTACTGGGTAAGCGGAGAAGAGGAGCTTGGGATGGAACTTCAGGGAGCATCACTTACAGAGAGGCAGAAGACAGACCAATGAAAGGAATGAAGAAGGAACTGTCAGAGATTTGGAGCAACTTGAAGAAAGGCTTTTTGTTTTGAGATCCAAGAAAGACGCACATTCTAAGAAAGGAAGGGAGAAACACTGTCAAATGCCACAGGAGGTCAGATAAGATAAAGGAGCCCACTGGTGGATGTAGCATTTAGGCACTTGTAAGGGACAATCTGCCTAAGAATTTCAGGGCTGGGTAAGTGTGGAAACCAAGTGGAGTGGGTGGGGCAAATGAGTGCACAAAAGGAGGAGGGAGTGTAGTTAAGAATTTTAAGAGGCTTGGTTGGTAAAGGTCAGATGAGAGCAAGGGAAGTGGACATAAGGAGATGTAGAACTGAGGGAAATGTTATGTATATTTTTACATTAGGGGGATTTGAGAATGTTCATATATACTAAACAATAAGAGGTAGTACAGAGAATTGAAGATAAGGGAGGAAGAGTTGGTCACTGATGGAGCAAAGACCATGAGGCTCATGAGGAAGCATTTGCTTGGAGAGGAGAGACCATTTTTTTTCCTCTTGTGATGGAGCTAAGGGGAAAGTCTTTGAGAACAAGGGTTGGATGTAAGTTAGACTGTATGCAGGAGGGAGGACCTCCTTGGGAAAGCTGGAGCCCATGTGGTACCTACTGACTGTCCATGGAACTGTGAGGGGTTTGGAAGCAGGAGGGAGAGAATCAAAGGTATTTCAGACCCCTCTGCGGGACCTGAGAAGATTATAGAGGGCATCCAGCTGAGGCTGGAAACCACGTGGTAGAGGCCACAGTCCCCTTGGCTGCTGAAGATTGAGCTTCTTGGGCAGTTGACTGAATGCTCCTATTTCCCAGGTAGATACGGTACTACTGAGGTGTCCTTGATACCTTCTTCCGTTTCAATGGGAAGGAATGTTAGTATATCATGGACGTTTGGAGCTGAAAGGACCTTAGGGATAATTCAGACTCACCCCCTCATCTCGTAAGCAAGGAAACAGGTTTCAAAAAGTGAGTGATTTATTCATGTAAACCCAAAGCCAGACTGAGCCCCAGAGCTCTCTTTTCTGTACCTTGCTACCTCCTTGATAAGGATTATGGATGAATCCCATTCATTATAAATGGTCTTAATACCCTATTTTGGACCCTGGGAATCCTGTACCATTTTCTTCTCCATCTTGTTTTCTTACTCTGTGCAGGTTCAAGCAGGTACAGCTGTATTCTAGGATGATAAAAATAAGTAGGCTTATCTATTCCTAAATGGAGATGACTTTTGATTAGATGAGAATATTACCTGGGACTTGTAAAAAAAGTCCATCTTAAGTGGTTAAATGTTTGGGATTTCTAATCTTATAAACTATCTAATTTTAAAGGTAGGTGGATTTATTCCTTTATGCATATATTTAAGTTTTTACAAATTTTATTTTAATTAAATTTATTGGGATGACTTTAGTTAATGAAATTATGTAAGTATCAAGTGTGCAGTTTTGTGATACATTACCTGTATACTGCACTGTGGGCCCACTACCCAAAGTCAAGTCTTCCGTCACCATATATTTAACCCCTTTGCTTTTTACAACCACACCCTCCTTCCCTCTGTGTCCGTGTATATGAATTTTTGTTTCTGTTTGTTCATCTGTTGCTTTCATTTTTATATCCCACATATGAATGAAATTATATGGTTCTTGACTTTCTTGTTTGACTTATTTAATGTAGCATGATGTTCTCAAGATCTGTGTGTGTTGTCTTAAATGGCGGTATTTCACCTTCTCTTGTGGCGGAGTAGTACTCCATTGTATGTGTACCACATCGTCTTTGTCCAATCACCTGTTGAAGGACACTTTTATGTTTCTTTTCATCTCCTGGCCACTGTTAATAATGTTGTAGTAAACACAGAGGTGCATATATCTTTGTGAATAAACGTTTTTGAGTTTTTCAGGGAGATACCCAGAAGAGGGGTTACTGAGTTAATATGGTAACTCTATCCTTAACTGTTTGGGGAACCTCCACACTGGTTCCCATAGTGGCTGTACCTGCTGAAGTGTTCCCACCAGCAGAGAGTGATGATTCCTTCTCCACAGCCTCTCCTCTCCAACACTTGTTATCACTTGTTGATAATAGCCATTCTAACTGGTGTGAGGTGGTATCACATTGTAGTTTTGATTTGTATTTTCCTAATGACTAATGAGGTTAGACATCTTTTCATATACTGCATTTTGCTGTATATAATGCGCATTTTTTCCCTCCATTTTTGACCGAAAAACAAGAATGCATTATACATGGGTAGTACTAATTCACTTTTATTTATGCTTATGCATTAAAAGTGAACTCTAGAAAGCAATAATGATATCTGTATGCAAAATAGTACTCTGGAATACAGTAATTGGTTTTGTTTCTAAATATAAATAAATAAATAATTGAATTAAAAAATTAAAACAAAAAGTTTTTTTCCCTCAAAGTTTGGGCCAAAAATGTGGGTGTCCATTATACACAGCAAAATATGGTATTTGTTGGCCATTTGTATGTCTTCTGGGGGGGGGTGTCTGTTTAGGTCCTCTGCCCATTTGTTAATGGGATTGTTTGTTTGGTGTTGCGCTGTATGACTTTATATTTTTGGACACTAACCTCTTGTCGGAACTGTTGTTGGCAGGTACCTTCTCTCACTCAGTGGTTGTCTATTCTAAGTTTTATTTATTTATTCCACATTTTGTGAGTTAGTTCTTACTAAGTGCTAGGCACTGTGATGATGTAGTAGCAACAGAATTCCCGTGTCTCTGAATATCTGTTGAGAATTGACTCTCATATTATGCTCTCTTCATTAAGAATGTCAAGTTTAATATCAGCAATGTGCGTATGCCTCTTTGGGATCTGCCATCTATGTCGTCTGCCTAGACAAAAACTAAGACAAAGATAACAGCATGTCTGTTGAATAAACATAGACTTGGCAGAAACGGGGGACCCTTAATTAATTGTCAGTGTTTATAATACATCTTTCTCTTTTGTTTCCAAGAATGAGAATAATTCAGCAATATGATTGATAAATAAAACATAAAAGGTCAGGTATGGTTGCCCTGGTAACTATATTTTTCAGCAAGTATCTTGTTTGCTATGAAATGTGTCCTGCCTGGATGATTTACTGGAAATCAGACTAAATGTCATGACTTTCTGTATTTGAGTTTCTTATACCCTTTTTTAGGAGTGACAGTTTTGTAGGATTTTTGGGGGGTAGGATTTTGAAGCTGTATGTGTGATGGGGGTCCTTGTGTGTTTTTTTTTTTCCTTGTTTGGAAGATAAACAGGAAACTGTGATTACAGTGAATCTATTTGAGTTAAAGAAGAACTTCCAAGTCTAATGTGGGATTTAAGAGTATTTGAATGATCTTTGGGATACATAAAATTTCTTAAAACTAGAATATTTTTATATAGAACGGAGACAAAGCAGATTTTCTAATAACTGATAAGGAATGTGTTACAACGTACCTTTTGATTCCTATGCAATTTAGAGTAGAATCAATTATTCTCAAAAAAGTATTAAAGATGAAAGTCAAAATAATCAAGCAGTTAAAACAATTGCTACATTGATGATTTTTGGTAGTATGAAGTAAAGTAGATAATTAAAAATAAAAGTGTAGCATATTCTGTGACCCCCCCCCCCGCCCCACCCAAACGAAAACCTACTTCAAGGAATTAAGCTTACAGAAGTAATTTAAATATATACATACACACACACAAAGATGCATGTAAATGTGCATATATACATGGATGTTCCTGCTGTGTTGTTTTTAATAACAAAAAATTGGAAACCACTCAAATGGCCATCAGTAAAAGACTGTTAAGTAAATTGTGGTCTGTTCATAGCTACAAGAATACTTTGTAGCCATGAAAAACAGTGATGTCTATGTCTGGGTGCAGAAAAAGATTTTAAAGATAAATATCAACAGGTTGTAAAAGGAACCTTGCAGAATATTGTATATGTGGAATGATTCTGTCTTTTTAAAAAAAACTTATATTTTATGTATAATTTGTTTATAGTGCATACTATAATTAGTATGTTCATTTAAATTTGAAGAATGGATGTAAAGCTATTAACTGTGGTTATCTCTGGAGAGTGGGATTATGAAGGACTTTTACTTAAGTTATATTTGCATATTGTTTGAAATCTCTATAATGAGTGTGTTCTCTTTGTAATTAGAGAAAGCAGTGGTACAAAGCCTGCTATTTAAAAGGTCTAAAATGCTCAGCTGAAATATATGCTACTTGTAAATACACTAGGCTTTGTAGAAACCTTTTATTTACTGTTTGTTTTTGTCTAGATATCTTGGATTTTGAAGTTTATATTTATGCCTTCTATACCCTATATACTGAGTGCCTTTAAAACTCTTTTCTAGATATCTACCAGCTGTTTTGTTTTCTCACATTTCAATTGTTTTCCAACATACCTTTCTTTATTTTTTTAGATTATCATTTTGCAAAGTAACCTGTTCAATTTCTTTTATTTAATTACTACCAATTATGCTTTAATGGACTTTTGCTTTTTGTTAAAAGAATTTTTGGTGGCCCAAATACTGGAGCTCTTTTATTTTAAAATTATGTGAACTCTGCCCTGCTGGTGTAGCTCAGTGGATTGAGCGCGGGTCACGGGTTCGATTCCCAGTCAGGGCACATGCCTGGGTAGTGGGCCAGGTCCCCAGTAAGAGGTGCTTGAGAGGCAATCACCACACACTGATGTTTCTCCTCTCTTTTTCCCTTCCCCTCTCTCTAAATAAATAAATAAAATCTTTAAAAAAAATTATGTGAACTCCATGTACCAGGGAATTTAGGAATGAAATTTGTGTTCTTCAGGATTTCATGTGTTTGTGATTTGCAAGATCCTGACTCTATTATACTAATATATAATGTGTGTGTGTGTGGGGGGGGGGTCCAAGTCTCTACCTGGACCCCATCCGCAACAGTGACCTGGAGACGCTTCTCTAGTACAGTTTGTCTTTTGGAGAGGAGTCATTAATGCAGATAGGATTAGGAAGCAAATAAACATGGGCCAGTCCTTTATTGCCATTTTCAGTGTATAAGCTTAGTTTGTTAGCACATAAAATGGAGCAAAAAAGAGTCACTATTTCAGACCCATGCCGTGACTGTTACAGTACAGTGATGCTGTCTGTTAGGATAAAGCTACGTCATGAGATAGGTCACAGTGCTGACATTATGGGCATATTTTACGGATCTGGAGACTTAGTACAAATTTAGAAAACAGCCTTGTATTTTTAATTTTATCCTCTTCTGCCTTGATTGCATAAAGCTGGATAGGTAATTCCCTTTCTTGGGAATAACTGTTGGATTCTTGTCCTTGGGAAGAGTTTGAAAACATGCTTTTAAAAAGATTTTAGATAAGAGGTTATTATGCCATAGTTATTTACGATTAAGGAGTAAAGATTTAAGGAGTGTTTTTCAAAAAATATTTTGATCTGATTCATGCAACCATATATGCACACTAAATTACTTTGTTAAGTGTGCCTTGATTTTTCCTTTCAGTATGCTTTCATATTTTCCTTGTCTATCAATCCAGACACTTCCACTGTATCTTGTTCGTGTTAGTCTATCCATTCATTTCAATATCCTAGCCTACCTTACTTTACCTACTCCATTTCTAGTCTATTTCATTTAAACAAATGCTGGGCAGGACCCATTTAATGTATTTTAAGACCTGCCACTTGAAAATCATTGATAAAGAAGGATAACAGATTTGTAATGAATAAAATTGCTAAATGTGATTTCTTGAGTGTTGTCTGTCCTCATCTGTGGAGGTCAGTGCATTGCTAACTTTCAGTTATGATGTCCCAGGCTTGTCCCTGGCGTGGTGGAGTGCCAGAGTTAAACTACCTCATAATGAGATGTATACATTTGTTGATTTCTAAGCCATCTTTTTTTCTAGGAGAGTTTTAAACCAGGAAATCTTTATCATTCTGATTCTCTTATTATGTAAATGTTGAGTACTCTGAATATTCAAAATGCTAATACAGTCTGTGTTTCTCAGTGTGGATTATGCACTGTGGAGTGTTTAATTCTAGGATTGGTTTCTCCTACCATCCAGCAAACTCCTGGTCCCTTCCTGCTGTCATCTACTAATGCATGCATAGGGAATACAAAACCATGGTAATATTGCACTAAGCCTCCAAGGTTAGGTAAATCTGTCTCTGAGGTTAAAAATAAAAAAAGGCAAGCAAATCACCAATCACTCCAGTACACTTAAAAACCACCTCACATGGAAGTGATCTTGGATTATCTGGCCTAGGTCATTTTTATTATTGATAATTTAGCGTTGACTTTGCTCTAAATAATTTTATAATTGAATTTCAACCTTAAGTTTTAGATTTATAACCAGAACATAAGTTACATTCTTGAGACTCTGGAGAGTATAGACACTATATGTCTTATGTTTACTGTAGAAGCCAGTTCTGTGTCAGGACATAATTGATGCTTGATGAATATATTGATTTCATTTGAATGTGAATTGTGTGCTAAATACTGTAATAATTAAAAACACTGAGTGCTTCCTATGAGCACATTACTTTCATCATCTCACTGAGTACTCACAACTTTTCTATGGGTTAAGTACTGTTTGTCACTTTTAAAAATTTGTTTTTTAAATTTACATAAGGTAAAAGTTACTCTTTTGAGGGTATTGGTTTTTAAATCTTAACAGATACGTAGAATCCTGGAACTATGTGGTGTGCAGATGACAACCACAGTCAGTATCTCCCCTCCGTTCCTCACTCAGATCCCTCCCTCTCGCTCTCCCTTGGCACACTCTCCATGTTTATGTGGCTTAACTTGATTTCGGGAGAGATGTATGGTAGTTCTATGAAATAATTTGTAAAATAAACCCTTCATTTTGAATGTGAATCTAAAATTTTGCAGTGAGGCAAAGTGAATATATAAAGGAATTATTTAAAAAATCAATTTATCACCCAGAAGACTTGTTTGTTAAAAAAATCATGTATCTTGTTTTTATTTGGTTCTTATGTAAAGGGTCGAGTAAACTTGCCAAAATTACAATGAAGAAAATATTTTAAAAATATTCTTTGACATCTTTTGAATTGATATTTGGAGTTCTGTGGTTTACTGTGGTGTCTATCTGCATCTCTTCTCAAGAGGATAGGAAGTCTACTTCCTTTTGTTAAATTTGTTCATCTAAGCTCATTCGTATAAACTTCAAGGAATACACTTCAGTCTACCTAACTTTTAATTCATGAAGCTCTAAAACAAGTAGTCACCAATCTGTTCTCCATTCCTGTAGTTTTGTGTCATTTCCAGAATTTCATATAAATGGAATCATAGTGGATGCAATCTTTTAAATCTGGCTTCTTTCACTTAACATATTGTATCTGAAATTCACTGATGATGTTGCATGGATTAGTTGTTCATTCCTTTTTTTTTTTTTAAGATTTATTTATTTTTAGACAGAGGGAAAGGGAGAAAGAGAGGGACAGGATGCCGCCTAGTGGGGACCTGGCCTGGAACCCAAGCATGTGTCCTGACTGGGAATCGAACCAATGACGCTTTGGTTTGCAGGCTGGCACTCAATCCACTGAGCCACAACAGCCATGGCTAGTAGTTTATTCCTTTATGTTGCTAAGCAGCATTTCACTGTATGATGTACCACAGTTTATCTGTTCATCTATCAAAGGACATTTAGGCTGTTTCCAGTTTTTGACACGCTGAGTAATGTAGCTATAAATATTTGTGTACAGGTTTTTTTTGTGGACATAAGTTTTCATTTCTCTTGGGTATATGCCTAGAGGTAGGATTGTCAGGTCATACATTAAAATATACGTTTAACTTCTAAAGAAACTACCAAACTAATTTCCAGGGTGGCTGTGTTATTTTTCCATTCCTGCAGCATTGCATGAGAATTTCATTTGTTTTGCATCCGTGTCAGCACTTAGTATTGTCAATATGTGTGTGTGTGTGTGTGTGGTCATTTTGATAGATGATACTGGGGTATCTCATTATGGTTTGATTTTGTATTTTCCTAATGACTACTGTTGTTGAATATCTTTTTATTTGCTTATTTGTCACTTGTATATATTCTTTGGTAAAACATCTATTCAAGTATTTTGTAATTACCATTTTTTTTGCATTGAGTAATGAGAGTACTGTGTACATGCTCTTTGTAGGTGTGTGGTTTGCATATATTTTTACTCACAATCTTTGCTACTCACAAGATTTGTTTCTCACAATCTTTGCTTGCTTTTTTTCATTTTTTAAAATATAGTTGACCCATGAACAACACAGGTTTGAGCTGCACAGGCCCACTTATACATACATGGAGTTTTCTAGTAAATATGTATAGTACTATGAAAGTGTTTTCTGTTTCTTAGGATTTTCTTAATATTTTCTTTTATCTGGCATACTTTTTTATAAGACTATAGTATATAATACATACAACAAAAGATATGTCAATTGACTGCTTATGCTTATCAGTGAGACTTCTGGTGAGCAGCACACTATTAAGTTTTTGAGGAGCTGAAATTGATAAGTGGATTTTCAACTGTACTAGGGGCTGTCCCCAACCTTTGCATTGTTAAAAGGTCAACTGTAGTGTATCTCACTGAGTTTTTAATTTTTATGAAGTCCCGTTTAACCATTTCATCTTTTATGTATTATGTTTAGATGAGGTAGTTTAGGGATTGCTTAACCCAAGGTGATAAAGTTTGTCTTATTTTCTTATAAAAGTTTTATAGTTTTACATTTTTATTTAGGTTTGTTACTCATTCTGGGTTAATTTTTGTCTAAGGTAGTAGGTATAGATTGAAGTTTATTTTTTGCATATGAATGTTCAGTTGTTTCAGAAGCATTTGTTGAAAATGTCACAGGTAGGCACAGGTAACCAGGTTCTTGATGATTGGGACAAAGAATTGAACTGAACACCCAGAGTTTATAGCAGAGAACATGGGAGCAGGCCAACTCCAAGCAGAGATTGACCTCATGGGCTGGAGGGACTCTAGTCTTATAGGGCAGATCCTTCCTGGCTAGTTTGGGTGGCCTTTACTGCGCATGTACAAGTAGTTGTATTACTTTAAAACTACTGTGCATGTGGTCTCCCATGATCCTCCCCGATTGGCCACCAGGGAAGAGGGTCCCATAATGCTACCGAATTGACCCCCGTTTCTCCTGGGGTTCCCCAGTACTAGGTTCACCTTTCCCTTCACCAGAGAATTATAACTCTCCATGTTAGAGATCGGTGAAAAGGAAAGGAATTATTTATTCAAGTTATACAGACTTAAGAGCAATGACTTAATGTCTTCATCAAAGTCCCATAGTCCCTTAAAACACCCACAAACACACACACTCCTACCTTCCCTGCTTTGCCCAGTCTGGGGTACCGTATCTCAGGAAAAGAAATAGAAGTCCATGGCCCAGGCAGCCCCTGGTTCTTCTCAGTAATCCATCTCAGCTGGTAGGCCTCTCTCGGTTCCCAGCACCATCAGCTGTCTTGCCAGGATCTCCAGCTAAAGCCACCTGGTGGTTTTCTGCTAAAGCCGAGTGGTGATTCTTCTCATGGCTGCAGGGGTGGGAAGGGTCCACTCCACTCTGGCTAAAGGCGCATAGTTCTCTCTCTACTGCCACAGCCATGTGGCTCCCTCCTCAATGGCTGTCGCATCTGGGTTTAAATATCCTTCCAGCTTTACTGTGCTGCTATCAGGAGTCCGTGCAGGGGTGGCCCCATGGCATGGAGCCAATCATCTCCAAGCTCTCACACAGGCGCTGTAACTAGGGGGAGTTGCCTCTCATTTACATCTTGGGGGGAAGTTCCTTCCATCCCCCTGACTCAGAGCAGGGCCACAGCTATTTAACATATCTATGTAACCAGTCAAAGGTTATAGATACGTTAAATGACCACGCCAGAGGTTAGCTGCAAAGCTGTTGCTATACAAAACAGCTCTCAATGGCCCTGCTCCCTGTGTCCCTTCCCCCAACTCACACCTGTGGTGGAGGGTGAGGACATCCTATGTATCTTTCTAATATTTCCTGGACACCTTGAGTTCTGGACACCATTACAAATCCTTCTTTCGGGGGTCCCCTGGCTGCACCCTCCTACAAAAAGACTATCCTTTCTCATTTGAATTGCCTGTGTATTTTTCTCAAAAATCAATTGGTCATATTTGTGTGGTTCTCTTTTTGGACTCTCTTTTTGTTTAAATGGTGGATTATGTCTGTCTTTGAGCCTGTTAAGATAGATGTTTTTTTAACTGCTGATTTCTGATGAGGAAAGTGAGTCCTAATCAAATTTACCTTGGCTAAGGTAATTCAGCTAGCAAATGGCTGAACTAGTGCCCAGACCAGGGTTCTGTACTAATGCTGTGCTGAGAAGTTAGTTATGTTGGCATCTGTCCTCATCTTAATTATTTTGCTCCTGGTTGAAATATTTGGTTTTAAGTAAGTGTTTAAACAATGTATTTTTGAAAGAGTAGATGTGACAAATAGAGCTCATTGAATTCTCTGAAATAGTGTATTCAGGGTTTTTTCTCCCTTTTGCTTACTAAACTGTTGATTATCAGATGGTAATTAATTGTGAATATCTTTAACAAAGTATAACTTTTCCCTCCTAAATCCAGGGAGCTGTATGTGATTTTCCTTTATTGTAAAGAGAGCAGTAGAAATGTATTTTCCTTGTATGGCAACCAAAGAATGTTTCGGATTTGTGAATGTGAGAACACAGATGGGCTGAGAGTGACTTGCATCCAGATGGCTTATGCATGGAACTCGGTAGAGGTGAGAGTGACGCTAATGTGACAATGAATAATAAGTTAACGTTTCAATATTGGCAAACTGAGGAATTTTGAATAATGTCATAGTAACTTCTGATTTTTAAAAGCTAAGTGTGTACTTTGATAGGTTATTAACTAGGCATACACACTCATAACTGTATATGTGTGTATTTTCTTTCTTGAGTCACCTCTAATGACTTCAGCCCAGGGACTTTGGAGTGATTTTTTTTAGTATAATTGATTGACATACATTCTATTAGTTTCAGTTGTGCAACATAATGATTTTATGTTTGTATTGTGAAATGCTTACCACAATGTGTAGTTTACATATGTGATCATATATACTTACAATTTTTTTTCTTTTTCTTCCTCATGTTTAGGAGTTTTAATATGGCACTGTTTTTATGCTTTTCCTTCTGAGAACCCATTTATTCACTTTTTTCAAAAGACAAGTGACTTCCAAACCCATATCTATATTCCACTGTTGTGCTTACCTTCACTCTATGGGCTGTGATGATACTTACTTATAAAATACAAGTACTAGGATGACTTTAAAATTTTTTTTATTTAGTTATTTTTAATTATAGTTAACATACTATAATCTATTAGCTTCACATGTACAACATAGTGATTAGACATTTACATAACTTATGAAGTGATCACCATGATAAGTCTAGTACCCACCTGGCACCATACATAGTTTTTAACAATATTATTGAGTACACTCCCATCCTATACTTTATACCTCTGTAGCTAATTTTATGACTGATAACTTGTGCTTTTAATCCCTTCGCCTTCTCGTCTCTTCTTTTTCACCTTTCTTCCTCAGTCTGGCAATCAGCAGTTTGTTCTCTGTATCTGTGAGTTTGTTTTGTTTATTTAATTTTTCTAGAATCCACATACAAGTGAAATCATATGGTATTTTTCTTTCTCTGTTTGATTTATTCACTTAGCGTAATACTGTTTAGGCTTATTCATGTTGTTATAAGTGGCAAGGTTTCATTTTGTATGGCTGAGAGTAATAGTTCATTGCATATAGGAAGGTCTGTCCAGAAAAAGTCCAGCCATTGTTCATCTAACAGGAATGGTTTGTACAGCATCGATACAACCTGGCAGCCCAGCAGAGTGGACAGGCCTGTGCATGCTTGAACAGTGATGACTCCGTTGTACTAGTCAGTGGGGGTGGCGGACACTGCCATCGAGTGAGCATGTGTGCTGTGTGGCTGTCACATTCAAAATGACTGAATGAGTAGAGCATCGAATCTTCCTCTTCACCCTCACAAAGAACCAAACATTCTCAACTTCCTTTGTAGTTTCTGTAAGATAGACTTGGTTTTTGGAACCCCAGAATCATTTTTAACCTCTCTGTCTGGCCCTGGTATGATCAAGCGCATAGCCAATTTCTGAGTTTTTTACATGGTTGCATTGGACCTTGCTCTTTTCACTCCTTACAGTGTCTCCCATGGCCTCTTGCCCTCTCCCTTCTCCCTTAATTTACAACCATCAGCTTAGTTACGTGCTTTACCAGCTCCTGTACGTGAACCCCGTGCATGTCAAACCAAATTTTTCTTGTTTTATTACCACTGTTCATGCTGTTCATTCCATCCAGAAGGCTTCCCTTCTCTCCCAGGATCTGCAGATTGAAAGCGAGGGCATAACTCAATTGTTATCTCATCTTTGAAACTCCTTCTCTGATCTGAAATACAGCCCACAGGGTGCTCAGGCCCGCATTATCAGCGTATCCTGGGAACTTGTTACAGATGCTAATTCTCAGGCCCCAGTCCAGACCTAGGAATTGGAAACTCAGTGGGCAAGGGAGAAGGGCAGCACTGTGTGCCTAGCGAGCCCTTCATGTTTGATAACCACTGCCGTATGTGCTCCCATGTCTATATTCTCAGTCCCCAAAGCTGAGGAGTCTTACCCTGCTTCTTAGCCCACTTCTGTTTCTTAGCATCTGTCAGTTTTCTCATGTTGAATACCCACTTCTCTTTTTTGCAACTACTTCTAATTCCACATTAAGAATATCAGACTCAGAATTCACTTCTCTGAGAAAAGCTCAGTTTACTCTGATTAACAGATGTTCAGTTTATTCTGTGCTCATTTCTCCTTATTGATCATGCTACTCTGTAAGGACTTCATTTGATTACTCTATGTATGTTCTGTCTTTTCAACAGGTAGAATGGTAAAATGTGTCCCTCCAAACTGGCATAGGATAAATTTGGTACATATTTTTGGTATGTCAATTTTAGCAGATATTTGAGAAGAAAATACATTTAAATAATGTCCAAACAATAAATATATCTATGACTATGTAGAATGCAAAACGTGCATGAATTTTCAAGGTTAGTGATATCTGTATTCAGGTAACTTTTGGCTATGTCTTAAGCTACCTAGGGTATTTATTAATTCCCTTTCCTCTGATATTAGAAATAAGTTGGGGAAAAGTCTGTGACCCTGGATGAGAGGAAAAGGTAGCATGTACTGATTTCTTCACTTGCTACTGCGATTGAGTCACACATTTGGCCTTCATTTTCTCACTTGAAAAATTAGGATAATACCACCTACTTCATATGATTATGGCATTTCCTGGTTCTGTCTGTGTAGACATCCTAATTTGTACAGATTTTGAAGTTTTAGTGCTTTATAATTGTTAACAAATGGTAAGAGATATTACTTGACTTTTTGACAAATCTGTTGCATTTTTTTTAAAAGTCCTTTCATTCAATTTTAGTTTTAATGGATAATATCTTACTTTCTAATAGTATCTGAAAGGTTTTTGTGGTTTTCTAAGTAGAATGAATTAGGCCAACTAAATGGGCTTTTTGACACAATGCCCTACCGAGAATGTTGTTTCATTGTCCATGGCTAGTTTAACCAGTATTATGTGAAGACAGTTTCAAACTACTCTGATACTTGGTTTTTATTTAGTTCTTATTTTTTTTTAGCACTTCCTATTAATGGAACTGTAGAGTGGTATAACATGGAGAAGGTGAGCAGGCAACATGGAAAGTTTAATCATTACAGTGGCATTTCAGGCAAATGTTACAGTTTACAAAGCACTTAACATGCATTGTATCCTAGCTCCCAACATCGTATGAAGTAGGCATTATCATTATTATTATATTCGCTGATTAGAAAACTGATGCTCAGATCAAGACCTGTCCGTGATGACAGAACCAGAAGGTAAAACAAAAGCCTTGGAAATTGAGGATGATACGGTTGTGATGAACAGGTCACTTTCTCGTGGGCTAATGCATGGAGATAAATTACAGTTTTATGCCATCCATAAGCACTGTCTTGTACAGTTTATCAATGTGGCACAGGAGTCAGACAACTCTGGGTTCATGTCCTGGCTCTACTACTTCCTTTCTGTGTGATCTTGGCAGGTCATTTAACCTGTCTGAGCCTCATTTTCCTTATTTGTCAAGTAGGAAGAATAATCTTATCCACCTTATAGAATTGTTGTATTAAAGTAAGTTAATAAATATAAAACTGTTAGAACAGTCCCTGGGACATAGTAGCAAGCACTATATGTATCATCATCATCACCATCATCATCATCGTCATCACAGTATAGTGGTTGAAGTGCCTTACATGAGAGGTCCTTAGGCATAAGTAAAATTTATAGAAATGGAAATCAGGCTTCCATAAGAGTTTGTTCTGATGGAACTATTTAATTCTTAAGCCAGCCGCTATGCACATTTGTGCGTTTTAAGTAGGTATTGTGCCCTTGTCTGGACTTTCTTATGGACTTAAGTTCACTTACCGCCCTGAAATAAATGAAAATTTGGAGCATTTGATTTCTGTTTCTAAACACTCAAAAGTTACTTAAGAACTCCAATAAGGTGCCTTCCCCACCTCCATAATGGCAGACCTTTACCTTTCTAAAAGAAAACAACACACCCACACCAACCATGTGGATGAAAGCAAGCCTCATTAAGCTATAAGGTGCATTGACTATTTTCATGATAACTGAGTCGTTAATTGCTTTTTTTAGAAATTGTAGTCCTTTAGAATTTTCACAAGTGAACCACATTTCCTATTCATGAAGTTTTGTCTGTTCTTTTCTTCTGGATTTGGCAAATCACCTGTTCTAAGAGAGCCTTCATTATTGTAGAGAGAGCACCAAATCTGGCTGCCTTCAAGTGTTTTTCTTCCCAGTCCTCCTGTCTCATCTCACATAATGTCCTGGAAATACGAGACTGTTGTGGTGATTGCAGTCTTCCTTTGTCACTTCTGTGAGGCTTCAGGTTTGACTTTTTCCCCCAATGTATCTGTTTTACAAAATGTGGGAAAATCTCTTAAAAATTAAAATTCTGGTAAATGTTGGAAATAGGGAATTAAAATTTGTGAAATTGCAAATTATTCTTAAAACTTATACTTGCCTTTCTTATTGATAGCATATATTGAATGTTTCTCGATTAATTGTCTCTGTATATGAAAACCAGAAGCTCAGTGTAGCACCTGGTTATGAAATGAAGTGCTTATAGAAATATATTCACTTTTAATTTATTAATAGCTATAATCAAGATGAAAAGCTTTTCTTAATAATTAATGTCAAGAGAAGTGTAAGCTTAAGACAACTTTACGACTTCTCTCCAGAGGATGTGTAGTTGTGACGGGTTGTGATGAAAAAAAAATTTGTTTTTTCAGTTCCTTTGACATTTTTCTTTTGTTTGAAGGTTCTTATATTCAGCCTGGGTTTGCTGTAGAGTTAGGGACAAACCCCAGTGTGCCTGTAAATTCATTCACTCTTAAGAGGACGAGAACATTTTAGATTTCTTTCCTCCTTTGAAAGAATTATAAGATTACAAAGGTATTTGGTTCAAGTGGTCCCTGCTACAGCTTTTCTCTGTCCCATGCTTAACTCAGCCTTTGAGGAGGAGCTCGGTGACGAGCTGCCTGATTTTAGAGTGTGTTTATTTCTTTATGCCTTGATGCATCTAGAAAAACTCAAAATGGAACTGTGCTAGAAATCAAGCTGCTTCATAGCTGGGTGGCCCATGAGCATTTTAGGAAGTGCTTTGTGGGTGCATCCGTGAGCACCTTTTGTACTGGTTCTGGTGCGTCTGCCCATTATTTGGGATCCGGTTGCTCTAAGGAAAGAGCAGGCATGCACCCTCCAGCCATTCTACCTTCATCAGTCACTGAAGTGTATTCCTTTCCTTGATTGGCAGCTTTTGTGTTAAGTACCCACTCCGAAGTGTTCCATATCATTTAGAAGGTCGAAGTAGTCATCAGTGACGGAAGCCTGATTTAGATTCTTAAATCGAAATCATTGTTGAAGAATACTGCTCCTCCACTACAGACGTCTTCTGCATCAGTATGTTCATCAGAAAACAAGCTCTCACCGCGTCCCTCATAATATGAAATCATTTTTAATCCCTCTTAACAGGTGCTGCTGCAGTTTATTTATAACCAGTGCATTAAAATGAAAAATACTGAAAGGGTCCTAAATGGAAGGTGGCTATTGAAATATCGCAGCATTTAAATTGTAGAATTTCGTCAGGTTGATCTGTGGAAAGGACGAGTCAATGTTGGCTGGTAAGTGATGTACTCGTTGGTTTCCTGTAAGTTTGCAAGGTGCTTTCTGCTGTGCATATAAGTGAGCTGTGCAAAATCTGGGCCGACAATTGAACTGATTGCTCCCTTGCATCTTCATAATCATATTCGTATTTGCTTAGCTTTCATGGTCTTTGACATTTCTGATCTTTATGAAACATGACATATGTTAGAACTCTATTGGCCTTCTAGACTTTTGCAGCAGACTTGAGATCCTCGTTGAAAGAATTGTTTCATTTAACCCCTTTCTTCCCAGTCCAAGTTTGATCTCACACGTCGGAAAGGTAAATGCACATTTTAATATTGGTGCAACATCTTGGTATGAAGACATGCTAAGCTTTTGAAATTTTTGATTTATATTTCCATTGCACTTTCTCTTTCCTGAAAAATCTCACCAGACCCTGAAGTAGTTGAACTGTATTAATGGGTGTTTATGTTGTCCTGTGACAGCTGCTTTTGCTAATTTGTTTTTACAGGGCAGTTTATAGTAAATGAATGGCATGTTGAATATTTCACTGAGATTTCAGATTATCTAAAGGATATTTTCCGGTTTACTAATTGGTAGATAATACTGGGTACATTGATGTTGACATGAGCAAGCGGATTTAAAATGGTATGAAGTGAGCTTCATTAAAAGATGCTCTAATCACAGTCAGCGGGAAATGTCAAACTAGTTCTGCCTTCATTCACTCTGGTGGACCAGGAGCCCTTGAAGCCTTAGTATGTGGTAATTCTATGCAGCTCTGGTTTTAGAGTGGTCCAGGGTGGGGGGAATGATGGCTTGTTCATAGCTTTTATGGCTCTTATAGTCTTTACCAGAAAGTAAATAGCATGTAAATTTTTAATTACCTGTATAGTTAAATGAACACTCTCCACAAATCATGGTTGTATTGCCGGAGTTCCATAATACATTGTGGATTAGATACATGGAAATAATGCTTGTTGCCCACTCTGACCTGGAAAGCAGTAAATTACCTGGTACCCATTGCAGCAGAAATCTTTTCTAGAATTAGTGCCAATGTGCTCATTAAAAGCATCAGGAAAAGCCTAGCCAAATGCATGTTAGATTCCCAGGTTAAAACTTACAGCATTCGTTCTACTTGTCCTTCCTGTAAAAAGTTACAGACTTCTTGATCAAAATCGACCACTAGGGAACAAAAATCTGAGGATATCAAATACAGTAAGTACATATAACAGTGAAAGCAGATAGATGCTGGAGTAAGACCTTACAGGACTCAAACCTCACTCTTTTCCATACCAACTGAATGAGCTGTGAACGTAACGTAACCTCTCTGAGCCCTAGTCTTCTTATCTGTAAAATGAGGGTAAGATTATCTCCCTTGTGAGGTTGTGGGAATGTCTATTTAGGTCTGTGTTTGTGTGTATTTTTTTTTAAATATTTTATTTATTTATTTTTAGAGAGAGAGAGAGAGAGAGAGAGAGAGAGAGAGAGAGAGAGAGAAACATCAATGTGAGGTTGCTGAGAGACATGGCCTGCAACCTAGGCATGTGCCCTGACTGGGAATCGAACCTGTGATGCCTGGTTCGCAGCCCGTGCTCAATCCACTGAGCTACGCCAGCCAGGGCTGTTTGTGTGTATTTATAGCTATAAAATATTTATCACAGTGTATGGCACTAGGTAAGGGGTCCACCAATGTTAGCTATTTTAACCAAAGTAATTTTACTTCCTCTTTTGGATAACTGTGGGCTTCGTAATCCAAGGCATTAACCAGACATCTTATTTCTACTGATTTTTAAGTTTTATAAAAAACTCTCCTGTCATTAGAACATAGCTGCCTTGAACCATTAACAGGTTCCTGATGAGGATCTGATATTGGATATGTTGATCCCCACATTCATGCAGTAGGTTATTGGGCATATTTGCTGCAGTAATTTTTTTCTCTTTGAATTTCATCAGCATGCCTTTTTTCTTCAACTCCTGACACAGTATGCTGAGATAGTAGTGCTCCTTGGTAGAGATCAAAGACTCTACTTATTTCTCAGTAAAAATAATATGATGCAAGAGTTTCTATAATGCTGATGAAATTTAGCTCCATAGCAAGCACCCTGTTCTTTTGTTTCCCCATTAGCATTAATTTGCCCTGCTAAGTGGTCTTACCCTTTGGCAATCTGTTAAGGAGCATTCCTATGGGTCAGCCTGACATTGTAACATTGTAAACTCCATGCTTGATGGACACGAGCATCTCCTGGCAATCACTTTAAAGCATCCTATTGGATTA
Source organism: Tonatia bakeri (assembly GCA_004024845.1). Classification (NCBI taxonomy): domain Eukaryota; kingdom Metazoa; phylum Chordata; class Mammalia; order Chiroptera; family Phyllostomidae; genus Tonatia; species Tonatia bakeri. The sequence continues at coordinate 8,670 of PVIA01002939.1, read as the reverse complement.
GGAGATTGATAAAGTATGCTGGCGCTGGCGTAGAATGTTTTGGATCACACAGACAAAATCTCTAAGTGGCCTAGTGTTGCTGGTTTTAAGCTTTTGGCCCTTATTGCATACAAATTTGGCTTGTGTACTTAAGTAGAAATTCTCCAGCTCATTCATCCAGGGTTCTGCAGGGTAGGTATTTAGTTCCCCCTCCCTCCTCTTAATGCCACAGTATGTTTTTAAAAGGAGGGAGTGGGAAAAACAAAAACAAAACAAAACAAAACAAAAGCTCTCCCTGGAATGAGCCTATAAGCTTTTCACTATTTCCTGTAAACTGTGCTGGAAATGTAATAATGTGTGATGGCTTTGAGAGGAGGACACAGCCTCTGTTGACAACACCAAATGTAAAAAATGTCACACTGGACTGCAGATGTGGCTTGTGGGTTAGTGTGGACTTCCCTCACCAGTGGGGAAACGGGGCTTAAGTCAGGCTTAGAAAATGAGAAAAATGCTTCAGGGACGTGACCAATGTCTCCAGTGTGCACTACGCTACATAAACCCATTATGTGCTTTAATTTAATGTTCTCTATAAAGATCCAGGACCTGTCAGGAAGAGGAAAGAAACAAGCAATCCCTCTTCAGTGACTTGTGAATAGACTTTTATATTTTTTAAAATACACATTCACCTAAAACATATTTTTCTCTTCATTTAATTTTCTCCGGGTCTCCCTATCTTGTATTGCCACTGCTGAACCTGCTTATGAATTGTTTCGTTCAGTGAAATAAGACTAATGTGTTAGATAGTTAACATTGCTAATTGATTCAATGCAAAGGAAAAGGGAATAGAAGCAGTGAGCCTGGAGTCTCTGACAGCAGACCTGAGCAAACAGCCCTGCAGAGGTCTGAATTGGAGATGCTCCATCTCAGAGCTGTAGGCCTGTGGGTAATACAGCATTTTTCTTGCACGTGGTGATAGGGTCTAAATGGAGGAAAAATGAACTTGCACCTGGGAGTTAGAAAACCGAGTATCTTTCTGCAGAAACTCGGCTCTTCTGTTTCCTCAGTGCTTATTGTTTTCAGACTTCAGGTGTAGACCACCGGGTCCATTTGGCATTTCAGCGGGGCCATCTGCTTTGCATGTTGGGAGCATTTAAGCACGTACCTGTACTTCAGTAAAGCAGCGGAAATTTGCTGAAGATTGTAACTGATGAGCGCATAAGTGAAAAACCCAGTGGGTCAGTGAGCATTTTTCCATTATAAAAACATAACCTTTGAGAAGGTGGTACCCAATGGCAGTGAAGTGTCAGTTACCTGGGTTTTTACAAAGAAAAGAAAAACAGATCTGTATGCCGTTTCCTGTAATGTGGTTGTGGAGCATGAACGCACATACATGCCTCATTCTGTTTCGAAGTTCTTTTTGTTGGCTGCTGTGTGCGGGTGAAAAATAATTGTGACATGGTATTTTTCTTTGAATTGATTTTTTTTTTTTAAGTCAGAGAAGGCTAATGGAATGTTCAGAAATTACTTAAAACCAGGAAATACAGATATTGTAGCAGATGTTGATCATGGGAGTTAGTCTCAGCAATTTTTCCTGGAGGAGCGACATGAGGAAACTGAGGCAGACATGGCCTTATGGGATAGCCTTGTTTCAGTGGTTGTGGTCAGAAGTATAGGTGCTAAAACTGTAAGTTTGCTGAGATCAAGTGGAAGGCTTCCATGTGGGGTCCGTGAGATCCCTCAGAGATTCATGGGTGGCTTTCAGAGAGGTCTGTGAGTCTCTGGAATTCATGCCATGTTCTCTGTGTATTTTTTTTCTGAAAGGATCCTTGTTTTGAGCAGCCTTAAAAGGTTAAAAAGAGCACCCTGAAATAAGCCACTCCTGGCAGCTATCTTAAGTGCATCTTTACAAGTTGACATTTGCTTTCTGTTTCATGCTATTCTGGCCCTTCCCTCCCTGTCACCCACCCCTTCTGTAGGTCACACTGATGTCCTTCTGCCATGTCCCTCTTCTTCTCCCTTCTATCCTTTACCCCAGTGTCTCTTGTATGTGAAAACTTCAGAAAAGGGTGCTGCAGGTGCTAGCCATATTAACTGACAAACAAACCTGAAGGGCCTTCCTTAAATCTTCCTTGCTTTAAAGTTAGTAGACTCCCAGGCTTTGCTGGGACAGAGCATTGGGTCTTTTTTTATTATACCCCTTACCTTGTGGATACCCGGATACTTTCCAACATAATGATGGTTTTCTAACATCCCTTTCTTCCCTCCTTCCCCCTCCTCCACATCAAAAATAAATTACTTGTAGAATATTTAATAGGTTCATGGGGCTCTGCTCCTGTGTTATCTGTTTTAATTCTGTGTGAGATGAGATGCTGCACTTGGCAGCAGAGGCCGCTGATGATGTCGGCCCACCTTGCTGAGCACAGGTCACTGTGGCCTGCAAACCTAAATGGGGTGGTTCAGCAGAGGGAGCTTCATGCTGTTGAGTGGTAGGACTAACGGATAACCCCGGGGTGCTCACATTAACTGCTGGATATTAGGCAGGTGATATGCAAGGCTGTTCCTTTCTGGTTTAACTGTTGCCTTCCTCTGCAGCTCTTCAGCCATTGGTTGGTCCGGCTGAAGCAGTTGGCTTTCTGAGAGCAGTCTCCCAGTTTCACTGCCGCCTCCTCCTCTGTACTGAACTGGTGCTAATGAAGGTCACAGCCAGTGGCCCTTAGCTGATCATGGTCTTCCTTGCTGCCCTGCGGTATTTGGCACATTATCTCCTGTTTCTTTAAAAAATTCTGGCTGTTACCCTATAGCACTCTTTTACCTTTGGTGGTTGGCTTTTTGGGTTCAAGGCACTGTGCTGGCTCTTTTTTCTTTTATCAGCTAAATATTTTCCCCGTGTTTTGTCCTCAGCCATTTTCTTTTCTTTTTCCGCACACCCTCTTTGGTGTTCTCAATCTCATTGTCTCCCATAGCTTCAAGTGTTGCTCTTCTTTCCAGCCAGGCTTCTCCCTTCTCCACCTTTTTAAAAAACTCCTGAATTGCATTGTCAACTGACTAACTTCTAGACACATCATCTTGCCACCCTTTGGAGACCCACCGTGCTCTCAAACTAGTTTGAAGTGGAACTTACCGTTACCTATTCCCCATCTCAGTTACCGAACAGACAAATACGACTAGGCATGTCCAGAAAGTACCCAGCCATGTACTATGAAAAATAGACATTTATTGAACAAGATACAAGATACAAGAATCATGGTACCTGGACAATGACACCTCAGTCCCCTTGAAAGTTATGACCTCTTTGAGGAAATCTGGTTCACTGGTAATGGTTTGAGTCAAGTCATTAGCAACTGCAGCACGATGTTCCTTCTGCTCTGGTAGCAGAAGCTATGGGATGATTTTGCCACGACACATTTCATGCCAAGATCCTGTGTCAAAATCTTGGACACAGTAGTTTTTGGAATCGTCAGATCAGCTTGTAATTCTCACACTGCCAGCTGCCGATCTTTGTTGATTGCAGCCCGTACATGTTCAACATTGTCAGGTGTTCTGCTTGTTGTAGGCCTTCCAGAATGTGGATCACTCTCAACAGATTCTTGAACATCTTTGAAGTGTTTGTGCTACAATTTCATTGTGCCGCGCTCATTGCATCGTCCTCAAAAGCCTTCTGAACCATCCAGATATTTTCTGCAGAGGAATGTTCAAGCTTAACACAAAATTTGACGCAGACTCATTGCTCTACTCAGTCATTTTGAATGTGACAGCCACACAGTACACATGCTCACTCAATGGCATCTCCCCACCCCCACTGACTAGTACAGCGGAGTTGTCATTGTTCACACATGTGCATTCCAGTCCACTCTCCTTGGCTTCCAGGTTACATTCTGTTCTTGTTATATCAACCACTACCAAAAGCAACCACCACATAAACCAATTTGTCCTTGTTTACTTTTTTCCATTCATTGCTGACTGTCCTTCTCTAGGCAGCCCCAGGGCTGAATCACTGTAGACATCTTCATCTTCCTGCCATGCTTCATGTGCAAGTCGTCACTAGATTCTCTTGACCTTCCTAATTAAACATTTCTTCTATCAGACTTTCTATTGCTGTGGCTCAGGGTTAGCTGTGGCTCAGGGTTAGCTGTTCAACCCTTATGGCTGTGGTCCAGATAGACCTCATTCATCCATCATGCTACCAAAGGATTTATCTTCCTTAAACACTGTCCTGATCACTACCTGGCTCCAAAGCCTTTGGTGTTTTAAAAGCAAAATTCTTTAGCCTGCTGGGCTCATCAGCTGCTCACCTGCATCAATCTGTTGTTTGAACTTGCTATTGTCCACTCTTCGCAATTTCTCACTATTAAGGATTTTTTAAATATTTATTTTCTAACATATTCTTATATAGAGATATTGTTCACCCTGTATATTTCTATAGAAGCCTTTCCAGGTTAGCTTGGCTTTATCTGAACTACTGTTATTCTTATTCATCAGTGTGTGTGTGTGTGTGTGTGCCACCGAGCACAGTACCATCTACGTGTTAGAGGTCCAATAAATATTTATTGAGTGAATTAATGAACTCCTATACTGAAATTCTACATCAGGTTAGCAGAGTAACCCAAAATTAATAAAGAGCTCCTCTTTACTAAAGATCTCTTGTCTAATTGTTTTTGGAGCCTTTCTACTTAGCCATGCAAATTAGCATGAGTTCATAGGCTCAGGACCTGAAATAAATTAATCTATACTTGAAAGAAATCAGACTGTGGCTATATAAGGATTTTAACAAAAGTGGGGACCAGTTATAGTATAAGTGATGTGCTTTTCTTTTTCTTTTTTCTGGGACGTAGACGCTAGAAGGTGGCTTTTACCTGCAGTAACCCAGAGCAGAACCATGGCAGTGCAGGTAAAGAGCTGACACAAGGGAGATTAAAATGCACGAGAGAAAATACATACAGTGTCTGAACTTATTCCATAAATAACTTCATTATTATTATTGCTGTTATCATTATGTTTTCACTATTTTTTGTTAATTCAAAATAGGTATTACATCTTCAGAGGGAATCTACACAAATCTAGGAATGAGAGGTTAGTGCATGGTTTTTAGGCCTTCAAGTGTGTTTTTCTGGCACTTGATTACTTGTGGGAGAGGGTTTTGTCAGACTTCCAGGTAAAGCTGTGTACCTAAGTTGTATTTGTTTCGAGCTGTTTTTAAATGTTGTATTATGTGACACCCTTCTAGCACCTGGAAAGCCTGGCCTTTGGGACTGATCTTAAGAGCTAAACCAGTACTCATGGCCAAAGGGAAGAGATTTGCTCTGGGAGTCCACCTAAATGAAAAGGGCGGGTGTGTAGCTTCCTTAACCATGTGTTGACTGGCTGTGCAGCAGCATTTGCTGCCAGGAGATAAGATTGAGATGCTTAAGAAAGCCTGAGCATTAGTGGGAGCTTTCTCTAGAGACAGAATTTCTGTCAGCTTGCCTGCCAACTGGAGAAAAAAGGTGCCAGTTGTTCCGGTGCTGCTTTGCAGGTGCCTAAGCACCTAACCAAGCACGTGTGTGTTTCTAAAATTTAAATCCTATTTGTGGGAAATTGGTAGAGGATTTAATAGAAGGTTAAACAAGTTATTCATATGCACACAGACATAGTCGGTCCCGAGTCTAGAAAGGCCAGGAAGTCTCACTGTTATGGTGGAGAACTAGGAGGTAATTTATTTTTAGAATTTATTGAACCCACTGAAGCATAAGTGTGAGGATAAGAGAAGCCATATGCACATATGGTCCGGAATTAAATTCTTCAGATTTCTGAGATGGTTGCAACCAGTGACTGAGCCATTTCGAATTAACTTTGTGTGTGAAAGTCTTTCCAATTTAATCTCTTTAGGTTCACGAGTGGTGGGAAGACAACTGGTCGATGCTCCCATTAGACGGGACTTCCAGGAGGTAAATAAGCTCCTGCTCATCCTTGCTCTGAGCTGGCTTCCTATCAGGGATGAAAACTGGGGCTGAGAGAAAGGAGATCACTGCCTTTCTTTCCTGGGGAGAAAGGCAGGTTTGAATGACTTTTCACTCATAGCTTTGGTTGCTCCAGGGAAAATGTAATCGTGATAATGCAGTTATAAATTTTATGTTTAAAAAGTATAAATCTATAAAAGGGAATTACATTTTTTTGGTCTTGAAGTTATGCGTTTTGTTGGGTGGGAGGAGTACATGCAGTCAGACATTTGTAGTGGAGAGTAATCTGCATTAAGGTCTGATCAGAGGAAGAATCGAAAGACATCAGACCAGAGACAGCTCTCTGACTGGAATACAGAAGTGCATTGTGCAGCAATAACACTCCTTTCCATTCATTGTTGCAGTTATAATTATGGAACCCAACATATTTAATTGGCACGGTGTACTCTGCTCTATTGAATAGATTGCATTGTTCCTCTTTAAAATAACTCTTATGCATTGGGAATCCATGCACATGTTGCTTTTTGGCTCTCGAGAGGTTTCTTTGTTTACATGATGAGTGATTAACTGAATTGTGGAGTCTTGCTATGCATCCTTCGTGAAGAGGAAGTAAAATTGGATATCTTCTCTGGTTCAACTTTGAAAGACTTTGATTAATTTTAAAAAATCTATGAGGTCTTTGTGAGTATGTCTTAACTTAGAAATATGTAAATGGAAATAAGAGTGGAGTTTGGTATCTGTGCTAGACTGTATGTCTGATTGCAGAGGACCTGTAAAAGGAAAATTACGCTGGTAGGATGTTGTTGGTGTGTGCGTAAGATTTTAAGTTTCAGAACTGGTATTCCTGAAGAGGTATGTGAATGAGAGCAGTGCTGAGCATGGTAAGAAAAGGGACCTTACAGAGGACTTGTAGGTGAATAATAGATACTTTTTTTCTAGCTTGCAAGATGAAAAGCATACATAGATGGGGGCAGAAAATAACATAATAATAATATTTTAAAAAATATTTTATTTATTTATTGTTAGAGAGAGGGGAATGGAGGGAGAAAGAAAGGGAGAGAAACATCAGTGTGTGGTTGCATTTTGTGTGTCCCCTACTGGGGACCTGGCCTACAACCTAGGCATGTGCCCTGACTGGAAAGTGAACTGGTGACCTTTTGGTTCTCAGGCTGGCACTCAATCCATTGAGCCACACCAGCCAGAGCTAATAATAACAGGACTATTTATTATTATTACAACTAACATTTATGAGCACACATTGCCTTCCAAGCACTGTGCAAAGCATTTCACTTTCATTGTCTCCTTGAATTCTCACAACTATCCTAGTGTCTACTATTGTCCCCATTTTCCTGATGAGGATACCTAGCCTTGGATAGGTCACTTCATTTTCTTGTCCAGAGAGGACGCAGCTAACAAAGCTGCATCTTGACCCCTGTTGCCTCTCACTGTCTGGTTTTGCTTTTTGCTGGGAAGTCATAGCTCGTTGTTTTACAGCCTTTACATTTTTCCTCATATTGTTCCCTATGACTTACATAAGCATTTATATTTTTGAAAATTAATCAGAGTTTGACAGGTTGGATAATCTCTTTGAAGACTTGGAGGGGTTCTTTAGTACCCCCGAACATGGGCTTCCTGCTTCCGCAGCAAGGACTATGCCGCAGGTAGTCCTGCTGCTCTCGGATGCAGAAGGCATCTAGTTCAATTTCCTGCTGGAATGGATTCTTCACAAATCAGGATAATCCTTCATTTGATGTTTACTCACATGGATTCCTTCTGCATTCTGTACTGTCCACATTGGGCTTTGCAATTTTTATATATTATTGCCAGAATGCTCTTTATTCATTAACTGTTTTTATTAGTGTTACGGTTGAGATGACATTTTCCATTCTAAACTCCATTTTTCTGTGGCTTTTAATTTTACAAAACAATTACCCATTGGACTGAAACTCCTTAGGCTGATTTTCCTCTCAGAGAGGAGGTTTGGGGGAGGTTTTAAAGTCTGTTCCACTTTACTTGGCAGCCTAGACATTTAGATTCATGTAAGTGCTCTTTATTTGCTAGGAATTGCAAATAAAGTTGCAATTCCTTAATTATTAGATAAACGGGAGCGGAATTATTTAAGGATTGTCTGGCAAGATAAAAGTTTCTTGGTTTTCTCTCCTACCCCTCACTTAGAATTTTCTGTCCTGTTTTGTGCTGGCCAACTGAAAATGAATTTCTTTGTGTTTTGGAATGCCTGCAAATTCAGGCACATTTTTTGGAGATCTTACCCAGGCTAAGCCCATGTATTTTAAAAGTCAAGTTTGAAAGTTTATACTCAAATGCTTGCTTTAGGTTATGTCTCAATGTAATGTTATGGTTAAAGAGAAGACTTCTATGGAATTCAGCTTCCTGAGCCCCTACAATGTGAAAGGGAGAGTCACAGAGTGGAAAGAATACAGTTTTGGAAATTGAAAGACCTAGGTTTGGACCTTGACCCTGGCATGGATGTGGCTCTGTCACCTTTGCAAAGTTATGTAACATCATTGAGCATCAGTTTTCTTTTCTGTAACCCACCTCAGAGGGTTGAGGGAGGGGGTTAGGAAGCCCTCCATTACCGAGTGTCTTACTAAAAAGTGTGAAGTAACTATGAAGTTTGTGCCAGGCACTGTGCCAATGTTGAGGAATTTACAGGTGCCTGTTCTTAGCTCACTGGTGGCCCAGTAACAGCCAAGCCTGTCAGACAGAGGGAAAATATGGAGCTTGAGCAGAGGTG